>CAUJAO010000128.1:0-42497 GCA_963082485.1 Eudonia mercurella
AATCACTTGCTGAGCAGGTGCGTTACTCTTAAAACACAATTGCAATAATCAATTTCCAATCCCAAATCTAAAAAATTCAAATGGCACTCTTAAAACCGATAATACGAGTAGCGCTACATTGGAATTAAATTGCGCGGAAGTTGAGTGAACTAATTATTATCGAGATGAGGCGTTCCGAAATTGCGAAACTACTTATACTTAAATACTATACTTTGCGTCAAGAGTAGCCTACCAGTTCCTATAGGTACCTCCTATTTTTAATGATTAAAATGACGATTACTGTTTCCTGTCGAAAACTGGTGCCTTGTTTATTTATTATTATTATTAGTAGTAAAAACATTTAAACATTTAAACAGATATAATACTTACATAAGAACGCTATAAAGGACATTCAGTTTCACAGAAACATAAACACTCTGACTGGATAGCTGCCCATGCCCAGCCATCTACAAATACATCACAGTCAGGGGGCCGACCGCCTAACTCTCTCGCTTTTGATCGCTTTGAAAGCGACGCGAGGAGGAGGCGTCATCTTGTTATTTCGAAAGCAATATGAAAGCAATATCGAAAGCTATAGGCTATAGCTTTCGATATTGTTCGATATTATATTTCGATATTATATTAGAAAGCGAGGCGAGTGCCTCGCCTTCAAAGCGATCGAAAGCGAGAGTGTTACGCGGTTGGGGGGCAGGTTGCTGACACAGCAGCGTATTGAGGCCGGTGTGCTTTTGAACGATGGGTCCGGTGTGGGATGGTCGTGCGTGATAGTGCGGCTTAAGGGTAACGCGAACTGTAGGGTTACTCTTGAAACACAATTGCAATAATCAATTTCTAATCACAAATCTAAAAAATGTCAAATGGCACTCTTAAAAGCGATAATAGCGCCACATTGGAATTAAATTGCGTAGAAATTGAGTGAACAAATTATTATAGAGATGGGGCGTTCCGAAATTGCAAAACTTATCCCAATATCGGAATTAATATATTGGAATTGTATTGAGATTAAGTTTTCGTTCAAGAGTAGCCTAGCAGGCGGCGTTGACGACAAGCGCAGTTGTCGGGCACATTCAGACGCGATAGTTGTTCAAGGAGCTCGAAGCACTGGATGTTACCACACAACACCTACCACCAGCACCAACAACTAGCCTTCCCTAATGGATGGATAGGGAGAATGGGCCTTATATACCACCACGCGGGCCCAGTTAAGATGGGTGGTTGTTAACGACTGCTAATGCAGCCGGGACCAACGGCTTTACGTGCCGACGAAGCACGGAGGAGCGAGAGATGATACATTTTTGGTCACCCATCCGATGAGCGGCCTTTGTGAAAGTTGCTTAACTTCAGCACTCGCAGACCGTGCGCGTAAAAAACCATTGTGCCATCGAGCTCCTCGATCTGTCTATAAAAATATAGTAAAGATTACCCGATGTTGCGGCAGAGTTACCGAGTAAAAAACGTCGGATTCTTTTTTCGTGTCATTATCTGACGTGTTCAATGTAACACCACCACGCAGGATGGACCTGATCAGCGTGAGCGGCCGCCTGTGCGCCATGAACACCGCGTTGGAGTACTTCGCGACGCGCGAGTTCGTCTTCGCCACCGACAACGTGCGCCGGCTGCGCGCGCGCCTCTCCCGCCGGGACGCCGAGCTCTACAACCTGGACCCGCACACTATCGAGTAACAACAGATTTTGTCTACTCATCACTGATCAGCCTGTAAAATGCGCACTGTTGGGGTCAGGCTATTATTTTCGTTGCTGTATTTTGTTTTACAGGGAGTAAGTACCTTACAAAACAGAACACAGGCAGATCCTGTAAAATTTAAAGGCAGAGGCAAGGAATGAAGCCATGATGTTACAATGTTGGTGATCCTTACGCCAAAAATTCAATAGGTCTGCGGATGGCAATACATTCGGGAGTATGAGATGGCATTTTAATAATTTAAATCGTCTTAGCACAATTTGACAATCGAAAATACCATACATCACATCAGACACACACCAAATGTAATAAGCAACCACAAACAATACCAACTAACCGAAATGTTAACTGGTTTGAAGGTAATCCCCAAATAAAATAAAACGTCAACAATATAATATGTTCGGATACATGCATCGCAGCTCGGGTGCATTCCGTTTTACCACAGAATACATAATAGTACAATAGAAAACTAAAGCATGCAAATACAGGGGTCTAGGCTCCGAATATAATTTTGTCCCTTTTGGTGTCGAGACCCTTGGTCCGTGGGGTCCTAGCGCTATAAGGCTTTTTAAGGAAATAGCAAAAAGGTTAGTCGACATCACAGGAGATCGAAGAGCTGGCAGCTACCTCGGAAAAAGAATTAGTCTAGCAATTCAAAGGGGGAACGCTGCCAGTATCTTCGGTACCTTGCCTAAAGGGACTCCTTTTAATAATTTATTTTAGTTATTGTATTATATTTTTTTAGGTTTTTAGTTTTAGGTTCATTGTTCTTTTAATAATAATAAATCATTATTTTGTTTTAAATTTATTTAATGACATAATATGTTACATAATATATAATAATATTACAATAGTGTTTTACTCAATATTTTTTACGAATGTCATCATGATATTCGACAAATACGAATATTCGGTAATTTACTGTTATTCGGCGAATACGAATATTCGTATTCGTCGCATCACTAATGTTGGTACAATAGTAAGAATTGTTCGTTTGTATCACGGGAGTCATCTCAGAAGGTTTAGACAGTGATAAAAAAAAGTGACTCTGTTTAATATTAGTAATAACATAGTACTATGGTAATAATTAAGTATTTCCTTTGCAGTTGGAAAGCCAGTAATCTTAACTTCATAAAAGGTGCCAGGCGGCACTTGCTGAATGAAAAGGATGCTACCATACCAGCCGCGAAGCTGCGGATGCAAAGGTACAGCTCAGTTACTAGCATCATCGATCATATCACATTTACCAACTAGGCTGGGCCTTCCCACACCGTCCCGATCCGAACCCCTCGCACTATCTAGTTAGTGGCGAAAGGGGACACGCTTGCATGATGATTGATGCCATTCCTTCTAGAAACCCTCTGACGGTGTTTCGATATACGGCGTAAGGAACCTTTAAAGTTTCTCGCTGCCTACAAAAAACCCCGTGATGCTGATGTGCCACGAACAATACATATTCAATTTAATTCAATTATTAGTATTGCTATGAATGTATTCTAATATGTATTGGTCGTGGGCCGTGGCACTCTGAAAAGGCCATGGTGCTTAAAGCCATCAGCAAACTCTCTCAAAAAATCAGGCCTTCCCTAGGAACAATATCAGCACATGGGATTACCCCATGTGCCATAAACTAATAAGCTAATCCAGTGCAGGTATAATGTAGCCTTAGTGCAAAAACTCATTAACTAACACTAAGAAATTAATTATTTATGAAGAATCAATTATAATTATGGTTATACATATATTACGCAAGTTTTGTTGCGAAAAAATTACAATTTGATAAAAGACAAAGTGCTAAAAATTCCACGAGCGGGATTCGAACCCACGATAGCTCCACCATAGCCCACTTTCCAATTAAAAATTAATAATTTTTGATTGTATTGGTTGCCGTTTGTCATCAAAGTTATGAGAGACTTAATTATTTATGTTTTTTTCGGTTGTTCCTCAGAATATACTTCATCCACCGCAGCCTGACCATCCTCGTCCCCCTACTGGTCGCGCGGCAGCTGGTCTCCAAGCACCACGTCCAAGGCATCCTCGCCGGCCTCACTACACTGGCCACCATCCTCCACGCCACCATATCGCGAGCCTCCTGCACAATCACGGACGTCTACTCCGCGCTAGTAGCATGGCTTAGGAGATTGCTGTTTAATATATCAGAACTGAGTGTATTATAGGAGTTAATACGTGAATTCCATTGTAAACTTTTTCAACGTGGTTTAACGCGAAATAGGTACCTTAGTCATACTTTTGATACCCGACGCTTCGACCGCGTTGTACTGGCTAGACCGTCGTCACGTGGTTACGAGCTCTTGCTATATCGGCAGGGTATAAGAAAGTATGTCTAGAATGCCTATACCATTGTTGATAAACTCGTTTAACCAGCTATTACTGTTATTTTATAAGAGTTTTGTAAATAAAATCGTATTATTTGTTTAGTATCAATATCCGGAATCCATCTTGAGTCAAGCACC
The DNA here is from genome assembly GCA_963082485.1 of Eudonia mercurella. Classification (NCBI taxonomy): domain Eukaryota; kingdom Metazoa; phylum Arthropoda; class Insecta; order Lepidoptera; family Crambidae; genus Eudonia; species Eudonia mercurella. The sequence goes on from CAUJAO010000128.1 coordinate 4,176, forward strand.
TGTCTTTCTGCTTTTAAGTCAGCGTTTCCGGTTCCTTTCCGATAATGGCGCCCTCTATAGTGTCAGTTTGGTACTACTTACATGGCGCGCGTGCACTGGGTTGAGATTGAGACTTGTCATTATAGTATAGCGTCGTTTTTCGCGCCATTCATAAGTTAGTTCAGTTGCAAAAAACGTTTATGAACTTTAAATTTCAAAAATGTATTCAATTAATTTTGCAAATATAAGTAAATTATTAGTTCCTTTCCGAAAAATAAGTTAAAATATGGATAAAGCAAATCCCGATGGTGCAAATAAAGAAAATATAACCTCGAAAAAACGTAACGTGACCTAGAATAAGTTTACAGTTTGTTATATTTCTATTATTCACCATTATATGTATATAATTAGTTTTTAATTGAATATAGTTTTAGATTAGGTAAACTTTAACATAGACGCTAATTATTAATTATGATGTGTACACATTTTTTAGATAGAAATTTAGCTCTTATACAATTTATCATGCTTTTTTGTTGTTTCTTTTTTTATCTGTTTTGTGTACCTAATAAATAAATAAATAAATAAATAACCGTTCTCTATCATCTAGTTCGGATAGCAATGATTCATCCAGCGGCAGTAGCAGGTGCCCAAGAAGATCAAAGTCAAGGAAAGTTGATCAAACCGTGAGTTATGCACATTTTGCATTCTTGTCGCAACAAGTGGCTTTTTTGACAAATATGATTTCAAAAGATAACGAAGTTTCGAACTCTAGCAAGGAAGATGTTTAAATAGCGGTTGATTCGAATGACCTCAACTTACGTCGGCCTACTGTAAGCGTGTCGCAGATACATCAACTTAGTTTGTCTGATCCAAGTACTATTGTTAAAGATCCGCTTTATGCACGCGCTAACGAAAATTAAGTTAAAAAATTAATAGATTTGCAACAATTCAAATGTGACGATCGGTATGCAGTTTTTCGTGTTATGCAGGGTTTCGTGGAATTAAATGTTAATGACTCATTAAAACGGTTTGAGGCTGCAACGTTACGTGATGATCCTCGCTCACATTTGCTGGAGCGTAGACAAAATATATAACTATAACGCGGGAAGTATGTTGTTGCTACGCAGCGTAGGCGCAGTGCCGACCTATTTGCTTACACGCACCGTCCCGCCTCATTCCTCCGCCCGCATCCCGCATCCCGCATCCCGCATCCCACATCCCGCGCCATAGCGCACGGTCCGCAGGCTAGCAACAGAGAGCCCTCCGGTCGCCGGAACGGTCGGAATAAACGAATCCTCCGCGACTCTCGTTGCGACGCTATTTCATGTTAATTTGTTGTAAAGACTGTGTTTTGAATGTTTTTCTGTATTTGTTCTGTTCATTTGGCAATAAATGTTTACTTTAAAGACTTTGGCTTTAAATAACTTGTTTATAACAGCACGCGGTGACGTCAAATGTGGCTGGGTGAAATCCCTTTTGAAGGATGCTGATATCGAGGCTCCTCCCGGTTCAGTACGTTCCGCAGTAGCTTCCTTAAATTGGCTGGAAAAATTTTCTTTATATAAAATACTTGCTACTGGTAATTAGAAATCTGTACACACTTTTCGAAATTATTATCAAAGAGAATTAATTAAAATCAATGTAATATACATACAATCAGTATCTTTATCAAATAACTTTGATGCAGTGAATGGGTGGGAATTATCATGATTTTTAGTGATAATTAATGGTAACTTAAATTAATTTACAATTTTTTTTATTTTGTGTGTGCATTAGTAATATTATTATGTAATACCTAGTACAATAATAAATTCAATTCAGTTCAATTATTTATTGCATTCCACATTATAAACAATAGATGGTGAACATAAATAGGAGATCATCATGGACTTACGAAACTTATGAAAGTACTTACATTGCGAATAAAACCTATTATTGCATTTCCTCATTCTAATTTCTTACACATTATAGTGTCAATAACTTAAATTATTGGCACCAGGTGATAACAAACACATCACTCAAGATGGATTCCGGATATTGATACTAAACAAATAATAGAGAGTTGAACCTAAAAATAAAACTTACCTATTATTTTTTATTCAATATCCGGAATCCAGGTAAGGCCTACCTTGTGCATCATGAGTGCCATAATGACAAGTCTCAATCTCAACCCGGTGCACGCGCGCCATATAAGTAGTACCAAACTGACACTATAGAGGGCGCCATTATCAGAAAGGAACCGGAAACGCTGACTTAAAGGCAGAAAGACAGGTGCTTGATTCAAGATGGATTCCGGATATTGAATAAAAAATAATAGGTAAGTTTTATTTTTAGGTAAAACTTTCTATTTTATTTTATGTATCTTACGTTTTTTTGTGTTGTATTTATCTTATCTTATATTATCTTATCTCCATATAACCTGAACCTGTAACCGTCTCAATGTTGGCCTTCACTACATGGATAATAGCACATGAGGTTAAACCCATCACGTGTCAATGCGGATTGGTGCGTAAATTGGTGGCTTAACGTGACGAAGCATGAAGGAGCTGAAGATATTTTAATTTGGTTACCTATCTTTAAAAAAAACTTTACCCAGGTTAAGCTAATCGTTACCCTACAGAGAATAATTTTATTATTAACGAATCGTTATAGGTAAACTACAGTAGAAGAGTCGTCAGGTAGAAGTCCTCAGGAGTCAAATAAGCACTTTTGTCAAACTTGTCAAAGTAACTTCTGTCAGCTTTTATTCGCTTGGCAACCGTTATAGCGACAGGATCTTATACTGTTGAGATACTATGAACTCATTCAAACAATTTTTTTGGAGAGCGTTTGCTGATAACCAGCATTTTCAGCGTCACCGAACTTTTTTGAGGGTGACGGGATACTGAAAGGGTTACTCAAGCCGTGTGAAATGTGTTAGCATCCGCTACGAATGCCGCCACCGCTTCAGCCGGCCTACTCTTGACGCAAACTCAATCTCAATACAATTCCAATGCGATTAATATGTGTATCGATATTGGGATAAGTTTCGCAATTTCGGAACGCCCCATCTCGATAATAATTTTGTTCACTCAATTTCCACGCAATTTAATTCCAATGTAGCGCTATTATCGCTTTTAAGAGTGCCATTTGAATTTTTTAGATTTGTGATTGGAAATTGATTATTGCAATTGTGTTTCAAGAGTAGCCTACCAGGCCTCTCTCCAGTTATATTGGTTATATCTATAGCTTCATGACAGCTTCATGGTTTTGACCCAGTATCATACATTGTCTTTGGTTGTACCCAATATTATGCATAGACTATGGTTGTACTAATTGTAATCATTATTCGTTCTCATTCATTCTCATTCTCATTTTATAAGGCGAAGCTCTGCCGGATTAAAGACAAACTACCAATAGTGGGTTTTATTTTGGCCGACCTGACCTGCTTTTCTGGAACAAATGGAACTCCGTTGGAGGTTCTCTATAGGGAATAGCATCACGCACTATTGCGTGTCTCCGTCCGTTCCCTACTAGACAGAGGGGTTCGCATTGGATCGGGCACATCAACTAGGTATAATCTGTCTGTCTGATGTATCGTGGTCCATGCATGGGTTTGGGTCCCAATTATAATTTGTTTATTAATTAGGTTTTCATTAAAAAATTACAAAAACAAATGTTAAAAAAATTTCCACCAGTAGGATTTGAACCTGCACCCTTCTGACATTCCGGGTCAGGCGCTCTTCCAATTCAGCTATCGTGGTTGTAACCAGCCCGCCGAAATTATTCAACACTTTTTACTTTGAAAGCCAAAGGCGCCCATTCAATGTCAACAACTACCGTCACTAACATCCGATCATAGTATTTTCGGCTGGTTAGAACCACGATAGCTTAATTGGAAGAGCGCCTGACCCGGAATGTCAGAAGGATGCAGGTTCAAATCCTACTCGTGGAAATTTTTTCAACATTTGTGTTTTTAGGTTTTCATTTATTAAGGTATAGCCTACATGTTGCGATCGCGATAACGATCCAGGAAGAAAATATAACATAATTTAGTTAGCGTTATAAATATCTATAATCGGAGCAAGATAAAGTTCACGCAAACTGACCCGTTTTTCCAAAACATAAATTACAATAAATAAATACAACATGATAAGATGCTTAGAAAATACTATAGCTTGGTTTTAATAAATAGCTGATAGACACAGCATCAGCTTTTTAAGGTGGTTTATTATTAACCAGGGGATGACTCCTGAGTCCTGGTTATATACATAACACATTGATGATTAAGGTTATAAATAAATACAAATAAAGCCTAATTCTTGGCTGATCTTTCAATATTTGTAATAATATTAAAGAGAACATTATATTTTTATTAGTGCCTCTTTAATTTAAGAAATAAAGACCTTTTTTAGTGTGTACGCTGGCATCACGATCAAGCTGGCGCCGTTCTCGAAAACTACTTATTTTATAGCAACGAAATTTACACACATATTTAGTACATAATTAGTGCCCACGCTATGCAAAATTTTATAAGAATTGCTTAGAAAGGAACGGAGATATCGAACTAGACTTGTGATAGGGTTGCCAACTTTACTATTATAATGTAGTATTCTACTATTTTTATTTTTTAAGTGAAAACTTCTTTAGCGGCGTTGTGCACTTTTTTTGGAATGGGTAAAAAATGATCACTTCAGGACACGTGACCTGATCAAAAATTCGTAAGACGGATGGAGAGTAGACAGCTGGCGCGGCGTAATATAAATTTTTAATATAACTTAATATAACTTTTTAATGTAATATAAATTGTCATGTTTGTGTACGATAGCCCAATAAATAAATATTGTATTCTACCACATAAATGAGAGTACTTTTATACTGATAATTAAAGCAGTTCGTGCAAAATTATTTCCTAACCATTCCAAAATATCAAAAATGCACAACGTTAATATTCAAGTTTTCACTTCTGCCGGCACTCCCAGAGTGCAACCCGTCTTTTTTTTTTTGGTAGTTAGACACCTAAAATAGTAGGATACTATATTATATAGTAAGGTTGGCCACCCTATCACAAGTCTTGTTCGATATCTAAAAATATGTGTGTAAATTTCGTTGCTGGGTCATTTCGCGAAACATGGAAAAAAACTATTTCTAGTTGATTAGAAATTCTATCTCATTTTTCAGTTACTTTTTTTGTTTAAGCGAGGTTTTAAACATAATTTAACGTAAGGTGACACAGTTACGAACCTTGTGTTCTAAAAACTCATTTTCTAATTTAATTAAAACTGAGTAAAACATCATTACCATCTAAAGAAAATATATGTGCACAAAACTTTCAAAATATATATTTCAATAATTATGATCGCCAAACCCGATTTTTTCAAACGTTTAGTAATCTGTATTTTACCGTCAACAACATAATAAATAGCGTTTATAATTCAGAACAGCATAATAGACAAAACGAAATTTCAAAAGTTTGTAACAGAAATTCGTCATTACCATCGCACTAACGTCAAATTTACTTTCTTGAAAGATCTACGTGATGTATCTTACTGTCCCCGTGCACACCACTCTCCTCAGTCGCTTGCACGAAATGTACCACAGCGCACGTCACGGTGAATACTCTTTAAATACTTTTTTTGTTACAAATCATATGTCTAGGAAATGGTTGTCACGTATTTCCATCATTACCGGTAAATACGTTTTCTAGGTAATTATAAATTAAGTATAATTGTTAGCATTAGAACTTATTGTGACTCCCAGGACAAATTCTCAAAAAGGCGGTCACAAAATAGTAGCGCTAAGAATTCACGATTTGTTCAAAAAAACACAACGTTTGTCATTACCATCATCATCATTACCGTTTGATTTGTGTTGATGGTAATGACGTTATGTTAATGGGAATGATGAATTCAAAGTTTCAAAATTTCTTATTAGTAGCAATTTGTTCTATTTTACTTAAAACGTTGTTTGCTTTCATGCTTTAAAATAACCGAAATACCAGCTGGAAGTTGAAGGGGTTTTTTTGTGCGTTATCTTTATTTTAATTTGCTAAAAATATTAAATTATCCGTGCTTGTCTGGATTATAGTATTATAATAGCCAGCTTTTCTTGTCAGCATTCGTAAGTGGTGAATCGAGATTATGCACCAGTGCATCAAAAAAGGCGATTGGCCAGCATCCTGACACTTCCTTTGCATAATTAACAACAAGGTCGCTCTATTTGCTAAAAGTGGACATTGATCCAAACCATGGCTTGGATAGGATATGATGATCTCTAACCACCTTTTGGGGAATAATGGTCGTGGGTTTATGCATACATACTCTAAACATATTTTAACTTTAAAAATACATCATACAAAATAATATTTTATTTTAGGTAGTTGCCGTTTTCAAAAATGAAACTTCAATATTTTTTATTTTTATTTTTATTTAAACTTTTGCAACACAACTATTACATGGCGGACTTAATGCCTGAGGCATTCTCTACCAGTCAACCATAAGGTGGTGCAGAGATAACATTGGCAGGTGCAATTTATACATAGTACTACATATTGAAACTATTCATCATCAGCTCATTTACGTCCCCACTGCTGGGGCACGAGCCTTCCCTATGGATGGATAGGGAGAACGGGCCATAAACCACCACGCGGGCCTAGTGCGGATTGGTGGTTGTTAACGACTGCTAATGCAGCCGGGACCAACGGCTTAACGTGCCTTACGAAGCACGGAGGAGCTCGAGATAATAATTTTTGGTCACGCATCCGATGACCGGCTTAACCTCAGCACTCGCAGACCGGGCGCGTTAACCACTGCGCCATCGAGCTCCACCTACTTACTATTGAAACTATTAGATATGTGAAAAAAGACAGTGCTGAAAAAATTTCCACGAAGGGAATTCGCATCCCATGACATGCCGGGTCAGGTGCACTACCACACTATTTGCGTAAAATTATATGTATATGTAATCATAAATATAGCTTGCCTAATTCTTAACTGATCTTTCAATATTTGTAAAAATATTTAGATCGGATGTTGATGACGTAGTTGTCGACATTGAATAGGGCTTACAGAGTAATGGCTGATTTACACGTTTTAAGTTGTTAAGTAGGTAACTAAATTTAAACTTAATTTTATGTGGCTTATATTTAAGTATATGTCCATACGTACATATTTAAGTAATTAGTTTGCTTAGTTCACTCAAGATGGACGATCAACCACGTAATGAAGTCGTAAATTCTGTGCTAAATTTGTTATGAAGTCAAAGATGAAATAATTAGGGAAATAACCATACCCAAAAAACTGGGCGAGAAATTGAATAAATAGAAGAGATCAGTATGGCCAAGGATCAAGTGCCACTTTGTTCGAGGAGCTAGCGAATGAAGATTTAATAACAAGTATATTTTAATGCGTCACGCATGGCAGAAGACTCTTTTATTTACTTGTTATCTAAAATGGAAAACGAAATACAGAAAAAAGATACTGTAATGCGATGTGCATTAGATGCAAAATTAAAATTACATATTACAATATATTTTCTCAATACTGGCAATAGTTTTCGCAGTCTATCTCATTTTTGTAGAGTTTCTAAATCGAGTAAATATGTTTAATACAATAATCAATAATTTAATACGAACAATAAAATTGAAACCGAGCGCGTCGCTCACTACACTTCTGCATTTAACTAATATTGTGCCAGTCCAAACGTGTCAAGTGACAAGCCTCGCCCGCCAACTTAACCGAAAAATAGACAAAATTCTAAATATCTTGTTTAGTTGTTAGCTAAATTTTAACTTGCAACTTGCTACTAAATTCTGTGTTTACATGCAATTAATCACTTAAAGTTAAGTTAAAATTTAGTTACCTACTTAACAACTTAATACGTGCCATAAGAGTAGATTAATATCGGCGAGTTGGATTGAGCCATGATAGCATAGTTAAATTAAAGACCGAGATTGTGTTTGTTACGAGATTTGTTGAATTTTAATTTTTGTGTTATTAAACTTTACAAATTCATAAGTAAGTGTTTTATTTACAAGTTAGCAACTACTTATATATGAAAAAAATACATAGGTATGTTTTCTAAAATAGGTATCAGGTACTTAATTATTATTTTTGCCGTAAAAGCTCGTCATTACCAAGCATTCCTAATCATTACCATCCTCAAAAAATCATTGCCATTAGCCTAACGTCATTACCATTTCTCTTATTATTTTTTGAGATCAAATATTATCTAAATTCTTGATTAAAAAAGAGTGCCTTTGTTAAGCAGATCTTACTTAATAGTACTTCTTTCGATTTTTGAAACTTTGCACGCATTTCAGATTAATTTACAAAAAGGCTTCAAAATAAATCAGAAAAAATCCAAAACGCGAATCCACCCCCAATCGCTCTCTAATCAGGGTAGGTCTAAGCCTCTGCAGTGGGGCATAATTATTGTAATCGTAGACTCATGATGTGTTATTTTTTTAGTATTCCGGTAATGATCATGATATACCTTTTTGAAATCCTTGTGTTGAGCCCTTTAATTTGATACCCATATGTAGTATTCGAAAAAAAAATGTTTTTCACCAAGTCCAATAGCGTCGCACAGCCGCCATGTTTGTTTTTTTCGATACCTCAATTATATAAATCCGTTCAGCGGTTATGGAGATATGAGGTAATAAAGAATATTACATACAAGATACGCGCGAAAATAATACCCTTCCTTTGCAGTCGGGTAAAAAATCAACCAGTCTCAAGAAGCTCGAGTGGGAATCGAACCTACGACCCTTGGATTACTGGTCCAATGTTCTGACCGCTGAGCTACCGAGACCTTGAAGTTTTATAATTTCAACCGATGTATGTAGTTATAAAAATTATTTATTTTAGTACACGAAACTTTAATACATTTAATTGGTTGAAATTAGTGTATGTACACATATCATTTCTCACTTCTCATTTCTGTTATCATTCATCATCATCATACAGGAAAGAAATATTGTTTATTTATGTATTACTAAGAAAAATTAATTTGACACTGGCTAAATGTGCTAATCGCACAAAGCTATCAACTAAAGAAAAAAAAACATAACCTTTTTTCGGATATTTACGCGAATGTTTAATGTAATTTGTAACTATTGTAATTATTATTGTAACTGATTGTATCAACTTAACTTTAGCTGTACGGTACAGTACGATACATCGATACGATAACATCTTTGCAACAGTAGTAGGTACTAATTGAGTACTAACTAAAAAGTTAAAATTAGCCCTTACTTTCTTTTTCCTAAATTGATGGCTTCGTGCGGCTAGCAAATTCAGCCAGTGTCAAAGTAATTACCTTACAAGTCATTTAAATAGACAATATTTCTTTTCATATTATTTGATGATGATGAATGATGATAGAAATGAGAAGTGAGAAATAATATACCCCCTAACTCCTTGAGTATCCTAGTAAAGATGTGAAGCTTTACTTTGACATCGACGGACTTCTTGAGAGAATTTGAAAAGTGACGTTGCACTGTTTTGGCCCATTTGCCAACACTCATGCACGTTCACGAACACTTATTGGTGTTCGTGAACACAAATTTTAGAAAATGGGCTCGCTGCCTGGCAACACTGGCTGAAATTTTTGCGTTTGGCGAACCTGTCAGTCAATCGATAAATCGTTCGCCCTCTTCGTCCCGCCGCCACCGTTCCCATCCGCGTCTGTCTGGTGCAAAAAAAAACTTTATCTAGGGTTCGAAATATCGATACTACTCAGAATCGAGTATTTGCGGAAATCAATTAATTAGACTTGCAAACGCGTGAACTTCGATTTTTTTTCATGCATGGGACATAATATGGGAGATGTAAACAAATAAAATATTTAATACAAATAAGTAGGAAATATATTTTTAAAAATCAATTTAAAACCACTCTTCTTCTGGGCGTCCGGCTAAAAACAATAATTTATTTCGATACTACTCAGAATCGAGTATTTGCGGAAATCAATTAATTAGACCTGCAAACGCGTGAACTTCGATTTTTTTTCATGCATGGGACATAATATGGGAGATGTAAACAAATAAAATATTTAATACAAATAAGTAGGAAATATATTTTTAAAAATCAATTTAAAACCACTCTTCTTCTGGGCGTCCGGCTAAAAACAATAATTTATTTAAGCGCTTCGGCTTTAAACGATTGCGCGTTTGAGTCATTATAGCTTTTGAAACAGCCTTTCGGCAGGGACAGAAGTGGCTACAGCTACAGCTACTCGATACCCGGCGAATTGTCAGTTGTTAGTAGTTGTTGGTAGTTGTTGCGAGTACTTGCGAAAAGTATCGAACTGAGGTATTGAGTACTCATTATCGGGTATCGCGATCAAAAGTATCGATACCTACTCAGTATCGAAAGTATCGTTCGATCCCTAACTTTATCTGGAAGGAAAATCCGGTGTGCACTGTGCTGAGCTGAATTGAAAAGGCAAGTAGGTAAGATTTTTTAGTTACTTATTAATATTCAACGTAACACAAATTTTAGAAAATAAGCTCGCTGCCTTGCAACACTGGCTGAAATTTTTGCGTTTGGCGAATCTGTCAGTCAATTGAGTCAGAAATCGATAAATCTCACCCTCTTCGTCCCGCCGGTTTCGTTCGCGTCTGTCTGTCTGGTGCAAAAAAAAAACTAACTTTGTCTGAAAGGAAAATCCGGTGTGCACTGTGCTGAGCTGACTGGAAAAGGCAAGTAGGTAAGTTTTTCCGTTACTTATATTAGATTCTTCTCATTCTTAACTTGTACTCTTTATGAAAGTAATTTGAAGAATATACACTATTTATTATTTATTATTATACAAGTGCTCTTAACTTTTTTCACCCTGTGCCTGTGTGTTTAAAACTCTTTTCTATTGTTTTAAATATATATAAAATAACATCTAATGATACATACCTATATATTTATTTTTTCTACCTAAATTAAGCTCCTCTGCAACAACAGGCAAATACTCGTAATTTAATAACTAATTTTCATTAATTAAAATTACCTACTAATTATGAATTTCAAATTTTTAAAGGTAGATGCGTTATATCCATACTAAACAACCGCTAATTAAGCTCGAAAATTTTCGTCCTAATACACACAATACACTACTTAGGGTGGCCTTAAAGCAAAATGCCTCTCTGAAATCATAGGTGCTCTGAATTCCGGTTCATTGCCTCAAACATCTCATAAATAATCAGATTGATAAGTCGCTGCCCACCATACTGGATTGTATCGAATTCTTTCACTGCCACTGCAATACGACTGGAATGCCTTGCCCTTGTATATCAGAAAAGTTCTGAGTACATATGTGTTTAAGAGAATGGTACGTGAGCACTACCTTAAATCCCTACAGTAATCTTTTTGTCTCTGACATTATTGTATACCTAGATATATGTGTGATTAATATTCATTGCATTTAATGTATTAGTACTATAGAATTTATGTATTTGTATATTTTATATTACATGTCTACTTAGACAAAGGCTTCCTTCAAGGCTTTCCAATTGTCCTATTTCTGGCTTTTCTGGGCCACAACTCTCCTGCTGTCCGCTTCAACTCATCATCCCATCTGATGTTTTGTCTGTCTGTGTTTCTTTTCTGGTCTCTGGGCACAGAATAACTAATCTCTGGGGTACCACTCAGTAGCAGTTGGTCTCTCTTTATGTGTCCCGCCCATCTCCATTTAATCTTTTAATAGTCTTTTCTATATCTGTAAATTTAGTTTTCTTTTTAATATCTAGTAATTTGACCTCATCTCTTAGCTTGACTCCCATAACACTTTGTGCCAATGAATTTTGACAGACTTAGTTTACCGGTCATTTTCTGTAAGACCCCCGGTTTGGCAGTTGTATGATAGACATGGCAAGATACACATATTAAATAGTCTTCTCTTATCTTTTAGCGGTATGTCTTTGTTTTTCATCACCTCCTTCAGAGACCAGTATCTTTTCCAGGAATTACTCACTCTTCTGTCTATTTCCTTTTTCATACCATCTTTTGTAGCTATTACTTGGACCAAGTATATATATTCTTCTTCTACATATTCTTCGTGGTTAACACATATTTTAACTTTTTCTGAATTTGTCATTTTTCTTGGTGTTCATAGTAAGTCTACTAACCTTTCTACTTTCATCTGCTAGTTGTTACAGCATTATCTCTAAACCTGCATTGTTTTCGGGAAGCAGTACTAAGTCGATAGTTCGCTTCTTCGCTTTGCCTAAGTCGATAGGCAAAGTGAAGATGATAGAGGATTTATCCATTTAGTTGCAGACCATGCATGTTCCATCTAGTCCAGTTTATGGAAGACCATTTCTAGCTCTGCTGAAAATATTTTTTAAGAGATTGGGTCAAACTATTATGTCTACTTGGCACTATGACTAGTCATAACGCGACTTAGTCTGTCTACGCATTAGGTACACCGATTTAAAAGAGCCTTCTCGGACACCTCTCTGTATTGGAAACTCTGATCGTTCTATCTAATTTTATAACAGCAGTACTATTTGAGTATATATTCCTATATACTCCTTGTTGGTCCAGTGCTTTCCAGATGGCTTTGTAATATAACAAGTTAAAAGCTTTGTTTTAGTCTATGAATCCTAAGTTGTAATGATTTTATATTTTGTATTTCTAAAGTATTTGTTTTAACACACTTATATGATGTAAGGTTGAAAGCTTGTTCCTAAATCCTGCTTGTTCCTTAGGTTGATTTTCATCTAGAATATTTCTGATTATTGATAGCAAAATTTTTGAGAAAGTTTTATATAAGTATGTCGGCGGCGAGGTTGTTTGAAGGTAGGACGGTCGAGCAAACTCAGATTCGTCGATAACGCTGTTCATCTTGTAACTTCAAAATAAAAACGCAGTCGTATTGCTTACAGCCATTTTAATGTTATTTTAACATGACAATTAAATTATTTAGAAACAGTTGCCCGATGCAAATGGATTTTAGAAACGAAGTGAGTTCTGCGCGTGCGTACTCTCTGACCGCTCCCATTCAAATGTGTCCAGTAGTGTTGCTGAGCAATCGATAGTGTATCGATTATTAATCGATAGTGCAAATGGGGCCCAAAATAACTATAATCTATTTTTAATCGATTAATCGATGGAATCGATTAAACCGATTTCCAATTTTTAACAATATAATTGATAATAATCGATTAATCGATTATATTGCATAATCTGTACAATATAATCGATAGCATCGATATCAAGTTTTGATACAATACTATCGATCTAATTGATAATATTGATATAATCGATTAATTTTGCCTATCGGATAAGATAGTATCGCTGTTAGTTTACAGTTCAAGTACATAATGCTATACATACATACATAAGTATACTACATACATAAGTATACTATGCTAGCTCTTTTATTTATATTTTCTTTATAAAAATGAGGGTAGATGATATGTTTTAGTGGTGTTATCGTCAAACACATTGGTATCGTTCATTGTGAGTGAAAGTAAGGATAAGTAATTTAGTTTAAAATACATATAAACATCAGTATAACAGCGATGAGTGACCATTACAATAAATCAAAAGTGTGGTTGTTTAAAAACAATTTAAATTTTGTAACAACACTAATATGAAAGAACACCTACGGAGGAAACATCCAGAGAAAATAATAAGTGCCATTTAATTGTGCTTGTGGTCTGTAGATTGATGTGGTGTGATGTATCGTGTAGGAAGACATAACATGAATGATAATTATGTACATCTAAAAATAATAGCAATATAATCGATAGTACTGTCTTAATTCAGGTATCGATTAAATCGATAGTATCGTATACCTAGATAATTATGACCGATTAATAAATAAATATCGATCCTATCGATTATATCGATATTATCGATACTATCGTTAGTCCAATCGATATTTAGATTATTTGGGGTGGCGATAATTGATTTTTCGGCAATACTAGTGTCCAGTCCGTACTCCGTTGTAGTGCCAACTGATGTTGACGTTTCGCGTACCATAGAGCATAGCAAGTTTCTATTTTGTTGGATCAAGTTTTAATTTATATAATTATTATGATAATTTTCTACGAAGATGAAATAAAATGAAAGCATAATTATTAGTTGGCAGTTATTTATTTTAATTCTCATTGTTAGGTATATCAGAATTCTTAGTGACCTTCTCTCTGAATTTGGTTTTTAAACAGCTTTCGTTTAGATGTTACATCCCTGTTGATATTATCCATTTTCGTCTTTTAGTAAGTACTGTTGTTTTAGCTGGTTGCCAGACATTCTCTTCGCGGCTTTTTCTAATAATATCTATCCACCTACTTCTTAAAATAGGATCGTTAGGTATTCTGTAAAATAATTATAAGTAAAATTAAAAGTTTACTCACCACTCATACCTGTCACAATTACTATAATTGTATTCAAAATTTCATCCAAATTTCAAAAAATTTACTAACACTCGTGGGAAATTTTAATTCAAAGAACAGGCAACCCTGTAAACATGTCGTTGTAATTTGGAGTAATTTTGACAAAATAACACTTTAATAATTTGGATGTTTCTTCAACTAAATGTTTTATTTAAAGTTTACTTACCGATGATAGGTAACATTTTTAGTTGTTTTCAATCGTCGTTTGTAATTCCTACACACTTTTATAACGCAAATACCTACTCGTAGAGCCTATGAGCCAACAGTTGGCTGATATATTTTTTGGCATATAGACGCTCAAACCCTCTATCAAAGCCCTCTATCTATACAAGTTAATATTCAAAGGTTAAATGGTATAGTTCTTAGGTATAGGTACTGAACACATCGATTTGACAAACCACCATAAAGAGACTGGCCGGGAAAGAGAATCACTATTACTAACCTCTTTTGCTAAAATTGCGTTGTTATTTTCTAACGTCTCTGTTGTAGACATAGACATTTATTTATTTACTACATAAGCACACATAAATACAAGGCGATTAAATTAACAATTACAACAAACATAATACAAACAGAATTAAATCAACAAAGACAACAACATTAATAATTTAATATTAGAATAAAAATTTTATAAAAACTAACAGTATTCCATTAGTTTGGTGCCCATTGAAGTTTGTGTGCTACAAACATTGTGTGAGCAGCAATGTGTGCTACAGTTGCCCTAGTACCTTTCACTGAAATAGTTTGCTAACTTTGAATGATATTTGGGAGACAAAGAAAACGTGATGCACCATGCATGAACGAGTGGTACATTATGTACAGTGGGCCACAACTCAAGCTAACCATTTTCGGTTATGTTATCTCGCTCTATCGCAAATAATACACGTAAAACAAGGAAATGGAGTAGGTAACTTGATATGTGGTAGCCCACTGCATAAAATGGGGTGTTTTTCAAAATTCAAAATTCAAAATCATTTATTCAGTTTAGGCTACAAGTAGCTCTTATGAATGTCACTATGCCATCGGTTCGTAAGTCTACTCTGGGCGGGAGATCTTGTACTGAGAAGAACCGGCAAGAAACTCAGCAAGTGTCCAGCTCTTTTCTCTCTTACAGCGTCAATAATATTGGAAAATGCCCTATCATAGCAGGACACTTTCCATTACAATAAACACAAAAATATAGAAAGACAACCACAACATGTAAAAAATAAACACAAAATAAAAAATCTACGTTAACAAATTTACATCAGGTAAAAGTTACAATTTCCACAATGTCATACAGTACCATTACAGTACTATCGTAAAAGTCAAAAATTGTTTAAGAAAAATAAAGTCAAATTATAGTGAAAAATACTAAAAATAAGACAAGTATGCGTGAGCAGACCAGCCTCCACAGGCGGCGTGCTGGCGGTGTGGCTTATTATGCCTACTGATAAATATTCGTTTATTCTGTACGTCTTCTGTTTCCTTGATAACAAAATGAAAAGAGGTTCTGGATACAAATAAAAATGTTTATTTTTTGCGATGCCTATTTCGATTCAAACTATTTTAGTCAAAGGTACCTACTAGGACCACAGAGTCGTTAGAAAATAACAACGGAAGTGGTTTACGATTCGTCAACATTGCTCATTTGTAAAAGAGTTTCTCTTTTCTCATTCAGTCGGTTTATGGTGGTTTGTTAAATCAATGTCAATGTCAGTCACTTTACATAATTAATAATTATTACTTTGTGAAGGAAGTTCTTGGCGGGTCACTAGGGAAGTGGCCCATGCGTAATCTTTTTTTTTTTTGTTTACATATAATTTCAAATGAGCTAAGTAAGTTTTATATATGTGAAAACATTGTAATTGTGTACTCTGTTATGTTTTTTATTTCTATCTGTGTTTTTCGTTACTTTATCGTTTTCCAAATAAAATAAAGTGAAGAGTCATGTCTGCGGTTTTGTTTTATTTTCTAAAGTTTGTGTTATGTCGAATATTAATGTGAAACAATGGTGAATTATTAACCGTTAAGTGTTCGTGAGTGTGCATGAGTGCTGGCAAATGAAACAAAAAGTGCACGTCACTTTTCAAATTCTCTCAAGATGTCCGGCCGCCAGTAAGTGTTATACTTTTAAAAATATGAGCTCCTGAAATACTAAATAGAGGACTTCTTGGCGGGAAAGTGAAGAGTCATGTCTGCGGTTTTGTTTTATTTTCGAAAATTTGTGTTATATCGAATATTAATGTGAAATAATGGTGGATTATTAACCGTTAAGTGTTCGTGAGTGTGCACGAGTGTTGGCAAATAAAACAAAACAGTGCAACGTCACTTTTCAAATTCTCTCAAGACGTCCGCCCGAGGACTTAGTAAAGCCCCACATCTTTACTGAGAAACTCGAGGGGTTGGGGGTATATCATTTCTCACTTCTCATTTCTATTATCATTCATCATCATCATACAGAAAAGAAATATTGTTTATTTATGTATTACTAATAATAAAAAATACTTGAAATTGGCTAAATGCTAAACGCGAAGCCATAAATTAAGATTAAAAAAAAAAAAAAAATACTAAATATTTGACGGCCGACAACTAGTCAAAATCAAACGGTTTTTCGGCCGTAGGTAATAAAGGCGGCCGATAACTAGTAAAAACAAAACCTGTTTGCGGCCATAGGAAATATAAGATGGCTATCCAGCTACAGCGAGGAGTGAGACAGGGAGATGTGATATCTCCGAAACTGTGCACAACTGCACTGGAAGATGTTTTCAAGCTTCTGGACTGGAAAGGACTCGGCATCAACGTCAACGGCTTTTACATCACTCACCTTCGATTTGCTGACGATATAGTGGTCATGGCTGAGACCCTGGAAGACCTCGGCACAATGCTCGGTGACCTCAACAGGGTCTCTCAGCAAGTGGATCTTAAGATGAACATGGAGAAGACAAAAGTTATGTCGAACTCATGTGTCGTACCCACTCCTCTGAAGGTTGAGGACTCTGCCCTTGAAGTTGTGGACGATTACGTTTACCTGGGACAAACGTTCCAGCTAGGTCTAACTTCAGCAAAGAGGTCAATCGTCGAATCCAATTAGACTGGACAGCGTTCGGCAAGCTACGAAATATCTTTTCGTTCGATATACCGCAGTGTATCAAGACGAAAGTCTTTGACCAGTGTGTGTTGCCAGTGATGACATACGGGACTGAGACGTGGTCGCTCACTATGGGCCACATAAAAGGGCTCAAGGTCACTCAAAGAGCAATGGAGAGGGCTATGCTCGGGGTTTCTCTGCGTGACCGAATCAGAAATAAGAAGATCCGCAGTAGAACAATAGTAACCGACATAGCCCGAAGAGTTGCTAAGCTCAAGTAGTAGTGGGCAGGGCATATTGCTCGCTGGACTGATGGTGGCTGGGGCGGAACAGTCCTTGAGTGGCGACCGCGTACCGAAAAGCGCAGTGTGGGCAGGCCTCCAACAAGGTGGACCGACGACCTGGTGAAGGTCGCGGGAAGCCGCTGGATGCGAGCAGCACTAAACCGGTCGTTGTGGTGATCCCTGGGGGAGGCCTTTGTCCAGCAGTGGACGTCTTTTGGCTGAGATGATGATGATGATGATGAAATAATATTATTTAATAATCATGTCAATCATATAAATACTTAAACGAATTATAAAATAAATCAATATTCGTAATTCTTTGTTTTATTTACATAATTGTATTAAATTAATTTTATCTATTTTCAGACCTTACATAAAGAGATGTCTTTTTCAGAGCTGTATTTTCAGCGTTTAGTTTCAATATGCATGTGTTAGAATAAACATAAGAATATCAACCCTTTGGGCTTATAACAAGATTCATTTTTGTCCTGTGAAATATGCGGCCGATAACCGGTACACTGGTGGTCGATAACTGATTAAAATGGCCGAAAACCGGTGTTTTTGCTACTTTTGTGTTTATCGATTATTTGTAAATTACCAGCCCAAGATACGTTTATAATTAATGGGTTTTATAAAACTAGACTATATTTGGATAATATAATGAATTATTGAAATTTTTTGGTGTACATGATCATATCAAAAATTAACGCTAAAGTCAGCAAGTCGCTTAAGTGGCCGAATACCGGTACTTCTACCCTATTCTTATCGAATTGTGTTTAATACGTCCGTCCACTAGTTCATGCGTATTTCACTAAGTTTAATCTTAACGGAAGACCAGCGTCAGGATACTCTTTTAGGTGACCTGACATTATGCTGAGTGGACATCTTTTAGTGCCACACTTAAAATTGTATTGTGTTGTATGTTTGTTTTATTTTGTATTGTACTGTATTGTGATATTTGAAATAGTTATGGCACTAATAAGTTTTTTATTCTATTCTATATATCCGAGCTAAACCTCTCGGAGAATCTTGTAGAGAAAGCTTAGCATTAAAGCTTGCATGATGCCCTTCCCTCTAGAAACACTCCAGCATTGGGACAGTTCTAGGCTATTTACTTTACATTACCTACTGTTTTATACTTACTCATTTAAGGTAGGTAATAATAGGCCGGTGGCGCAATGGCTAGCGCGTTCGGCTTACGATCGTGAAAGCTAGACCACTCTGGGTTCTTGATGTTTCTCACACGGTTTGAGGAACCCTTTAAGTGTCTCGCCGCCCCCATAAAAGTCCGGCGATGCTGAAAAGGCTGTATAAGGACATTAGCAAACTCTCCAAAAAATATGTATAAATAACTATTGTTTCAGATAACATCAAAATGGACGACAACGACAAAAAGTTGACTATACCATTACAGCCACAGCATACAGCTGATGCAGATGAAGTGAAGCCTAATGAGAGCATGGATGATGTTAAGTCATCAAATGAGTGTTACGATTACAGCATGTATGCTTATGAGACTGAAGCTGTGAACGAAGTTTTGAATTATGATGGTGAGTTCTTTGGATTTTATTTAACTTTATTTACATAGAAGATCTCTTGAGCGTGCTCCCTCTTCTGCCAAACCGGTGATTTCAATCACTCTAGTGGCACATGAAGGGGATGTACAATGGTTTTAGTGGTTCGCCCCACCTCCCGAATCCCTGTCGAGGCCTTCAAGCCTGGGCAGGGAGGCGGGAGCTGAAGGGGAGATACTCATAACCATCGCGCCTCCACGGGCATGCTGATACCCAGAGTTTTCCATATACTATAAAAAAATATGAAGATTGATGCCATAAGTTATGGCATCGGTCTGTACAGAGGAATAAGAGTGAAAGGACGGGTTTCATCATCATCATCATCATCAGCCTACACTAGTCCACTGCTGGACATAGGCTTCTCCAAGTGCACGCCACTGAACATGATCTGCGGCTATTCTCAAGGATAGGTTTGCTTGCACATAATATCCCGATGGGTCAAAGCGCTACTGAAAGAGGTAATTCTCAGCAGGCCCCACTAAGAATAGATAAGATAGGTAGAAGTGGTTTTGTTTAAATTTATTGTATATAGAAGAAAAGAAATAAAGAAATACATTTCAAAAAGTTAAGTCAAGTTAAAAATTTTCAAAACAGACAGGGGGTGCAGCGCGGTCACAAAACTGCGAGTTTCAAGTTTCTTTATGATAGCGAGCGAGCGGCGCGTGGCAGTGGTGTGACAACGGCGCACGACTACGAATACGCACGCACACTAATATCTGTACAGAGTAGGCTGGTGATTTAATTAGAGCAATGTTTACTTTCGTATATAAAATCATAGGCGTTTGGGTAAAAAATAATAAAAGTCTTAATATTTTCATATTCATGTTTTTTAATTGAAAAATAAGACAACAGTAACCTGCGGAATATCAATACAAACATTTTGATGTCGGATCATTGTTTCATTTGTGCTATATTTACAAAGTTTCTGAAGAAATAAGTTTTTAGATATCATTATTTTACGTATTGTTTATGCAGTTTCTGGGTATTTGTTTCAAATTCCAAGACAACCACGACCTTGTGAAAGGATCAAGCTAATCTACACTAGTCCTTTTAATGTATAAGGCCTATTCATCGTTTAGCACCAGTGACTTAAAAACACGTAAATTTTCAATTTCCGCGCTGCACCCCTTAAGCCAATTTTAAGTAAATTTATTAAAAGTAACGTTTTACGTTTGAGTGTAATTATTATTAATAATTATTAAGTAAGAAAAATACGTCAATTTCATAGGTGAGGAGAATATTTATGTAAAAAATTGCAAAAATGTATATTACTTAATTTATACCATGGAAGGTTAGCACAAATCATCACCATCGTCAGGTCATAGTAAAACTCATGTTGTGGAGGAGATCTACGTAAATTCCTTAAATGTCCTCAGGTGATACGTTACATGTGATTTACGCAAACAATGCAAGATAATGTTACACACAGTGCATGTTAAAGTATTGTCTTCATATTTGAGTTTATATAATTATTACATAATTAAAACATAATTATAACAATTTTCCAAATGAATGACTCAGAATTATGATGATGATGATTATGATTGTCAATGAGACATATCGACAATTTCTTTAACTTAGCTCAGATTGATTATATAAGGTTATCTATATTTTGCAAGGAGTTAATTAGTTTTCACTATAATTTTTATAATATTTTGAGACTAAGCCAAGACTATCTACAGTAGTTTTCTTTCATAATCACATCTAATTTTAAAAAGAGGGTCCCCCAATCCACTCTTGAATGCGGATCTGGAAAGAGATTCCGACCTCTGGTTATAACACCCTGTCGTCGGGCCAAGTGGGAGTTTCTCGCCGCCCACACAACCTCCGGTTACGCTGTAAAGCACATAGCCGGCAAACAACAAATGCTTTTGGGCGAAATAATAAATAAAAATAAATGTAGTATTTATTAATAAATGTAGTATTTATTTCTCATCACAAACTTACACAGCATAATTACGTACATTACTATAAAAATTAAGTTTGTGACTGTAACTGTAAATGTGAAGTGATTAAAAACGATTCCATTCCCTGCAGCGTACCCCGCACCCTCGCGAGACAATGCCCGGACCCGACGCAGACGCGCGAGACAACGCAACAAACGCAAGCTTGCGAACCAACAGCCTTCAACATCGGTTGCAAAGCAGTCGCCTGGCACATCAGCTGCAAAGCAGTCGCCTGGCACATCGGCTGCAAAGCAGTCGCCTGGCACATTGGCTGCAAAGCTGTCGCCTGGCACATCGGTTGCAAACCTGTCGCCTTCGGCATCGGTTGCAAAGCTGTCGCCTGCGGCATCGGTTGCAAACCTGTCGCCTGCGACATCGGTTGCAAACCTGTCGCTTGCGACATCGGTTGCAAACCTGTCGCCTGCGACATCGGTTGCAAACCTGTCGCTTGCAAACCTGTCGCCTGCGACATCGGTTGCAAACCTGTCGTCTGCGACATCGGTTGCAAACCTGTCGCCTGCGACATCGGTTGCAAACTTGTCGCTTGCGCAACCGGTTGCAAAGCGGTCGCCCGAACCAGTTCCACCCGCAGGCCGTATCAGGAAAAGTGAGTTGATTGTGTTCTTCTTCTTAGTCGTTACACTCTTGGTCGTGCTCGTTTCTTCAGTCGCAGTGATCCGCCTGACCAGCCGACGCCATTTTCCCCTGACCGTTGCCATCTTTGTGCACGCGTATAAGGAGTCGATTGTACTAGCAGTAAAACGAAATTCAAATCCGAGGATAAGTTTATTATTTATTTATTTGTGGTCGGCCAACGCAGTGCCCACATTGTGCTAACAATGTACGAATATAAAACTGTTTTTTATATTTCCTATACATCACCATGACAAAAATTGGTGCATTTACAAAAATACTGTAATTATGTATCGGGTAGATCTGGCCATACAGGGTCACTTTTTTATCACCGACCAAACCTCACGGGAGTTATTTCAGAAATTTTGGGCTGTGATAAAAAAGTCAAACTGTATAGTATACCGTGAATTTTAAGTGGTTGTAATAGTTTAACAATTCCTCAAGATCGTTAATACAGTACAGTTCACTCCAATGTATGCATGAAATATTATACAATAAAAGAAAATCGGCTTCAGTGAAATTCCATTGTTTCTTGCGCGAATAGTTGTTGAGCTATTCACGCAAGAAACAACCGGTCATCACTCGAACTATGTGTGCCGAAGTCAGCATTCGACACCCATATGGTCACCATCCACCCACAGGCTGGCACCGTCCCGCTTGTGGCAAGCGTTGTGATTAGGCCATTACCCATGAATTGTAGTGATGACCTGATTACAGTGATGGAGGCCTTTGCCCAGCAGTGGGACAGTTATAGGCTATTTACTACTTAACATCAAATAAATTTTTTTTTAAACTTATATTTGTCTCTCTTTTTGTAGTCTTGTAATTTGTAATACCGGGTTTTTGAAACTTTATAATATTAGGTCCTTACCAATTTTAAAGATTTTTTATAAAATTATATTTTTCATCCTAACGTTTTCTTAATTTTCTTAGCATCTATTTATGTTAAAACTATAATAATTGTAGAGTAGTGTGTTTGTTTCACTAGCTAAATATGGCAGACATTAAAAAGATAAAAAATCAAGTCCCTTCAAAGCTACAATGAAACAAAAGGTCAATTCCATGAACAAAAAAAGGAAGTCAATTAAAAAAAAAAAATTGGGTGTTAAATACACCAAATGAATAATCATTGTTATTGCTGAAGCCTGAGTGACATAGTCCTAATTAAAGGTGTATCATAATATTAACAACCGGTATTGACTTTTAGAAGTAATACACCTATTTATAAGTAAGAAAAAAACGTCAGTTTCATAGGTAAGGACCCAATATTTCAATGTATTGCAATATTGTATGCTTTTTTTAAAATACTGTTACTCCTATAAAAGCTGTGCAAACAGTTACTGCGCCCATTCTTCTCCACAACTGAAAGATAGACGTCCTGAATGTGTATTGGGTAGTAGGTAAAAAAATTACTTATTTTAAATTTATTTGAGTATATTTGTTGCAGACGCAGATCTCCGTCAAGATCTCAATCAATCCATATACAATTGTGGCATTTGTAACATAGAAATTCCAAGTATGTATATGGAAGAGCATATCAGTAGTATCAAACACAAAACGTGTCAGACCCTCTTGAAAATAGCAACAGAAAGAGGCAAAAAGGACTTAATTTTTACTGCAACAGTGATGGAAGCAGAAGCCAACTCACACTTGCATTATTTCTGTGAGCCTTGCGCTAAAGTTGTAAAGCAAAATAAGCATGAACACGAATTAACAAGGGATCATTTTAAATCACTGAAGCATGACAGAATTTTGAATGATCTACTTCAGATTTTGATTGATAAGGAATACATGGAATATGCTGACTTTGGTTACTTGAGAACAGAAAATTTGAGTAGCAACTTCGGCAAATATGATAATGAAGATGATGATAATGATTCTGATAAGGATATGAGCGCATCTCATACTTCGGATTTAAAAGGAGATGAATCAACTTATTCCGTCTAAAATCTCAAAGATGTCCAAAGTGATGTTGAGTAATCGGTGTGTCACTAATTATATTCTATTAACCTTAAAGAGTAGATTTTGTAGTTTTTGTAGACCTTGTAGAATACAAAGTATTAATCCAATAATCTTGAAGATATAAACACAAATGAGTTCATGCGATTTGTAACTTGTCTTTGATTTTTTTCAAATCGCACAAATTCATTTATAAATAATTTCTACTTATCTGTATTGTATTTAAGCGAACCGATAAGCCAAGTTTAATGAAACTTTCTATAGTGTCATTAAAATTGGCTTATCAGTGAAATACGGGACAAAAACAAGAAAAGTATAATTTATTTAATGTTTCTTGTTTTCTGTTCCATTATCCACATTCACATGCCCTGCGTTGGCAAATATGCGAAATATAAAGTGTTTTTTTTAACTGGGACTGTATGAGGAAGTCCGAAACCAGAAGAGAATCTGTCGTAGGATACTTTAGGTCTTTTTAGTAAAAACAATTTTGGTATAGCTAATTTTTTGGTTATGCGTGGTTTGTACATAAAAATGAGTCAAAACGATACATTGTTTTTAATGCCTTAGGTATAGGTATATATAGCCGCGGCGTGCCTGTTTCGTGTAAATTCATAGCATCGACCGCTCTGGGGTCGATTTTATGAATCTCGATACAACTGTGACGAGCGAGCGCGGATGGCGATCCCAGTGCAGATTGCTTGTTGTTTACCACGCGCAAAAAATAAGTTTAATCCAATATATAACCACGAGATTGTCTTTCATTTTTGAAAACAATTAAAAACGCGTCTACTGATTTTCGGCAATTCCAGGATACATAATAAGTAACAAAATCAATTACTGTATTAATAATATTATTTTTTAATGTTCTTAGGCGATGTCAGGAAACCCAGACAAGTGTTCCGAAAAAAAAAATTTTTCTTAAGGAAATCTCCATTATTTTTGTCTGTTCTTCAAACTTTAGGTGAATTAGCCCTACCTATTCCGATCACTGCTGATGACCAGTGATCGGAATAGGTAGGGCTAATTCACCTAAAGTTCGAAGAACATAGACAAAAATTAATGGTGACTTCTTTATGACAATATTTTTTTCGAAACAACTGTCCAGGTTTCCGGACATCACTTGAGAACATTAAAAATTAATATTATCAATACAGTAATTGATTTTATTACCTATTTTGTATCCCGGAATTTCCGAAAATAAGAAGACACGTTTTTATTGTTTTCCAAAATGAAAGACAATCTCGTCGTTATATATTGGATTAAACTTATTTTTGCGCGTGCCTAAATCTATTCTTGTCTCGCTCATGTCTTGCAAGACTTGGGCAGCCTCGAATTTCACGGAAGTGGAACAATGCCGTTCGTTTGCCAGTAATCCACGATAGCGAGATTGTCTTTCATTTTTGAAAACGATAAAAAAACGCGTCTACTGATTTTTGGCAATTCCAGGATACAAAATAAGTAATAAAATCAATTACTGTATTAATAATATTTTTTTTTTTATGTTCTTATCCGATGTCCGGAAACCCGGACAGGTGTTCCGAAAAAAAAAAAATTGTCATAAGGAAGTCTCTTCAATCAATCAATTCAATCTTTAGGTGAATTAGCCCTTTCTATTCCGATCACTGTTTATAAGACAAGATTCTTTGTATCTCCTATACTCGTAGTTTCAGATTTTTCCATACTGTCCCACTTAATATTAAAAATATTTTAAGAAAAACACTTATTATAATATAACTTATTTTATAATTAATTATTATTAATAATAAAAGTGTGTAATCAATTAATAATAAAACTGATAATGACGAGTATTATTTAACGTCTGTTTTGCATTTTTCTATTTATATTTAAGATTGTATGGGATACCCAAATTTATTATAAAAGGCTCTCAATAGCAGAGAAGCAAACTTTAGTCTTAAGCGCGCAAGTAATATTATGAGTATTTAATAAAATATATCCAAAAGCGATTTATGAATTTTATTATTCTGAACTGGCTTACCGAACCAATAACATAATTTGCATGTGTGGCTCATCTTGGCGTGGCCACCATCACCAACTGGAAATCTGACTTTATAGATAATTTGTCGTGAAATCTCAGAATTTGTCGGTCCACCGTTCAAAAGTTATAAGGGCTTCAAGGTGGCCCCGCCAGGATGAGCGCTCATCCTGGCGTGGCCACCTTGTATCTCTAAAACTACGGGTCGTAGCGAAGATCTGATTACACCAATAATTTGTGGATAATTTGTCGGAATTTGTCGACAAACTCCAGAATTTGTCGGTGCTTCTATGAAAAGTTCCATCAACTTCTTTTTTTCCCCATAGTAAATGTACAATCGCGTACATGAAGCTTATTGATATTGTGAATAAACGACTTAAAATGCATAAAGAATGCAAGTAAGTCATATACTTAGTGAATCGGATACATATATGGATGAAAATGAAACGAAATCTTACTAATATTATTAATTAATGTGAAGTTTGGATGTCTGTTACTCAATCACGCTTCAACCACTGGACGGATCGGGATGAAACTTGATACAATAGGTTAGGACCTGGAATAGGACATAGCATACTTTTCTCTCGGACGAAATATAACACACGAAGATATATAGAAAAAAAAAATGTTATCTTTTATATAGTCGAATAGTTTGTAGCGGCGTCGGAATTTTTAAATATCAATGATATTACATAGAAAAAAAATCCTTTGAAGTGTTCATAATTTTATTTAGCACTGATACCTCTGGGACTGTGAAACGTTGATTGATATTAAGCTTATTGAAGAAGTTGTTGTGCGAATATATAACAGTCATTGCTCTTTAAAGTACATATAGGGCCTAGGTGAATGACGCCTGTGCCTTTTAACACCTGTGACATAATACCAGATTGACAAACTATGCGTACTACGCATTCTTCGCAACAAACAAATAGCCACGAGTTATCAGCATGTAATTTTATTCATTTCTCTTCGCAACTTGAAACTTCTGACGAACACGGCGAACTAACGCCGCTTCCCAGTTAGGTGTCGCAGATTGGTTCATTTTTGATGTGTTTTTAGGTTTGTCTATGGAACACATTATCCTTTGCTCCGGTAACTGACGGCATATCTCTAGGTCTAGTTCCGATAAAAATATAAGCGAATCTTTATTGATATTAAACCCTACGTAAGGGTAATGCGGAATGATATGATAGTAGGAATGGTTTCGTTTCTGCGGGATAGTGATAATTTTGTCCAGTTCGTAGACATTGCTGCTTAGTATAGGTAGTTTGATCTCTATGATAAGGTAATGATTAACTAATCAAGAGTAACTACTCTCGCTGAAACTTTTATTAATCGGTACAAATTAATGATGTTATGATGATCTGATGAAAGTACGAGATCTCCTTGGAGTTGTCTTGAAATAATACTTATTTGTTCTTCCAGTTGTTCTGGTGATATGAGGTGGGAAGAAATATGGCCTTGGTTAATATCTGCCACAGTGTCAATTAATGTTTGTTGCACGCGCCGAATGTTGGACACAATGATATGAGCTGCCAAGGACGAAGTCGTAAAGTATATAGCGTTTGATGTATCCTCACGGATGTGGTTGACTTCTATGTTTAAATTATTTAAATGATTTTCTATAAGTGAGGATTGGTTCTTCATGACAGTTTCATGCCTTTTCAGAATGTTGTATTTAGCCTCGATAATGACAGTTTGGTTGCGTAACAGACCTTGCAGTTGGTTCTCATTGTGTTTAATGTTTTCTATGTCCTTTTCATACTGATTGGCAAACCTTTCGACTAAAACTCCAAATAATGAATTAGCAATGTAACCAACCCCGTTTATTAAACCTCTTTTTTGTCTTCGGTTACTGTTGATGGTAAGGAGCTGGTTGTAATGATTAATCTCATTTAGCTCATGTTCATTATAATCCGCCTGCATCTGATGCATCTACAATTACGTAAATTTCGGATAAATAATCAAGGGGATGTTTTTGTACTTGATAGGGGTTTTCGGGATGCCATAGAAGTGACTGAAAGCTTAGGATACGAGCCTCATATGCCCCTCACAAATTGAGATTGCGAGAGGTCGACCTAGACCGACGCTCCATCCTCCCTGAGCACGCGTCAAGCGCGCGCCTTCACTTTCGTTGTGCCTTTCAGTTTTAAAAATCTCAATGGCTCGCACACATGCTAGACTCCTTGGTCCGTGTTTCAAGACGGGTCCTGCGAGTGCCCGAAACTGAATCATCGCAGACAGAGACGCGCACAGTCCGAGACAGCACGGCTGCAACGACAGGCGCGCCGCACCAAAGTCCGCACATAGGCAGGAGATCGATGACGACGATACCTTGCGTCGGGCCGGACGCGTCAAAGACGCGTGCGCGATTCATGATTGATACCGTCCGACGGCCGGTCGGCTACCGTCACGGTCCAGCCGCTACCCGAAGGTGACGATTGGGCTCCCGAACGGCGCTTAGACCGACATCGAACGGGTCGCGATGCATTATTGAATGTGGGATGCAAAATTTAAAGTAACGTTGCTACAGTTTGTAATATTTTTGTTAGGTACTGTAATGTTGGTGTTATTGACTTGTGTACTAATAAATTCGGCACCATGGAGGTAGAAGTAAATAGGTTTAATGATGTTTTGAATTCACAAACTTAGTGCACACGATGTTCTAAATTCAATTTACTTTATCCCCTAGCGGATAAAAACGGCTTTTGCACTCAGATATCGAACAGCAAAAATACTCTTTCCGAGATGGGGGGATGAAAAGACTATTTTATATTACTTTCTAAACAGAACAAACAATTAAAAGTGTTTCCTATTATCGGGAGAAAATCTAGGTCTTTTATGTAGGGCCATCTCTGGAGGACTTGACAGTGGGAGACGGTGGGATCTGGTTCCCCAGCCAGATACTGTTTACCCACACCCTACCGTTCATTCGGAAGTAGCTCAGGAGCCGAGATCACGAGCCTCTGGGCCCTAGTGGTCGGTGTACGCACATCCTTGACGCAGATGCAGCCGCCCTTGTCGAAGTAGCCGAAGAAGCCGAGGTTGAAGAGCGCCTTCTGGAACTTCATGAGGAGCGGCTCGCACCACAGGTTCTTCTTCACGATGTTCAGGTACTGCACGCGCAGACTGCGCTGCAGCAGGAACTTGTGCACCGGGTAGATCTTGTCCTGGGATCAAAGTATTCGGCTGCAGGCGTGGTGGGACCGCTCCAAATTAATCTTTTGCCCACCACAACATAAATGCGACGCCAGTCTTTAGAGTAAAAAATTGCAACACGAAACACTTGTAAGTACTATTATGTATTCTGCGGCGAAACCAAATATTTTTATTTCGTGTTTTTGTTAACTACTTATTATTGAATATTGCCGTCGTCCCGTCATTATAGTCATCGTTTGTCATTATAGCCGATATTGTGGCAGTCAAAAGGTTGCCATATTATAGCCTTAACTAACTATCAAGAGGATACTGGGCTAACTTAGGCCCAGTAGCCCAGTAGCTCGTGCCAAGTCATGTCAAAGGTAAAGGAAAGCTTTTCTCAGCTTACATGGTGCTATGAATATATAAGCTCATCAAATCATTTTGCTTAAAAGATAGGATTTGAATATTTAGTATAATAATATGTATGTATATACGAGTATACAACGTGTAACAGAAAGGTGTGGTCAAAATGAAAAGATCTAAAGCGTATCCGATCTAGATATTGTATACAGAGTTACTAAGACATAACTATTAACTTTAATTTGTTATGCCATTTTCAATTAAATATTTCTATTATGAATTTGTGACGTCACATCAAAATAAACAAGTCACAGGCAGCCCTAGCGGTTTAGTAACCTCTGTGTACTGTAAAGCCTTAGGGGCTTTACTTATAATAAAAGGGGGGTTTATCGATAGAAACAAACTAAACGTTATGAAGTTATTCTGTAAACGTTATTCTGTACTACTGAGAACACGTTTCAATGAGTAGTTACCTACCTATCTATACTTTGTGAAACTAGCACGGTTACATTAGAATAGAATAGAATAGAAAAACATTTATTCAGTATCACAAAACAACATTCAGACAAATAAGTGAATACCTATTGTAATTCTAATGAGAAGTAATAAAGTTCTTTAACCATAAGTATTCATAACTTAATATACATGGTATATGATACTGAAAAGGCATCTTCTCAGCATGTGTTATAGCATAGCACTTCAATAATGCTACAACGCTGGTCTTCCGAAGATGCCCAGACTAGAGCTAAAGGTTTCTCGCCGCCCTAAATAGGTTTCTCGCCGCCTCCAAAAAAGCCGGTGAAGCTGAAAATGCCCAGTGGCAATCAGCATACTCTCTCAAGTTATACAGTTCCCGAAAACCTTCGGCGTTGTTTGCCAACTTATGCTTGAGCATTCATTGAGATGCTTGCCGATCGTTCCGGATACCCTTCCGGTTGCAAATGTCATAGGTCGCTTACAGCAATAAGTCTTCCAGAAAAATAGTTACAGTTAAATACAAAATTCTCGTATCGCACAAGTTAAATACTGTTTTGCTTGTATTCCAAAGTATGGACTAAAGTTAATCATAGCTTTTAATCTTGCCCAGCTCGCCAATGCGGTACTTCTTCATGAGCTCTTTGGCGTCGAGACTGTGGCCCATGTCCTCGAAGTCCTCAGAGGCGTCAGTACCGACCACGTTGACTAGCACCTCGTGACCGCCGGGGTGCTCATCCAGGAACATGGATACGTCGTACACCAGGTTGTCGACGATGAACCGGTGCGTGGTCTTGGCGTCGGAAGCCTCCACCTCCTTCCTGGTGAACCTCTTGACCTCGGAGGCCATGGTCGTGCGTGCGAGCGGAGTGCGGGAGTAGACGCGTGCGCGCTGCGCGGGCAGTCGGCCGCGATTGGTGATGGTACCGACCGCGATCGCTCACCTCGCAAATCACAATCTGTTGTCTTCATGACTCAACAAATTGTTTATGTGTTAAAGTGATAACATGGTTATCTGTATAGGGTTTCACTTGTACGGGGTATCTCTAAAGTGAATTTAAACTTCTTGTAGTACAGTTTATTGATGCTAATGATGCGCCAGTCGCGGCTGAGCCTAAATGTAGTGTTAAATTCTCTTTGACTGAACCGTACGTAAGTAATGCCGTGCGCGACTGCGTGTTTCGTCGCAGCGCCGCTCGCTGCCGCTCGTAGGTTATAATTTCTTAAACATAAGTCAAGATCAACGATGGCTACAAAAAAACAATGGATTTAGATAATAGATATTGCAGCGTTTATGGATGTCTAAATAGCAGCTTGTCCAATCTCGAATTTTCTTTCTTTACTTTACTTACCGAACAAGAACGGTGAGCACCTCCTGCCTAACCTAATATAACATAAAAAATTATGTATAACACAAAAGTGTTAGGTAGTTACTACCGAAAGAGTTAAGTTTTGCTCCAGATTTCGTGGAGTAGAGAGGTAAATACATGTACCTACGGATTTGTAAGTTTAATTTATTAGATTACACGGTACACCCTACCGCGAAAACAAGGGACTAATTAGGAACAGTCAGACGAAACACTTTGGACTTTGTACCGCTCTTATGTTGTGGGCATAAGTACTAATATCGAACTGCAAGTGTTTACCGTGATGTGCTGTTGACCGTACCTACTTACCTATTGAAAGTTGTTGTGTTGTACAGTTGACAAACTACGTTTAGGTAGATCGGGGGTTCTCTGGAATCCATGAATTCATATTTCTAAGTATGTTCTTATTTTATATGTAGATACCTACCTCATTCTAATTAAAAGCGACAGCCCTACAAGTTTAGGTGATTATCGCTTGCTCGGGGGCCGAGTCGCCCTACTTGTTTCATTCTACTACGGCAGTGGTCAACGCGCCCGGTCTGCGAGTGCTGACGTTAAGCAATTTCATCCGGCCGGTCATTGGATGGGTAACCAAAAATGTATCGTCTCGAGCTCCTCCGTGCTTCGGAAGGGACGTAAAGCCGTTGGTCCCGGCTGCATTAACAGTCGTTAATAACCACCAACCTGCACTGGGCTCGCGTGGTAGTTTATTGCCCGTTCTCCTTATCCATCCATAGGGAATGCTCGTGCTCCAGCAGGGGGGACATAAAAATGAGCTGATGATGATGATGATGAAATAGGTACAACAATAATATAGTGAAAAATCATGCAACTCGGGTAAGATTAGGCAAAGAAATTAACGTATAGGTATACTAGCAAATGCTGATATTAGGTTACTGTAATATCCAGATCTTGTTCGTTGTGTATTTGAACAGGTTGGTCACCTTCCTTTTTATATAAACGTTCCCGTGTGAGGCCCAGGCGGCGACAATCTTTTTGTTTTTGACCTCCCTCGCTAGGTAGAAAATGTGTCGAGTTTTAGTGGTGAGATAGTCTGAGATATAGACTGGTTTAGCAACCCCTTGTAGTCCTAGGCTCAGGGTATCCAGCTGGGTCTGCTGACTAGCTCTCTTAGTATTGTTGTAGGTACTCCTTAATCTTTGAAATGAGGCTTTGTTTTCTAAGGGCGAAAGTAAAGTGAACAATAATTGCGCTGGACTTGTTCTATAATGTCTCTTATTTCAGGGTTTCCAAGGGAAGGGTTTGACCCAATGACTGAGGCGATATTTTTGACCGTAGCAATCAATAATTCTTTTTTTCCTGCTCTGGCGTAGGGGTATTCCTTATTTCAATTGAGGTTGACGCTAAAACGCGCAACTCGATGCAAATCGATGATTGGGAGTTTGTTTGAGTGATGTATTTATTATAATTGATATTTTTTATAATTTATATTTGAGATTAATAAATTCTAGTAATGAGAATTTCCAAGATTGATTTCTATGGATCCCAAAGATCATCGGCAGGGCAG
Source organism: Eudonia mercurella (assembly GCA_963082485.1). NCBI lineage: Eukaryota > Metazoa > Arthropoda > Insecta > Lepidoptera > Crambidae > Eudonia > Eudonia mercurella. The sequence continues at coordinate 36,855 of CAUJAO010000128.1, forward strand.
TTGAGATATTTCCAAGATACGCAAGATGGAAGGTCCCAACAATTTGTTGACTTTGTGTGTTGTGTGGCGAGGACTTAGGATGTTTCAAAATATATGCTCATTGTCACTGCTACTTTTATTTATAACGCTGACTGTAAATTAAGATACCGCCCGCGAACCTGATAGATAACTAAGGGATAATAAGAAAAAAACAAGAATGTGGCCGAAAGGAGTTAATTATTATTAAACACTCGGTAAACATTAAAGTCAATACATATTAATTACCCTGATCTCTACATTATCCATTTGTAAAAAACAACAAAAAATAATTAAAGTTGAATTTCAGAAGGGTGCAGGTTCAAATCCTGCTCGTGGAAATTTTTTCAACATTTGTGTTTTTGTAATTTGTTCGCAACAAAATTTGCTTTAAAAATCATTTTGAACATTTTATAATTAAAGTTTGTTAATATAAGAGAGAAAAAAAGAAAGATAAACAGATTGCAACATCGAAGCACGTGTGCTACAACAGCAAATTGGCTTCAACTCAGCGAATCTCTTCTGTATTAGCAGACGCTGATATTTTGCCAAAGCCGCAGGTTTAGCCTCTTAAAGTGCTAATAATAGTCAGTCTGTGTGCTAATAAGATAATATCAATGAGTCAGAAAAATTACAAATACAAAATTGGAAATATGTAATACGAAAATTTGCGTGTGGTGTGGGGGCCACTTCCTTAAAACTCTTTGAAAATGTGCTTAGGATTTAGTGAACATTCCCAAAGAATTGTGAAAGTTGGAATCAGATTTTGTGAAAGTCAAATAAGCGAGCTATGGGCTGTAAAGTTGGGCCCTCAGTTCTCACATAGAGGATTGAGGGCCCACCTGTACCGGATAAACTATGGATACTACAGAAAAAGTCTTTATGCCAAAATCCAAGCTAATGCCAAACAAAATTTGTGGAAACAAGATGTTACCGTAAAACGCGGTCCTACTTTGTTATATATTCGTTCAAAATAGGCCCTCAATTCCCATACACGTAAAAGTAAATTTCCTAAATAAAATGAAACCATTAATTTACAGCTACTGTTTGAAATCCTATATGCTACTAAATAAATTGTGAAAATTTGTGAAAGCAAGAACAGGTCACCACTTCGTTGTTTGAAAGTTATGACCTTGTTAAAATTCGGGCCGTCGGTCCGCCATTTTTTTTTGTTTTCTTTTTTCAAATGCAATGACAAAATGTAATTCGTAGTTAACTGCTACGTTAGAACCACGAGTAAGACGAGTTTCGTCAAAACAAATTGCGTCTTCGAAACATCGATCCCAAAAACGGATAACATATTCGATTGAGGGTGTTGCAGACTCTTTCAAAAACCTTTTTGATACTTTTTATGTTCTTATTTTTATACTTTTTTGAATATTGACATTTTTATAGATTTTGCTTTTGTCTTTGTTCTTTGGCTGTCTTCTGTTGTGATTGGTATTGTGTGTGTGAAATTAATATAAAAATCCCATTTATTTCCTGTTTTTTGATAATTTTAGTCCATTAGTTCCTCCCATTAATAGTTGTCGTTTTCAGAGGGGTAAGAAAGCAAAATGTCTTTCAATTGGAATTGATGTGCAGTATCTGTTAACGCATGGTTTTGTAAATAAGGCACTGTAAAAATGGTTCAATAGAACTGTTTCAGGATAACTTGCCACATTGCTTTGGCAATCAACCATAATGACGTCATTATTGGATTCTAGTTCTGACTTTTTTATAATATGCCTACGGACTACATCTGCTCGGATTTTGTATGGATCGTAACTTGTTATTGCACCTGCTAAACATTTAAGGTACTCTGGGATTAATTCAGAGCTGAACAGGTCAATCATATCTTTCATATGTTCATTTTGAATATGTCCATAACAAAAAAAAAACCGAGTCCAGTCCACAGGTATTTTTAAGTTTTTTTCTGTTCTCAATTTCAGCGGTAGAACATAAGTTACCGTTTTACATGTGTCTCATTTGTTTTAGTATTTCAGCTGTATCGTCTTCTTTACCCTCTCCTTTCCAATTCTCAACTAGAGAAAGTTTATCTGAAAATACGGAGTCCTCAGTAAGTACTTTAACTTGATACTTGGCCTTTTTTGTGATTTGTTTTTTTGAGTATGTTTTCTTTTTCTTCTATTAAAACTTGTTTTCCTTACAACATTATTGGTAACTTCATTCTCGAAGTGCACTTTTGACGACGTATGGTCACCTTCTAGAAATTGTGCAAAAATCTGAATGAATTCATCAATTCTATATTTCTGTGCTTTTGTTTTGAAGATCAAATGTCAATCAAATCAACTGTTTTGAAAAAGTTTTCCACGCCCGCAAACGATGCAGTCATGTTGTCGGATTTAAAATGCGAGACTAGTATATTTGATCATAGTGGAAGTTTAAATCATATCCTACGCAGTGTTGTCACACACAATCGTCGTCAAATACATACAATGGATTATCATCTTCTTCTCTATCATGAGTTTCGTTACATTTCTTTTTAAAGTATTTCTTTGTCAAACCAGCAAAAGAAATCGTTTTTTTTGTGAAAACATCTTGTTTCCACAAATTTTGTTTGGCATTAGCTTAGATATTAGCATAAAGAATTTTTCTGTAGTGTCCGTAGTTTATTTAGTACAGGTGGGCCCTCAATCCTCTATGTGAGATCTGAGGGCCCAACTTTACAGTACGTAGCTCGCTTATTTGACTTTCACAAAATCTGATTCCGACTTACACAATTCTTTGGGAATGTTCACTAAATCCTAAGCACATTTTCAAAGAATTTTAACGAAGTGGCCCTCACACCACACGCAAATATAAGATATTGCAACAAAATATTAAATTATTTTTTTTCTACTCTAATTTATAATAATAATAAAGAAAGATTCAGACACATTGAGTCCATCAAATAGAGGGTAAGTTACAAGAGTACTTTATTCTTAAGTTACTAATACTAGGTACACAGATAGAATTAAAATAATAATAATAATTAAAATTTAATAAATAATAAATTTTATAGCCCCATTTAGATATGAGGTCCAATACCCCAAAAGGTGACAGTAAAACTTATTTTATATCTTTAATTATGTTAAAACTAGACACACGGTTATTTATCTTATAAGACATTTATATATATCTTATACATATAACTAGGACACAGATATCAATTTAGTAAAACTAAACTTAAAACTAAAGTGAGATCTCAATCACGTTACGTTACAGTCTCACGACTAGAAATGCTGCATTTGATGCACGCACCACTTAAATAGATTAAAGGAAACGAAGTCTCAAAATGTGGCAACTTACGAACAAACTTACACTCCATAATTATTATTATACCCAATACTATCTCGCGATCAGGGCATGAAACCGGTTCAAAAAAAATTCTATTCGGAACCAAATAGGAGCGATATTTCGAACTTAAATAAACCGGTTTATTTCTAGCAATCGCTGGCTGCGACTTGTTGTAAATTATAGAATGGAATACCCGCGCGGCGCGCGCCAGTGTTGCGTCGCGAGCGCAGTCTCATTTTGATAGTTGCGCGCATCCTATCAACATGGGTCGAAAACGTAAATCAAGTATTTAAATTTTAACCGGTTAATAAAAAAAAACATTTTTTACACTGACACAACTTTTCGATCTCGATAGAGGTAGAAGGTGCTTTTTTTTTAGTTTTCACCCTTTTTTCATTGAGGCGGTAAAATTAATATTTTGTTTTTTTTTTAAATACCGCATTAATGATTTTATCATAATATGATAAGTGGTTGTAATAACGCGAAACCACTTTTGATGTATTTTGTAATACTTACATTATTATTTGGTACAATTTGTATTCAAGAAAATTACCATCCCACCACCATTCAAAAAATTCAGTTAATTCACCAGGTATCCTGTATATCTTCGTAAATATAAAAAGAGCAACTGACTGATTAGTTTACGCACAGCCAAAAGTGTCCTGCAAACTGCTACAAACATATTACACACAAAAGGAACGGGAGATACACATACACGCGGTCAAAATTGGGAGCCCGAGCTTATACAATAAAAGTACAAAAAAAATATCAAAAAAACTTAAAATACTTCTAGAATTTTAAGTTTTTTTGATACTTAAAATACTTCTTCTACATAGAAGTATTTTAAGTTTTTTTATAAAAAGATATATTGATAAATAGTAGGTATAAATGCAAGCTATTGAGAGCGATCACCCCGATCGCTCTCCCCTGGCCGTGAGTTGTGGCTTGTGACGGGGGCGCGGGGCGTGGCTGCCGGCGCGCGTTAGTAGGGCGGCGCCGTGGACGAGGCCGCCGACGAGGGGCGCGGGTGCGAGCGTGACGTCATCCTGCACAGAAACGCCGCATCTCAACAAGCAGAACTCCGTAATTGGGTAGTTGACTGGTTAGTCACAGGACAACCAGACAAACTGCGCGACGCCATAGATATACAGTAGAGATTACATATACCCATGCGTACGAAGCGTTTTGCGTCCACTTTTTTCTTACGTACCCCGCAAAGCTGTGGAACTTCCTTGCCTCAGTGTGTTTCCTATCAAATTATAATATTGAGGTCTTCAATGTTACATCGTAGTCTACATCATCACTTACCATCAGGTGAGATAGTAGTCAAATGCAAGCCTATCTAAATATTTAAAAAAACTTTTTCATTTCTTATGCCCGTAAAGTTGTTCTTTATGTCGAGAGGAGGCTGCATAAAATGAGTTTTTATGCTCTTGTGCATAAATTAATTTCTTCTTTTAAGACTCAGGCAATTAGGCCTTACAGCCACATATACAATACACCTTCATTTAATTGATATATTTTTATGAGATTTAGGTTATATCTTATTTTAATTATTACTATCTAAATACAAATTTACGATTAATACAATGCACGCAGCATTTACGTAAAAAAATATAACGCGAATATTTATAATAACTTGGCATTACGGCTCAGGCCATAGTCGAACGTCATAGTTAAAAAAAAATATATAATATATATATTGTACGAGACACCTAGAGATGCTGTGATAAATAACTAAAAGATGATATTGATTTAAACTATTTATTATAACACGAATAAATGATAACGTAAAATGATACTACTATGCTAATTGATTGATATATGAGCGCGCGTCCGCCGCGATGTGTGTGGTGACGTGAACTATTGTAAAATTATAATGATTTAATTCAATTAATAAATTGATGATTTGGCAAATGCACGGTTGCACCGTACATATATATTATAAGCTTAATCCTTGTTTTATTTCCTTGCAATCGAAGTGAAAAGCAGACTGTAAAACTCGAGTATAAAACCCATTTTACCCTCGACATGACTATCCACCCTCGCGTATTCGCGTTCTATTAGGACATCCAGTTTTTGCTATCGCGCGATCACGCGATGGTCGCATCGTTTAATCGCGCGATGATCGCGTTATCGCGTTGTATTAGGACAATGCCTTACAATATACATAAATAATACAATAAAATAATAATATGGCTGTCATAAAAATGGATATATGTATGTCTAATTTTTTATACATATCGGATATATATCATAAATATCCGATATTATGATATTTATAATAAATATCGAATGTTTTCAAACCCTCGAATTAACACTACATATTATTTCAATTACATTTTTTTT
>CAUJAO010000129.1:0-101622 GCA_963082485.1 Eudonia mercurella
CTAAAATACAATATCGTTTACCTTTAAATTTTCAACATCACGATACCATTTATTCGGCGATTGCAGCGTGCTAAGATACTCAAGATGCCAGCGTGACCACACGTTCTGGTGCAGCTTCTGTAGCATCTGAAACCAAGACAAGCGTGATATATTAGTCTCAGACCAATTATTCTCAGGCACTGCCACCAGTGGCTGACCAATTAGAAAATGTCCTGGCGTCAGGACTTCCAAATCCCCAGGATCCTCAGACATCGCTACGAGTGGTCTGGAATTTAAGATAGCCTCTATCTTGCATTAGAGCGTTGATAGTTCCTCATACGTCAGTATGGTGTCACCGATTTCTCTTTTTAGGAGCTGCTTCACACTCTTAACAGCTGCCTCAAACAATCCACCCATATGTGGTGAAGCCGGTGGGTTGAATTCCCAATGTATACTCTGCATTCTGAATTGCTGCTTCAAAATATGTTCCTTGTCCAATAAGAACTGATTAATCTCCTTGAGATATGTATTCGCTCCAACAAAATTAGTCCCTCTGTCAGACCGTATGAGAGAGGGGAGTCCGCGTCGACTTACAAACCTCGTAAATGCGGCTACAAATGCTTCAATCGTTAGACTAGACACCAGTTCCACATGAACGGCCTTCGTAGCTACACAAACGAATACGCAGAAGTAGGCCTTCACTGACTTCGCGTTTCTTAATAAACTTGATTTTACCAAAAATGGTCCAGCGAAGTCTGTAGCGACTCCGTCGAAAGGTCGTGCACGCCGTACGCGATCCGCGGGAAGGTCCGCCATACGCAGAGGTTGCTCTGCCGCCGAAAACCGGAAGCACTTTGAACACTGCCGAACGGCCCTGGCTGCTTGCTTTCGGACTGACGTTATCCAATATTCCCTGCGTAAAATTGCGATTAAACTGTAGCGGCACTATCGTGTCGCAACATTGTATATTTGTGCTAACGTAGCACCTTATCATAATTTATCCAGACTATTTATCCAAACGACGGCTCGCCATTCGTTCCCGTTCGCGCGTCTAGTATGGTTGCCCATTGTCAGTTGTCAATTGTCACAACGTAACACCGGTTACTTTTACTGATATATGCTGTGTGTACCGTGTGAACTTTGCAATACAAATTTCTTAAGGGGGTGCGGCGCGGAATTTCGAAAATTTACGTTTTTTTAAGTCACTGGTGCTAGGAGCGGAATAGGTCATATACATTAAAAGGACTAGTGTAGGTTAGCTTGATCCTTTCACAAGGTCATGGTTGTCTTGGAATTTGAAACAAATACCCAGAAACTGCATAAACAATACGTAAAAGTAATGATATCTAAAAACTTATTTCTTCAGAAACTTTGTAAATATAGCACAAATAAAACAATGATCCGACATCAAAATGTTTGTATTGATATTCCGCAGGTCACTGTTGTTTTAGTTTTCAATTAAAAAATATGAATATAAAAATATGAAGACTTTTATTATTTTTTACCCAAACGCCTATGATTTTACGAATATAAACATTGCTCTAGTTAAATCACCAGCCTATTCTATACAGATATTAATGTGCGTACGTATTCGTAGTCGTGCCCCGTTGTCATACCACTGGCACGCGCCGCTCGCTCGCTATCATAAAGAAATTTGAAACTTGCAGTTTTGCGTCCGCGCTGCACCCCCTTAACCTGAAAATCAGTTTTATTTGACCTACCTAAACTGACTGGAACTATATCAGTAACCAACAGATCGGTAAAGTGGTGACCCCGAAGAAAAAACACGCCGCGCAATAACGTGACCGCGAACAAACACACGGAACGACTCACGTGGCAACCATACGACCGCATTTCGCCCCGCGCATATATTATAACCTAAAAACGCGAAAATAAGTACAAACAGAAAGCAAAATGTATCCTGCTCAACCTTTTCCGGCTAAAGACATTTTAGCGGAGACGGTAGCCAAAGTAATTTACGACGGTTTGATCACCCGTTTTGGCTGTCCAATACGCCTTACGAGTGACCAAGGTCGTCAATTTGAAAGCATTCTTTTTAGGGAACTAATGAAATGTTTAGGTATTCAAAGGATCAGAACTACTCCATACCACCCACAGACCAATGGCGCAGTAGAACGCTGGCATCGCTCATTAAAAGCTTCTCTTTGTGCACGCTTACAATGTAGTACGTGGGTTGACGAACTAACCACTGTTCTTTTTGGGTTACGATCTGTTCTTAGAACGGACACAGGGCATAGTCCTGCGGAAATGGCTTATGAGTGTACTTTACGATTTTTATAATAATAGCATTACAGACGCCTTCAGTCCTCAATCTGTGGTAGAACAGATTCGCGATACCATTGGTAAATTTAAAACTGTTTCATCGAGACAACGCGATTCTCGTTCATTATATATACACCCAGACCTTAAAACCTGCGATTTTGTATTTATTAGACATGACGCAGTACGCAAGCCACTTCAACCTCCTTACGATGGCCCATTCCGCGTCCTAAGTAGAGGTGACAAGGTTTATAAAAATCAACTGCCAAACCGGCAAATAAACATTTCAATAGATCGTCTCAAACCAGCCTATTTACTAAATAAAAATTTTACCTTGACCTTAGATTTTAATTTGACCTTAGTCCATAGGTATTAGTATTCAACTCGAATACCTTGAGTTCTTGCGTCGGATCACTCCTCCATAATATGAGCTGGTACCGCCTGTCCTCAGAGTGAATCCAGGTCATCCGCAACATCTGCTTCACGTCCGTAGTGAATACCACTTGATGTCGTCTGAAATTCATCAAGATTTTAGTAATATCATTCTGTAGTGCCGCACCAGAATGCAAGCATTGGTTTAATGACACCCCAGTAGTTGTCTTACAACTGCCATCAAACACTACGCGGATCTTATCCGAATCCTTCTTAAATATACCATGGTGTGGTATCACATAGTGTTTGGCGTCGAACAGAAAGTTTGACACGGACATATGACCACATTTCTCATAGTCCTTCATAAACTCTCTATATTTTTCTGCAAATAATGGATGCCTCTCCATTTTTCGTTCAAGAGCATAAAATCTCTGAGTCGCCGTGTCAATAGATCTTCCTAGCTCCGGTCTATTTATCATCAAAGGCAGACGTACCACAAATTTCCCATCAGTTAGCCTCACTGTAGTGGTGTCATACAACCTGTCACACTCCTTATGTCGAGGATCCTTCGGTGTTTCCGTCGGTGGATCCTCCGACGTACAGAATCGCTTGACGGCCGCCGTCAACGTCGTGGAAGAGACTGGCCTCGGTGCCGTAGTCTCGTATCCGTCCACCGGTCCCATAATAGCATGCCCGAAGCACGTTCCGTAGGCTGCTGCACCATCTGTACCAATATCAATTTTAGTACCATCTAAAATATAATTCAATACATCAGCTCCGAGTATTAAGTCTACCCCTTGCGGTAGTGTAAAGTACTTGTCTGCAAGTCTCAATGTGGGTGGTGTCTGCTTCAGAATACCCCTAGCTGGGACCTTCTCCACTGGCAGCTCTGCAGTTAGCTCCTGCATGACTACTGCAGTGGTGCATATTACCGGTACCTGCCTATCCAAAGGCTTAATAACAATCTTAACCTTACAAGCGGGTGACTTCACCATGGTGTTTCCTATTCCGACTATTTCCATAGAGCTTTTCTGTCGGTGTAGTTGTAGTCGGTCCACCAAAGCTGCTTTGATGGCAGTCACACTAGCGCCAGTGTCCAATAGGGCACGAGCCTTCTCGTATTTGCATTTACTATTCCTAACACCTAATGTCACGGTAGGATTTAGGCAGTTTCTAAAACCGCTACCTATCGTGTTATTAGCACCGACAGTAGCGACTCTTTAATAGCTGTCCCGTTCCTGCTTCGGAATATATGATGGTCGACCATACCTCAAGTCGTCAAATTGTGACTGGGCTTGCTGGTACCTAGCACCGACCGGACGTCGGCCTGGCTCCAGACAGTACGCTTGCTTGTCCTCCCGCTCTGGGGTGCGTCGCTGCGACGTCGATGGCCGATCGCGCTCCACTGGGCTGCTGCGGCGTGGAGGCGTCCTCACACGCGATGGGCTCCTCACCAGCGGTGGTGTCCTCACTTGAGGCGGCGTACGTGGAGGCGACCACACACGTGGCGCTGCTCTCGTCGACTGATGCGTCGTCCGCTTCGGAGCTTTCTTTGCAGTACAAAACAATGTATGGTGATATTTGGACCCGCATGACCTACATCCAGCTCCGTTCCTACATTCTCGGGCAAAGTGTTCTCCCAAACACGTAAAACATGCACTGTGGTTTCGTGCCCAGGTCTTACGGGCTGCACGAGCCAAGCGCGTGAACTCATAACAGCTTACGAGCTCGTGCCCTACCTTACCACAATAGGGGCACCTTGACTCTAGCGACAGAGTAGCTACCTTGCCGCGAATCTTATCCGTCGGTGACGACCTGCGTCCGGTCGCATAGGCCTTGCGCTGCGCGTTGGGCGATCTTCGTTGCCGCGTCGGCTCAGCCCTTCCCTGCTCTAGGGTTGGTGGTGAGATTAGTTGCCGCCTACAGACTTCGTCGAGGAAGGTCATCAGGGCTGTAAAGGTAGGCAGCCTCCCCGGTGCTGCTCCGCTCCGCTCCTCAAATTGATTTCTCAGTCGGGACGGCAACCTTTGTTTAACGATGAACAGCAACAAGTATGACCACTCCGCTACGGGTAGTCCTAACTTCTGGAGAGCCTGCGTCGACTCCAGGAGTGGATTATAAAAGGCCATCCTTAAACCTTCCAGCGTCGCAGGTATGACCGGCACTATCTGCTCCAGATAAGTGTCTGCCAACAACCTCGTGTTTTGGTACCGGTCTCGCAACAACCCGAGGGCTACCTCGTAGTTGGCCGAGTCAACCGGCAGGTGCTTTACCAGAGTGAGTGGCTTACCTACCAAACAGCTCCTTAGGTAATAATGCTTCTCCGCATCAGGCAGATTTGGTCGTTCATGGACCAAGGATAAGAAAAGATCATGAAAACTTACCCAATCCATTGGGTTACCGTTGAACTGCCCCAGTTGTATGAGTGACAGCTTGACCGCCACGCTGCCCTCCTGCGAGCCACTCGCCGCTGTCGCCTTAACGGGTGATGTGGCTGCCACATCAAATTCTTCTGTTTTTGTTTCCACTGAAACTAGAAGGTTAGTGACCTCGGAAAATACTGGCCCCAGGTCATCCAGGTCATCTACCTCGCCTGCTATAAGCACCTCATAGGCATCCAAAAACTGTTGTAATACTTGTCGAATTGCCGTTTTATTACCCTTACGGCAATAGACGAGTTAGTAGCCTCAATTGACGCCGCCAAAAGACGTAATAAATCGATTCAAATATCGACCACTAATAATTTACCAACTAAAGTATTGCTACAATACAATCGGTCTTAAACCTACATAAACTATAATATAAACAACTACGAAATGACTGACGTTATTAAATAACAAACAAAAAATCCTAATAGCACTAATACGAGTAGCACAGTCGCGATGACATAAACAAATCAGTATCTATACTGAACAGATAACTTAACCTACTTACGGTTATTACTCAATGTCCATATGTTTTCTAGTACGTTGTTCGTGAGCACCTGAGTAAGCTGAGTGCCGTGAGCCCGTAACACACGCGAATGCACTATCACACACCGCCTTCGTTATCAATCACTGATAGCACACGCACACACAGCCGCGTATCGCGTCGATCGCCATCGGGGCCGCTGTGGCTCGGTGTCGTTAGGTATCAACGGCCCAGGTCCCGGGCCGCCCGCTGCTCCGGCGCCTCGATGAAACAGTAGGTAGTAGTGAGATGCTAACAGGACAGCCGCCTCGTCGTCCGTAGCTCGCCTCGCGGTGTTATGCAGCTCCGTGTTGTTGTGTCGTTTCGACGTAGGTAAACAACTCGCCGCTAATTGCCGTGGGTCGCCTCGACGTTATTAGGTACTGTAGTTATTGCAATTGTGCGATAAAGCGCAGCTTCGCTTCAATTAACAGATCGCCTCGATTGTCTCAAGCGCAAGTTATATCTCGAATAAATGAACAAGTAACAATAATAAAAAATGCCGCTTCGCTTGCAGTAATAACCCTCTCGGTCGTATTAATGCGTAATAAAGTCCCGTTTCGGTTGTGCCTATTTGTTCGCACAACTTTGTGACCTATATGGCGTGATCGCCGGCGCTTTGCTCCTATTGGTCGAACCGTGTCGCCTTCCTAGCCACTGCGCGTAGGTACTTTCGCGACGCTGTTTTGCATTGACTATGGTTCTGATGATGCCGCTGCTTCGCGATGGTGATGGAAGCTTCTTCTGTCACCTGGCTCCCGGATTCCCGCTTCAGGTTCCCCTCATGGGCCACCAAAAATGTTCACACCGTAGCCGGATCCAGTCCGGCTGCCCCTCAACAGCCGGGTAGACGTTAATGGCTGGCGTTGAGAGCCTTGCGGGAGGTGGATAGGTTCGGTCGGCGTCAGCTGGCCGCAACTTCTCCTTGCCGTCCCGCGTGTCGTAGGCTGGTCGCGGGTACTGAGTTCGGGGTTCCTGAAGGAAGAAGTGCCACAAGTGCCGCACTAATGAAACACTGTTCACGGTCCAAGTTATATTTATACACTAAGATAAATTATTACAATACAGTAAATTAAATGTACTATGAAAATCACACTAGATATCACAATGGCGTCTACGCCACGCGCCTCGCTGTTACACCCGCGCCTCGCGGTTATTTGTGAACTTAACTTTCACAGGTATCGCGTCGATACAAAGGTCCTAGACCTACACAGGTAACACACCATATCTACTATGTAAAGGTGATACCTCCGATATCACATTAGGGCCAGCACGCGCCGCGACGATGCGTCCTGCCAGCTCTTTTCGGTTCGCAACAGTAAAGGCGGGCGGATGCGGAAGCGCATCCCCGCTCGGACGTTTTTGACATTAATAGTGTCGCGTCACGTATGCGTTCTCACTAGAGAGGCGCAATACATCGATTTTGCATGAACAGAGGGTGTTAGCGGCTTTTTGGAGTCGGTTGGAAACCGCGGCTCTGTCTCTACCGGACGAAAATAGCGCGGTGTCATCTGCGAATAGAGCTAGGTCTACTAGTGGGGTCTTGGGGTTGTCATTTGCGTAAAGCCCAAAAAGGATTGGGGAGAGCACGGATCCCTGCGGGACGCCGGCGCGAATAGGACGAGGGGTGGAGAGCGTTCCTTCGAAGCGGAAGCGAAAAGTGCGATTTGACAGAAAGTCTCGTATGATGTGCACGAGTCTGGCACGCCAAATTGGTAAAGCTTATGCTTTCGCGATGTCGAAGAAAAGAGCTCCGTTTCCCACGGGACGTTTTCTATTGAGACCGAAAAGGATATGCTCCGTGAGGCGGTGCAATTGATGGGTACACGAGTGTTTGGGGCGGAACCCAAACTGCTTGTTAATAAGGATATTGTTAGCGGAAACGTATTCCCTTAACCCCTGGCGCGATTAGGCACGACGTTGGTGCCTAACTTTTTGATACCGGACGCGATTAGGCACCGGTGTGGTGCCTAACGGTTTGTGTTTATCTGTGGCGTGTTTGTGAATTTATTTTGTATCTGTATTCGGTCATGACTATTGTAAAAGTTATCCTCTGTCGAATAATATAATAATCATAATGCTTTGCTAAATAAAATTACCGGAAAAAAATAAAACAAAGTTTGCCAACTTGTGTGAAACGCCATTACTAATTTCGCTGCTTGACGTGTTTTGTGTTTTAGTGAGAAATATGTGTTCCCTTCGTAAACGGTAAGTGAATTGTATATCAATCTATTGGAAATTTAACGTAGAATGTGTTTTAGTTATTAGTTTGAGTCGTTTCGAGATTTTAGTCCAGTAAAAATGTCTGCAACTTTTTGGTTGCGGTTTTACCATGTCGTCAGTAATTGCGTCATGTCTTTGAAAAAAATGTTTATTTTACACATTGTGTGTTCAGATATAGATAAGTTTGTTGTAAATTTATCCAAGAATCAGAATGTAGAATTTGTTATGTGATATATAATATGAATGTAACACAATTGTGTTTTCAATGAAACGCGGTCCCAAAAGTCATTACAATACGGTACATGTGGACGAAAAAGTGTTAATAAAGTGTTATGATAAAAATTTATTTGATAGTTATTTGGTATAAGATAAAGTCAGTTTGTGTGTGTAAAAAGTAAAAAACAATTTGTGCACAATGTTTTTTTTCTATTTACGTAAAAAAAGTTTTATTTATTTATTTATTTGTTTTTTATTATGTTTTTTTTTATATCACGGTCAAGGTCTGTAACTCCGGGGGCCGTTGAAGCTCCCCAGTTGAACCTGGCAGCTCGGCGGCAGCTAATTTTAGCTGCCGCCCAAAACGTCCAGGTTAGGGAGATAGTTGATGAGCCGGCGCCAATTTTGTGGGTGCCACCGCAACTACCACCACCACGGTGAGTATATATCACCGTGTATTTCGCGCGCTGATCTTTGAATTGGTTTGCATTGCATTTGTTTTCATTGTTTGTTTTAGGTCGCGTCGTCTCGTCTCGCCATCTCCGCCGCCTCCACCCCTTCCTTTGACTGCTTTCAGCGAGAAACGCGCAGCCTCTGGGACTTTGTGCATCAACAAGGCCGTCGAAATCACGAAGACCCCCAGAGGTTCCATCAAGCGTAAACGCGTGCTGGAGCAGTCCATCCAGTAAAGCTGTATATTAGATTGTTTCTTATTTGTCATACCATTGTTTGCAGTATGTAGAAAACTGCAAGATAATAATGTCATAAAGTACCTACTTGAATGTTTTAGTATGTTATGATCAGCTCTAGTTATTTCGTTTGTCGGTACGTATAAAGCTGTATATCAAATTGTTTGTGTTGTTTGTGTTTTTTTTATTATATTAATATTTTACCCTTTTTTCTCGTTTTTCTTACACGAGTACTTTTCTTTCTTTATGATATGCAGCAGACAGCGGCAGAAATATGTTCTACTGGTTCTACTGACTGTTTCGTAAGTATCTCGTAAGTATCTATCTTCTAATCTTGAAAACGTTATGTTGGTTCGAATCCCGCTACTAAACACGTACCAATCATAGACACGTACTGGGTGTTCGACCCCCCCGTAGGTACATTGTGTAAACTTTTGCTATGAAAATTTACTATTACTAGGTATAACCAAATTTGTTTCGTAAGAATCTACTAATCTTGAAGAGGTAGTGTGGGTTCGAATCTCGCTACTAAGCACGTACTAGGCGTTCGACCCCCTGTAAGTACATTGTGAAATCTTATGCTAAAAACAAAAATATAAAACCAAATTTGTTTCATAAGAATCACTAATATTGAAAACGTAGTGTGACCTCACATGTTAGTACATTATTTTATAAAAACATTGAATGCCAATAGCGTATTGCCAATAATCTTTCATCTGTCCCTTCATAATAGAATATCAAATATCCATACGTTCAAATTAGTTAGTAATTTATGGGGTATATCTGTTAAAACAATTAAGGATATTATTCATTCTATTGCACCGTATCTCGCTGAATTTTTTAATAACTGTGTCGATAAAGGAATCTTTCCTGACCTTATGAAGTTTAGTAAAGTTATACCTTTATTCAAATCAGGAAACAAAGAAGACCCCAGTAACTTACCCCAGTAACTTTTTTTTTTATTCAATGCATGTTTCAAATCCTAGCATTACATTTAATATTTTTATTTTACGCAATCATTTTTATAGTTGGTATTTATATGTTACCACAACCTACACTATCTTCTATACCTATATATTTAAAAACTAAAGTTCAATACACATACTCGCACACAAACACACATATATCGCCTTTATTTCCACCAGTACACTTACATACAATCACAACTCATATAGTAATTATCTCTGTTTCAAAATTAGACATACTTAACCACAGTCAATCTATGCGAACTTGTATATGTGCCATTGAGATCATATGCTACAAAATTCAATACTGACGATATAGCAAATGAAATTGATGCAGTTGAGGTATCTGAGTCATTGGTATGTACTCCGGAAAATGTTAAAGACCATATAGATATGTCTCGCAATTCATTAAAAATTATGTATACTAACATACGGAGTATAACATGTAACTTTGATAATCTTGAAGTTTTGCTGAATAGAATTTGTGTTCAGTGCGATATACTCGTTCTTACTGAGTGTTGGTTAAGTAAGGCTTCAGTGATACCAGCTATTGCTGGATATTGGTCTTATTCGTCTGAATATACAAACCAAAATGAGGGTGTCGTTATTTACGTTCACTCTGATATTAAACACAATGTTACATCTGTCACTGTACTTGATGCTAACTGTCTCGTTCTGCAATGCGGTATTGAATATGCAATCATAGCCATCTATTGTTCGCCTTCAGTTACTAACATTAATAATTTCTGCAATAGTTTAGAAACTTGTCTAACAACTTTAAAATCAGTTAAGTCATTAATGCTGATAGGCGATATTATAATATAATATATAATATTATAATATATATATATATTATTATGATATTATAATATTGCTTCAGATAGTGATGATCCAAATTGCAACAAATACTTGGATTTCTTAGCACACCATGGTCTCTTGGCAGCCCATGTCTTTCCAACCCGAAAAAAAAGTTGCCTTGATCATGTCATGCTCAGAACGAGTAAACGTGCACTAACTCTTGTATTGGACTCTCTCATCACTGACCACGCACCTCTGGTATTCTGTATGTATAGCAATAATATACGGAACCAATACAACACAAATATTACAAAAATTGATTATCCGGCATTGCTTGACAATTTAATACGTGTAGATTTTAGCAACTTTTATACATCTAGTGATGCCAATATTGCCGCTGAGACTTTTATTTACATAATTTCTGAAGCTATCAGGGCCCACTCCAGACTGATAATGGTTGTACATCGACATCGTTTTATTAAGCCATGGATGACGCCAGGACTAGTACGATGCATAAGAAACCGCGATAAACTTCATTTGAAAGCCAAAAAACAACCGAACAATGGAATACTTCAGGTCACATACACGAGATATCGCAACTTCTGCAATAACTTCCTTAAAAGAATGAAAGCTGCATATGAGAAATCGGCTTTGCTGAAAAACAAACTGAATCCAAAAGGTATGTGGAGTACCATAAACAAGATCGTCAGTCTAAAACAAATCACTCCACCTCCTCTCGAATTGCTTAATTTAAGCAAAGATCCTGATGAATCTGTGAATATGGTGAATAACTACTTTGCAGGAATAGGGGCAAGGCTGGCTAATGAAATTCTGGCTAAACAGGGTATCGGAGTCACTACAACATCTAAAGGTAATGAAGGAATCGATCTTCAGAGGGATTCTATGGTGTTGATGGATGCGGACAGCTCGGAGATTGAAAACATCATTTTAAATCTGAAAACTGATTCTGCAGCGGGGTTTGATAAGATACCAACGCTAGTTATCAAAAGTGCTAAAAACATTTTGGTCCCTCCTCTCACTTATCTAATAAACTTCTGCCTGGCAACTGGTGTTTTCCCTGATATTTTGAAGAAAGCGCTGGTACATCCTATTTATAAAGGTGGGGACAGGGACAGTGTCGGAAACTACAGACCAATATCAGTTTTGACTGTAATCTCCAAAATATTAGAGAAAGTGTTAAATAATAGGCTTATAAAATACCTTGAGCATAAACAAATAATTGCCCATAATCAGTTCGGCTTTGTGAGAGGCAGGTCCACCGATGACGCTACTTTGCTTCTTACAGACACGATTGCTCGACATCTTGATAATAAATTGAAGGTCATAGGAGTGTTTCTAGATTTGTCAAAAGCTTTCGACACTGTCCCGATCCCTCTACTGCTCTGTCGCATGGAGTCGATTGGGATACGGGGGCCTGCACTGGAAATCTTTAGTAGCTACCTTACCAATCGCACTCAATGCGTAAAAATCGGAGCGTATAGCAGTAAAGACATGAACTTGCATTTTGGCGTACCACAAGGTAGCGTACTGGGACCCACCCTGTTTTTAGTGTACATCAATAGCCTGTGCAAAAAAACTTTACCCTACTGCAAAATGGTCACCTACGCTGATGACACAGCTTTGATAGTTCATGGTAAAGATTGGAATGAAGCTCAAAGTCGCACTGAAATAGTTCTTAGAGAAGTAATGCAATGGTTAAACTGTAGCTTACTAACTTTGAACATAGCTAAGACCAAGTACATTACTTTTTCACTTCGTCCTAATACACAACCACCAGATAGTTTTCGTATTCGAGCTCACTCATGCAGTCAAGGTGGAGGGTGTGGATGTCCTGATATTGATAGAACCCCTAATATAAAATATTTGGGTCTAACTATTGATAGGTTTTTGAATTGGTCGGAACAAATTAAAAATTTAACAATGCGTATGAGGAAACTAATACCTATTTTTCGAAAATTAAGAAACTCAGCAGATCATGAAACACTGGTATGCGTCTACTATGCTCTTGCACAGAGTCTAATCCAATATTGCATAACTACATGGGGTGGTGTTGGAATCTCTACTTTACTACCTTTAGAACGTGCACAAAGGGCTATACTTAAAGTCATGCTTGGTAAACCGAGAAGATACAGTACAGATCTACTTTATAGTGAATGTCCAGTCCTAACAGTAAGAAAACTTTTCATTATGAATGTAATCTTAAGAAAACATAAAGATATAAACCCTGCTTGCTTGCCAAAGCGCAGGAATAAGAGAGTTTGTCCAGCACAGTCACATAGAACAGTAATTGCCAAACGACAATTTTATGCTTGTGGGTCCCATATTTACAATGTGGCAAATAAGGTAAATAACGTGGTATTATTGTCACCTTATAAATGTAAGCAGATTGTACGTCAATGGTTACTAAAACTAAACTACAAAGAAACAGAAGAAATTCTACTTATGTAACACACATACACTAACACAAATACACACACACACACACACACACACACACACACACACACACACACACACACACACACACAATAGGTAACAGTTAAAGATTTGTTGAAATATTGTTTTACTTTTTATTTTCATAGTTTTCTCTTTGTAAATTGTTTAATAGTTCTTGAACAAGGGAGGGTGGGAGACGCTGACAGCTGTGACACAGTTCATACTAGTACAGCTGTCAACGTTAACCTCTGTATAGCTCATTTAATGTTCCATCTAATTTATAAGAGGATATTTTGTAACTTAGAATGTGAAATAAAAATATATTATTATTAAATATATTATTATTATTAAGAAGTTGCAGACGGAAAACAATAACTTAAGCACTCAACTGAAAGCACTACAGTCTAAAGTAACCAGTATGGAGGCAGCGTCATCAAAGCAAGAGCAATGGTCCAGACTTCAGAACGTCGAGGTGGTAGGTGTTCCTGAGACCGCCGGTGAATCTCTTCCAGCTATCGTAAATGGTATCAAGAAGTTTTTGAACGTCCAAATCGCCCCCGAGGAGCTAGATTTTGTCCGTCGAGTTCAAGCAAAGAGGCCAGTAAAGGGGATGTCACGCAATCTAATAATCCGGTTCCATAATCGCTCTAAAAAAGATGAAATATTATCAGCTGTTCGGAAATGTCACGGTTTTACTTCAAGGGATATTGGAATGCAGGGTGAGCCAAAACAGATTTATATTAATGATCACTTGACTACACACAATAAACAGCTACTAAACAGCTGCAAAGCAAAAGCTAAAGTAGCCAATTATAAATATGTATGGACAAAAAACTGCCGTATTTATACAAGGAAAGCAGAAAATTCACCGTACATTCTAGTATCCTGCGAGGAGGACCTAAAAAAAATTACCTAACATTAATCTACCTAGCTTATTGTATATTATCACAAAAGTTTCGTTTTATAGAAATCCTTTTCATAGTTGTTTTTAATGTTTCAGCCTCAATTCTGTCGCATGATAACTACACACACTTACCGCATAAACACACCTCATACACACAATCATTTACATTTACACTTTCCATTAACATACCCCCGCTCGATTTAAGATATTACTATTTACTTTGTAAACCAGTATTTATTGGGCTTCAGCAAATTGATTGCAAAACAGTTTTTTTCACTGTCGTATTAATGTTTTATTTCATAAACACTAGTAAAAATGAATCTATATCATTATTGTTCACATCTACTGACTATTACATCTTGAAAAGGCGCGTGCAAAATTAATCAATTAAACATTTTGTATCAAAATGTTCGTGGCTTGAGAACAAAAACACTAGATTTTTACAACAACATTCTAAACTCAGATCACGACATTGTTTTGATAACGGAATCATGGCTTAACGACAGTATTTTGAACTCAGAATTATCGGATAATAGATACGAGATATTCCGTCGGGACCGTGGATCGAACGGAGGTGGTGTTATGGCAATGTGCTCCCGTCGACTGAATGCGCGCGCGCGCACGGAGTGGCAACGCGATCACATCGAGTGCCTGTGGGTTACGGTGGACGGCCGAACAATAGGCTCGCAAAATGACTTGCACATAGCGCTGGCTTACATGACGCCGGACCGCGCGTTGCCCTCTCGGGTTAATGATTGTATGCAATTAATTTCCGATGTGGCCGCTTCTTTTGGGGATGATTTTTTCATATTAGCGGGTGATTTCAACTTGTTTAATATCGTTTGGGAGCCTTCTGGACCGACACACCTAAAAAGGGGTTGCGTTGAGCTGCAAAATGCTGGAATTAATTTAGTAAACCAGTCCAGCTTTCTTGGTCTGCAACAGTACAATACGTATCTTAACAATGCTGGTCATACATTAGATCTTCTTTTTAGTAATTTTAATATTGGCGTTTCTATCTCGTCGTCTCCTTTGGTAAAGGAAGACATCCATCACACTACTCTTGATATCACAGCAACTGATATTGCGGTGAAACCATTGCAAAGGTGTGCTAGAAAAAAGTATGTATATAGGAAAGCGGATTATGAAGCCATCAACACAGAGCTTTGTTTGGTTGACTGGACTGAATTACTTTCATCTGGTACAGTTGATGAGGCCGTTGATGGGTTCTATTTTGTATTGCACCGCATAATCGATCAATTGGTTCCAGTTGTAGACACTAGATTTTCTAATCCGTACCCCGTATGGTACAGCCGAGCACTCGTTTGCTTACTGAAGGAAAAATATAAAGCTCACCGGCTGTGGAAGCGTTATAATAATCCATCGGATTATGACACTTTTTCCATGTTGAGGCGGAGAATGAAGGTACTGCAGGGTTCTTGTTATCGAAAATACATATCCCACTGCCAGGAAAACATAAAATCGAATCCTAAGATGTTATGGTCATATGTAAACTCGAAACGTAAATGTAACACAGGATATCCAGCTTCAATGACGTATGATAACGAGCAGTTAACGGGTAACGATGACATTTGCACAGCATTTAATAATTACTTTCAGCGTATGTTTGCTCAGCCAACTAGTTCCTCTGCAAACCTGGATTATTCTAAGATTAATGTAGATGACTTTATTCACACCTTCTCTGTTAAGCAAAGCACAGTTTTTAATATGTTATTAAAATTGGATGTTAATAAAGGTGCTGGTAGCGATCAGATCCCGCCATTTTTTATACAAAAATGTGCTGAGACGCTTGCTATCCCCCTTTACATACTTTTTAATCGGTCTGTGTCTGAAGGAGTTTTCCCTTCAAAGTGGAAGGAAGCTAATATAGTTCCCCTTCACAAAAAAGGCTCTAAATGCACCATAGAAAATTATCGTCCAATATCAATTTTAAATGTTTTTGGAAAATGTTTAGAAAGAGTCGTGTATGATAAAATTTATCCAATAATAAAACAAGGAATACCAGACGAACAGCATGGTTTTGTAAAGGGAAGGTCGACAGTCTCAAACTTAAGTATATATATAAGTGACGTGCACAAAGACATGGGCTTTCAATCTCAAGTGGACGTGATCTACACAGATTTTGAGAAAGCTTTCGACCGCGTTGATCATTTAATACTATTGCGTAAGCTTTACCAGCTTGGTATACATGGCGATCTGTATAGATGGATAAAATCGTATATATCTAACCGTAAGCAAGCTGTGGTCGTCGGAGGTAGTCGTTCTGATTTTATCACTATCCCTTCCGGTGTACCGCAGGGTTCTTTACTTGGACCCTTATTTTATGTAGCTTACATTTGTGACATTGGTATCTGCTTTAGACATGCGAAATTTTTACTCTACGCTGATGATACTAAAATCTACATGAAAGTTAATACCATTGAGGACTGCTCAAAATTACAAGAAGATTTGGATAGGCTTTCAGAATATTATATAAACAATAGTATAACGGTAAATGCAAAAAAATGTGTGCATATACAGTTCACTAGACGTAAGAACTCCATCAATTACGATTACAATTTGAATAACATTATTCTGAATAGACATAATTCCGTAAGGGATCTGGGGGTTAATTTGGATTCAAAACTAACATTTAATAGACATTTTGAGCATATAATGAATAAAGCACACAAAAACTTAGGTTTCATTTTTAGGATCTCACGGGATTTCACAGACGTTTCTTGCATGAAAGTACTGTATTTTGCTTATGTTAGGAGTATTCTTGAGTACTGCTGTACTGTTTGGAATCCTCAATACATAACACATGAGTAGGTGTATATTGGGCATTCTACCCCACCTTCCTTCGTTCGGGCTGATGCCCTCACTCACTGCGGTGAGGTAGAATGCCCAATATACATCATATTCATGACATGTGTTCATTGGTCATTGATTTCATTTAAATATTACCATTCGGAGATGTATACATATCTCAACATGTTTCTACTGTGCGGTTGGAAGCCTCATGATAAGTAACTTCCAGCGAACCCATGGTAAGATCATGCACCGATCTGAATCATAACTGGTGTCGGCTGAGAAAACCGTAGAAAGTATCTCTCTGCGAGCCCATGGTAAGATCACGCACTGATTTGAATCCTGTCCGGTGTCGGCTGAGCGAACCGTGGTAAGTATCTCTCTGCGAGCCCATGGTAAGATCACGCACCGAGCACCATCTAACAGTTCGGTTGGAAGCCCCATGATAAGTAACTTCCGGCGAGCCCGTGGTAAGGTCACGCACCGATTTGAATCCTAACCAGTGACGGCTGAGAGAACCGTGGTAAGGTCACGTACCGATTTGAATCCTAACCGGTGACGGTTGAGAGAACCGTGGTAAGTATCTCTCAGCGAGCCCATGGTAAGATCACGCACCGAACACCATCTAACAGTTCGGTTGGAAGCCCCATGATAAGTAACTTCCGGCGAGCCCGTGGTAAGGTCACGCACCGATTTGAATCCTAACCAGTGACGGCTGAGAGAACCGTGGTAAGTATCTCTCAGTGAGCCCATGGTAAGATCATGCATCGAACACCATCTAACAGTTCGGTTGGAAGCCTCATGATAAGTAACTTCCTGCGAGTCCATGGTAAGATCACGCACCGATTTGAATACTAACCGGTGTCGGCTGAGCGAACCATGGTAAGTATCTCTCTGCGAGCCCATGGTAAGATCACGCACCGAACACCATCTAACAGTTCGGTTGGAAGCCCCATGATAAGTAACTTCCGGCGAGCCCGTGGTAAGGTCACGCACCGATTTGAATCCTAACCGGTGTCGGCTGAGCAAACCATGGTAAGTATTTCTCTGCGAGCCCATGGTAAGATCACGCACCGAACACCATCTAACAGTTCGGTTGGAAGCCCCATGATAAGTAACTTCCTGCGAGCCCGTGGTAAGGTCACGTACCGATTGGAATCCTAACCGGTGACGGTTGAGAGAACCGTGGTAAGTATCTCTCTGCGAGCCCATGGTAAGATCACGCACCGAGCACCATCTAACAGTTCGGTTGGAAGCCCCATGATAAGTAACTTCCTGCGAGCCCGTGGTAAGGTCACGCACCGATCTGAATCCTAACCAGTGTCGGCTGAGAGAACTGTGGTAAGTATCTCTCTGCGAGCCCATGGTAAGATCACGCGCCAACCTACCTTTTCAATCTTGGTTGAGCTAACTACTAAAATAATAACTAATAGAATTACCTTTTGCATAACCTTGTTTACCTTAGCTATCACAAACTTATAAGTAAATAAGTGGGTGGTAGCTGTACCGTTACCATTATATCTTCTTTGGTCTTTGATTTTATTTAAATATTACTATTCAGAGATGTATAAATATACTTCAACATTTTCTACTGTGCGGTTGGAAGCTCCATAAGTAGCACCGAACACCATCTAACAGTTCGGTTAGAAGCCCCATGATAAGTAACTTCCTGCGAGCCCGTGGTAAGGTCACGCACCGATCTGAATCCTAACTGGTGTCGGCTGAGAGAACCGTGGTAAGTATCTCTCTGCGAGCCCATGGTAAGATCACGCACCGAGCATCATCTAACAGTTCGGTTGGAAGCCCCATGATAAGTAACTTCCTGCGAGCCCGTGGTAAGGTCACGCACCGATCTGAATCCTAACTGGTGTCGGCTGAGAGAACCGTGGTAAGTATCTCTCTGCGAGCCCATGGTAAGATCACGCACCGACCTATCTTTTCAAACTTCGTTAAGGTAACTACTAAAATAATAACTAAAAAAATTACCTTTTGCATAACCTTGTTTACCTTAGCTGTCACACACTTATAAGTGAATAAGTGAGTGGTAGCTGTACCATTACCAAAAATACCTCAGTCACCACATCATATGGTAACTTACAACATTTTCTCGATCACCTCATACTCAGGGAATATTTTGGGAAACATTAAATTTTTGGGAAGGATTAGGTGGTTAGGAGGTTGTGTATTTATTTATAATAATTTATTTTATACAAAAAGAAGCAGTTAAATCCTTGTCAGTGTGGCCTTAAACGAATTTCTACAGCGCTCGCCAGTGGAAGAATCTAAAAATAAAAATAAAAATTGTATTATTAAAAATTATAATGTAAATGTCAAAAGATAAATAAAAAGTTAATAAAATTGAAGTTATCAAGAAATAACAGTAGAGTTTTTAAAATATCGGGCAAAAATGGACTAGTATAGGCTGATGATGATGATGATGATGATGATGATGATGATGATGATGATGATGATGATGATGATGATAATGATGATGATAGACAAAAAAATGTCTGAAATTATTTTTATAAATGTGTACTTACATTATGTAAATGGTTAAATATCTTCTTCTTCAGCGTTTTTTGAGAACCTGGAAATAAAAATTACGTTATGATTTTCTTTTTCTTGTATCATAAGTATCATTGGCAAGAAAAACAAGATTTTTTCTTTTTTAATTTTTTAATTAAGATGCAAAAAATATAACTTAATATTTGTTTCAAATTTTTACTTTAGTTTAGCTCATAGTATTCTAGATTACTTATAGAA
The DNA here is from genome assembly GCA_963082485.1 of Eudonia mercurella. Classification (NCBI taxonomy): domain Eukaryota; kingdom Metazoa; phylum Arthropoda; class Insecta; order Lepidoptera; family Crambidae; genus Eudonia; species Eudonia mercurella. The sequence goes on from CAUJAO010000129.1 coordinate 19,407, forward strand.
AAAAGTTTTACTTATAGAAAATTATTGTGAGACTGGGCCTGTTTCATAATGTCTAAGTAAGTTCTGATTAGCTATTATAACAGATAGTTCACATAAAACTGTCAAGTAAACTGAAAGTATCTCCTAATCAGTGAAACAAGCGCTAAACAAATGTATAAATAGGTTTACTTACATTAAATTTTTGGTCTTCTCGTTTGAATTCACACTTTTTATATAAATTTATAAGTTCCACTTTCACCAATAATATATTTTAAATAGTTTACAAGTGTTGAAATGCTACGTATGAAGCAGTGAACGCGCGTCGATGCCTTGTGAGAAATGGTTCCGAACGTGGGAACATGAATTTGATCCCACGCGAGTATGAAACTTCAAGAGATGTACATTTTAATTTTGACATTACAGGGTGGCTAGTGCGAGTTTCATTCGCCATTCGATCACGTTAACGAAAACGAAAATTTGTATGGTAAAATGTTAACTCTTCTCTTAGGACACCAGAAGGGGTTTTTTCAATGCCATACTAATTTTTGTTTTCGTAAACGTAATCACGGTAAGTGAATACGGATAGTAAACAAAACTCACACTAGGCTTTCTGTACAATGTAAAATTAGTTACATAAACACTAAACCAAAATAGATAAGTGTTAAGATTTTAAATTATTTTTTGCATTAAGTACTTAAATGAAAAATTGTGATTGAGTTGGTAGTTTTTTACTATCACAATTTTTATTTAGATAAGTTTCAAGAGAAGATAATTTTATAATGTTTAGGAAAACTTCATAATCTTCTTCTTAGGGAAATTTCATAAAATTCTTAATTTCTGTTTTAGGTACTTTTTTCCAGAGTGAAAATAAACATAATTATTTATAATTACCTTAAACAACTGTATTTGTCTAAATAACAAATAATTGCATGTAATTAGTTTAAAGTAATTTTATTAGTTTGTAAATATTTTATCGTTTTCACGGCACATCAAAAAACCCTACTGGTCCCTTCTTTCTTACTAGTATATTTAGAAAGCGTTATTTGGTTATATTTATGTACTAACGTATAGCTTGTTTTTATTGTTTAGCTGATTCTTAAAATAAACACCAACAATTACAAGAATTTTCAGTCATCAGTAGATCAGTATATTAAAAACTTTTTAATTCCGCTCTAGGACTTTACTAGTGATGTCCAAAATGCAATGATTCATGAAATTTTCATCACTTCCACATTAATCGATTGGTTGTATTGTTGGTGATTTTAAAGTTCATATAGTAGATATTATTGTTAATCAGTGGATTAACTATAAACCAATATTACATACGTTTCAACCATTCCTCTTAAAAATCTACTCGTACTAGCGATAAATTAAATTAATAATTCAATGGCATGGAAACGTAATCGACTTTGTTATTAGTAAGGAACCAATTATTAAAGTTGAATATCTTACACTATAGTAATCATTTCACAAACCATATAATAGTTTTCTTTGTTTTAAGAACGATTACGATTATCATTTACAACAATCTTTTTATTGTTATTGAAACATCTCTACAGATATAATAAGTTAAGTCATCAATTTTGCAAGCAGCGGCTATGATCAAATTTCAAGCGGTAACCGCATACAAATATGTGCACGAACATAGAATGTCTTATGACACAATTTTATAACATGCGATTAATTTATTATTAAGATATCATTTTCATATCCTTATGGCTCAAAGTTTAAACCATTAGAAAATAAAATGTTTTATTTGTAAATGCCGCTAAGCTTACAGGAAAAATATAATACATCACCCTGGGTACGGTTGCGTTACTGAGTTTAATACATTTTAAAATATCAAAAAAAACTATGAGTAAAACTTAAATCGAGTTCCAATTTAAGTTATTTAATCTAATACTGATTTATTAATATTCTTTGAAATACTTAGTTTATAATTTTGAAAGGAAACGTAAATGATTAAATCTATCATTAGCTACTGTTTTTGTTCAAGTACTACTTTTAGAATTTATAAACTTATAAAAGTTATATGTACGTAAAATAAAATTGAATTGCGCAATAATGGTTTCACGCTTGACCACTTTGGGGTATTTTTGATGACAACAGACTTTTTTTCCGCATAAAATACCAAACACTGAAGAAAATTCATTCATTTCGAGAATTAATTCAGTTGGGTATCCACCACTATATCCACCACCACAGTGCAGAAGTAAATATTGCAAGAGCAATAAAAAATAAATTTATTAAATAGCTTGTGTGACGTCACAATACAAAATGTACGTAAGTATCAATTTTTTCATACACGTTTACAGGTTTATTTACAATGTGTTGAGTGCAATGATTATAATGTTTTTTTATTCAACAGGTCTGACTCAGAGTTTGATGCCCCGTCAATCATCGAGGCACCTCAGAAAAAAAAGAAAACCGCGGCTAGCACAACAGCAAGCAAACGCAAGAGCTCAGCCAGCGCCAGCAGCGCCGCCAGCTCCATCGTCGAGCCCAAACGCAGCAAGAAACGAGCCGCTTCACCAGGAACATTCGAATTACCATCCTTTCGCAAGTAAGTCTTATTCATATAATATTACTGATTATAACATAATCGCATTGGCGCAGAACTTTGCGTGAGTAACAACTAATCCCACCTTCTGCGCTAATGGTCATGGATCGTGGGTTCGATTCCCACCCAGAACATACACTATGTGATGAACATTCGTGTTTGTAAAGTAGTATTATTTCTATATAAACATTTATTTTAAACAATAATAAAAAAAATTATAAACATTGTTTAAATTTTTACATTATTGTTTGTATTATTACTTTCAATATATTATTATGTACTATAAATACGTATTCAGATTATGTTGTCTTAATGATTTGACATAACTTACATTGACGGCCCGTTGGCGCAAGGGTACTAATCCTACCTTCTGCGTCAGAAGTCGTGGGTTCGATCCCCACCCAAGTCAAACACTTTGTGATGAACATTAGTGTTTGTTCTGTCTAGGTGTTTTATATCAATATAATTGTAATATTTCTGTTGGTTCTGATTTTTCGTAACACAAGTGCTGCTACTTATCCCGGAATCAGATTAATGTGTGTGTGTGATGTTGTCTGATATTTATATTTATTTTATTTATTATAATAATTATGATTTTTGTTTTTTGCAGAAACAAGAAAGACGATTTGTTCCAAATACTGCAGTCGGAGGAGGCAGCTAGTAGCCGTCCAAAGTTTGGTGCGACAGTGACTTCCAGTTTCGCCAGCCGAGTCTCCACCGGGACGAGCCGTCGCACCGCGTCCACCGCTGGAGAATTTTTCATAGACCTTAAAGTCTACAAAAGCGCTGATTACATCAACAACCCTGCCGATGTGCGCTACAAAAAAGCGCTGGTTTCAGTAAAGCTGCAGTGTGAAGACTCGTCGCCATCCTGGGAGGCGCTGCAGACCTTCTTAGGGCAAGCGTGGATGGTGTTTGAGGACTCGGAGCCCGTTCATTACTCCGACAAAATTAATTTTAAGTAGGTAATAATAACTTAGTTGTATTTTTATTGCTTTTTATGTTTCAATTATATTATGTAGGTATGTACTACGTAAATAAAAATAATGTAAGTAAGATACTGAATTTTTGATCTAATAATACATTATTCATTTAATCGGATACATAGGTAGGTGACATTAGATACATATTTTTTTTATACTGTAGTTAAAATGCCGTTTTGTGCGTCGTGTAACACAGCTGTTCCTAATAAGTCTTGGGTAGGTCATTTGAGGAGTAATTTGCATAAGCAAAATAACCGATCAATTAAACATAGCGATGGTGTGGAAATCGTATCATCTGCATTCCGCAATCGAATAGTAACATATAAATTAGTAGCTACAAATGAACAACAATTAGGATCGGTAGATAGGTTTTTTACAGAAATATGTGTAAAGATAAAGCCCCTCTTAGATGAGTATCTCAACACTCATACATGTCTAAAAGTAAATTTTGAATTGTTTGCTACATTTTTAAAATTTAAAGACAATTCTCAGGAAATAAAATCTTTTGGCACAAAAAATAAAATATTATATTCTAATTATGATTTCAATCAATTGTTTATTGACGTTGTACATTATCTTAGAAAATGTATTGAGGAATTTGAGGACGGTGATAGTGGATGGACATTTGTAAACAATTCGCACTTAGAGGTTAACCTCAATAAATATCAACCATTAGGTGGCTCAAGTTTTATACCACTGCCTAAATTAATTCAATCAAAAAAGGCGTGTTTGAATATTGAAAACAAAGATCAGTGCTGCTTTTTATGGTGCGTGACTGCTGCCCTTTATCCTGTTAAAAAGCACCCGGAAAGAGTTTCATCATATCCTAATTTCAAAGAACTGTTCGATGTTTCGGGAATGTGTTTTCCTGTTACTTTTCAAGATATAAAGTTATTTGAAAAAAATAACCCATGCCTCAAATTTATTATTTACGGTTTAAAAAACAACAAAACTTTAGTAGGTCCATTATATAAATCAGTAATAGATAAAAATGGTAACAATACAGTTATACACTTATTGTTGCTTGAAAGTAATAATACCACCCACTATTGTTTGATTAAAGATTGTTCCAGACTTTTTAGAAGCCAGGTGACAGCTCACCATGGAAAGTTGTATTTCTGTGATTTGTGTCTTATATTTTTTAACACTATGGAGGAAGTCGATAGTCATTTGTGTAGTGGTGTAGTAACAGTACTACCTGACAAAGGGTCAGTAATTAAATTCAAGAATTATGATCATAAACAAAATGTTCCATTTTGTATTTATGCAGACTTTGAATCAATGTTGCAAACTGATTCTGGTTGTTCTACCGCTGGTGAAAACACCACGATTTTGCACCATCACGTGCCTGTCGCGTTTGCATATTACATTGTGTGTTGTGAAAATCCTAGCTTTAACCGCTATGTATCTCATCGTGGACCCGATTGTGTTGATAAATTTGTTGAATCAATAATAGAAGATGTACAAAAAATTTATAAAAAACTAAATTTAAATACTTCGATTATTTTTACTGAAAAAGAGCGAACTGATTTTACTAATGCAAAATTTTGTCATATTTGTGAAAACTTTCTATTCTCAGATAGAGTTCGCGACCACTGTCATATGACGGGTCGATACCGTGGAGCCGCGCACTCGTATTGTAATTTGCAGTATAAGCGTCCTTCGTTCGTTCCAATATTTTTCCACAATTTAGCTGGATACGATTGCCATTTGTTCATAAAAGCCTTAGGTGAGGTACCTGGAGACATAAAAATCATTCCAAAAACTAAAGAAAATTATATTTCTTTCACGAAGTTTGTACCAGTGTCAAATAATCAGTTTTTTCAACTTCGTTTTGTTGATTCGTTTAAGTTTTTGGGAACTAGTTTAAGTAAATTGGCAGATACCTTAAAGCCAGAAGAATTTAAACATTTAAAAAGTTTTTTTCCTGGTGAAGATAAATTTAAATTACTTATTCGCAAAGGCGTCTATCCCTATGAGTATATGAATTGTTGGGAGCGTTATCAAGAACGATCCCTCCCCAAAAGAGATTCATTTTATAGTTCACTCACTAATCAGGATATTTCTTCTGAAGATTATCAACATGCAGAATTAATTTGGTCAACTTTTAATATGTTCGATTTAGGAAATTACACAGATTTATATCTGAAAACCGATGTGCTTTTATTAGCAGATATTTTCGAAAATTTTAGACGCACTTGCAAACAACATTATCAGTTAGATCCAGCTTTTTATTTAACTGCACCAAGTTTATCTTTCGACGCGATGTTATTGAAAACCGGGGTACAACTCGAACTTCTTGACGATTTGTCAATGGTGAGAATGTTACAAAACGGTATTAGAGGTGGGGTGTGTTTGTGTTCGCATAGATATGCTAAAGCAAACAATAAATATTTAACTGATTATGATAATTCTAAACCTAGTTCATATTTAAGCTATATTGATTGCAATAATCTTTATGGTTATAGTATGTGTCAATACCTACCGTTGTCTAATTTTAGATTTTTGGAACAAAATGAAATTATTAATTTAGATGTCAATGAAATTCCCGATGATGCACCATATGGTTTTATACTTGAAGTGGACATAGAGTATCCAAAACATTTACACAACTTACATAATGATTTACCCTTTTGTCCCGAAAAATGTATCCAACCTGGAGGAAAAACCCATAAACTCGTTCCAAATTTGTATGATAAATTCACATATGTCATACATTACATTCATTTAAAAACTAGTTTGAAGCATGGTTTATTACTTAAAAAAATTCATCGAGTTATAACTTTTAGACAAAGTCCCTATTTGAAACAATACATAGATCTAAATACCTCTTTAAGACAGAATAGCGTGTCAACTTTTGAACAAGATTTTTTTAAACTTTTAAATAATAGTGTATTCGGCAAAACATTAGAGAATAATGAAAAACGAGTTAAAGTTGATCTTGTAAATCAGTGGTCTGACAAAAATAATATAACGAAGAAACGGAAAAGTGCACAACAACTCATTGCGCGTCCTAATTTTCATAGCGCAACAGTTTTCACAGAAAATTTAGTTGCAGTGCAATTAAAACCAGAGGAAATTATTCTGAATAAACCAATATACATTGGTTTTACTGTTTTAGAATTATCAAAAAGCCATATGTATGATTTCCACTACTCTATCATTAAGCCTTTTTACGGCAATAACGTACAGATGTGTTACACGGATACAGATAGCTATGTTTATCTCATACAGACTCGTGATTTTTATAGTGATGTAAAAGAACACTTTGTATCTTATTTTGACACGAGTAATTACTCTACTCTAAATGTATATGATTTACCTATTCAAAATAAAAAAGTTCCCGGTCTGTTTAAAGATGAAATGGGGGGGAAAATTATATCTGAATTTGTAGGTCTTCGATCTAAACTATATTGCATTAAAACTGTAGACAGCATAATAAAAAAAGCAAAGGGTATTCGAAAAAATATAATTCATAAATTCAGTATCACGGACTATGAAAAGACACTTTTCCAGGGCGATATTGTTCGAAAAACAAATGTATTATTTAAATCAATTAAACATGAAATTTTCACATGTGCTGTCAATAAAATAGCTTTGTCTGGTGATGATGACAAGCGCTTGATAGCGAAAGATAACGTTTCTACTAAGGCGTGGGGACACACCAGTATATTAAATTTTTGAATTATGTTTGTATTCTTTAATAAAGTTAATAATTATAATGTTAAAATAATAATTGATTTTAATTGATATCTACATATTTGTAAAACATTTGTTTGTTTGGTATACTTATAGGTAGAGCATGTTTAATAATATACTTATTATAAGTCAATGTATGATAAAAAAACATTTTGTTAACCAAATCTCATAAATTTGTTATGAAATAAATATAAGAATACATTTTATTGTATGATAAAAACATTTTGTTAGCCAAATATCATTTTGTTATGAAATAAATATAATAATAATGCACTTAAATTTGTTTTGTTTTTTCCCTTTCATATCATATTAACGTACTTAAATATTCATACCTAAATATTAAATACTTACATGCAGTAGTTTCTATTTACATACAAAGTAATTGTACAGTACTTAGTAAATAAGATTTAGAAACAAGTCTTAACTTGCTTGAGTTTATACTTGTCAATGCAGGCTTATTGCTGTATCAGCTATGGATTTGTTTACATTACACACACACACACACGAACAAGATGCAAAGGTATAAATATTGTACGTTTGCTAAAATACAATTTTATTTTCACGCGAACGTTGAATATGGTAAGTTACTTGTTTTATTGAAGTAAAATTTTGTATACAGAGTTTTTGATTTCAAATGTATAATTTTTATTATTATTATTTACAGAATATGTCAAATAGCACCATCCTAGCACGTGAAGAACCACTTTCACCATCTCCTGAACTTCAAAATGCGCAAGATCCTCTAGCAGGATGGTCGGAGATGTTTCCGCCCTGGGTTGTGGAGCCGCAAGAGTCCCCGTTGCAGCTCAAATTTCGGAATGCGCAAAATACTCGCAAGAGAAAAATAAAGAAAAGATCCTACCTCAAACATTTCCACAACCCACAGCTATCATTTGTTGTGAAAAGTGCGCCGGCAAAAGGACGCCGTTTAATAAAAATAGAAATTATAGACCTCGAACAAGAAGCCGCAGCATCCGATGACGATGACTCAACCCTTTTGTCAGCGCAGTATGTGGTGGTCGAACACGTCGACCAAATTATGGATCAGACTGAAGGTCTCATCAATAATATATCAAAAAAAATATGTGGATATAGCTATAGTCTGTAAAGCTATTAATATATATTTTTTGGAAAATTAAACATCTCGAGTAGGTTTTTTTACGTAACATCTCTAGTCACGTATAAAACCTACAGAGAGAAACATTTATTTAAAAAAAAAAAAAGTGTCTAATATAATCTTAATTTGATTAATGTATTTTAGTTTAGTTTTTAAATAAATAATACTCTGTTATATTATGTTGTATTATTTTACTTTTAATTACTGAGAATATTTAAAAATAAAACACATTTACAGGCAGGTACACTAATTTATTTATTTAAAAAAAAATCTGACAATGATACATTATTTTCTATTAACCATTTTCTTATACAAATAACATTTTTCAATGCACAATATTTTATGTGGTTAAAACAATTGTATGCAAACATATCTTTACAGTAAAGTTTACTTAGGGTTTCGAGATTAGGTATACCTTTATCACTTATATCTAAAACATTTTCATGCCCACATAATTCTCGCACCCATTTAACTTTTTCTTGTCCTTTCACTATAATTTTACGTTCTCTTAAGTAAGGTTTAATGAGTCTTTTAAATTCTCTGTAGTCAATATATCCCTCACTCCATCGGTATCCTCGGTTTCTTTCTATCCACCAAACATGTTTCCTTTCTTCGAGAGTCAATGTTGAGAATGGATATGGAGGTTTGATTAAAAAGATTTGAGTGTGTTCGGATGTGCATATAACTAATTCTTTTAATATAAATTCATTTTTCTCACTTTTAAAACCTTGCACGTCCACTATTATCGTATCGTTATTCATGATAGTTTTTTAACGATGTTACTAAGAGGCTTATATTCAAATATGCAGTCGTTCAGTATAAGACAATATGCAGCCGTCTGATCAGGTATTTCTTGATCTGCTTCTATTTCAACACGTACGTCAATCGATCCTTTTAACGTTTCATGTTGGCGAGAACAGTCAACAACAAATAAAGGAGCGACTTCTTTAAACTCTTTCAAACTCAACAACGGCTCTGGTCTGCGGCCGTGATAAGACTGCTGAAATCTTGCATACTGTTCGTATATTAATGAAAATTTGTTGTCAGCAAAATTAATATTCAGTCCTTCATAAGGGTAATAAGATGAATTTAAAAATACTCTTACATCACGAATAAAGCAATGATCGAACTCTGCCATAGACTCTGTCGCATTATGTTTACGGTTAGTTTGTAAAGCAATAACTACAAATCGTGGTTTTTCAATCTGTGATGAAGTTTTAATAGACCAAGCGTGCTTACGTGTTTTAGGCAATAATGGATACTCGTACAAATCCCAATTACGAAATGCCACTGTAATGGGACGATCTTTCTCTAAATGCTTTAATAAATTAATTCTTTCACGGTCTGATACTTTAACATGAGGAACTCGCCAAACAATTTTACTTATTATTATATCCTCCACGATTTCATCTGTAGATAGTTTCAAAGAATTGAGATTTGTGTTGCTCCTCAACAGTACTAACTCGTGCTTACAGTTAATTATGATTTTTTCATAATCTTCTGCAAAACCCAATATTTTATTCAGAGGTATTGATGCGGAGATTACTCCATTGTTGCCGGTGGTCGTACCTGTAGGTGACCAGCCCCAAACTTTTGCACATTTCGATTCGTTTTCATTCAACGAAAGATAAGATTTTATAGTTGTGGAAATCCCCGCATTTTTAGATTTCTACACCATTCAACTCATATCGAATATCTTGGAAAAGAAATAATGCAGGGTTATTAACAAAATGCACACTTGTTATTCTTTCTTTTTGTTTCGTAGTATTGTCATATTTATACACATTGACGTTGCCCTCAATGTACAAACTGCTGAGTGCAGGCAACACATACAAATCTTGTTGATTAATAGGTATTCGAATTTCATCGTTCTTGTTAAAACTTGTTACATATGGTTTATACGAATGATATTCGAAACTTTCGATGCTGTTATCATACGATGCCGGTTGAGTAATATTTAAAATATTCATTTTAACAAACCCAGTAGTTTTAAAAATTCCTTATTGCTTTTAGTTAGCTTCTTCTTTAACCGAAGCGGTGTTCTTTTCTGAGAGGATCTTTTGGAAATGACTTGAACAGTAGATGTAGATGGGGTTTTATTAAAACTTAACATTTTTTTCTAAAGTGTAAATACAGCTGTACTTCTTCACCGCGTAAGTTGATCTGCTTATTTTCAGAGTCTAGCAACTTTATATTAATAGAGTTGATTGAACTTTGATTTACGGGAAAATAAATTAGGTTTTTAGGTATTTCAATGATTCTATAGCCTGGTGGTACGTTAGGAACAAATTCGTAAATTATATGACTTGCTTTCCCATTCACAAATGACCCGCTGATTACATCACATTCGATGCGCACTACAGTTGTTGATAAAATGCTGACGGGATACCGAGACTCGGTGCTTATATTAGCTGTTATTGTATCCATACCAAAACCCAAAATTTTACCAAGAGAATCATTTTTATTGAAATACACATTTTCAGAACAGTAAATGCATGTTTTTAATGTATTATTATTGCAAGTTAATTTTAGTGCAGCATTCATAATATTACTTTTCAAAAAATCACAAATATCTTGAAGTTCATAGGACCCTTCAGGTATTTCGATTACTTTGTCTTTGCCATAATAAAATTTATTATTTCTTTCATCTATGTTCGGGATAGAATTGAAAGTTGAAAAATATAAGAGTCCACACTCATATTCTCCACGTAATTGTAAGGTTGGCGAGTAATTTGTTATCAACGATTCTCCTCTGCCAGTTATTGACACAGTGAAAGACATATTTGTATTGATGAGTTTTTTTATTTCATTATCATTTTAAATGTTTTTTCCAATAGTCTTTTAAAAATTTCAAACAAAGATGACCACAGTTTATAGTTCCAAACTTTTGATACTGTACATAATTATAGTTTACAGTTATGTACCTTAAATAATTAATCAATTCTAACGGTGGCTTTAGATTGCCAAAACTATCGAAATATTCACAGTAGTCATTATGTTTAACGTAGGCTACCCAATGGGTTCCGGGATTATCAGAACTATCTAAATTTATAATAGCACACTCGATCTTTCTTGGTTTTGAAGGAAGTGCATCTCTCATGAAAACTCCTCGAAAGTGTGGAATATCAGTAGCATGCTCCAATATATCGAAATTAGTGAGAGGGCGTCTGGGTAGCCGTTTCATTAGTTTTTTGAAGGATTCAGATATAAACCAGTTCCTTTTTTATGGGGCTTGATATACAATCCTTTTCCTAGAGCCACAGCTTCCATCATCTTGTTATGTCGTTCAGATTCTTGAAGATTTTTCTGAGCTGCCTTGTAATCATTGACAGCTTTTGCTATACCGGCTGCACCTCCAGCAAGTGAACCAAGAGCTGATAATCCAGCGAAAATTGGAATCAGAGGTAAGAAACCACCACTTTTCGGAATAGGAATACACCGGGGCAACCGTATTCCTTTTTTATTTATAAACAATTTTTTTGCAGCTGCATGAGCCAATTTTATAGCAGTATGATTGTCTTTAGATTTTAGTTTTTTTAATTGTGACTGTATTTTTTTTACAACTGACATAAATGACCGAACTCCGGCTCCAGCCTTAAGTTTTGCTTGCATTGCTTTTTTTACAATCCATGAAGCTACTTTTTCTCGTTTTCCACCATCCTTTGATTTCAATCTTTTCTTAGCCATATTCAAAAGTTGTAAATCGGCTTTATGTCGAACACTCAAATCACTGTTATTATAAGCAATGTCGTGATACATACAAGCTTCGTCTAATTTATTTATACCTCGATCACCTCTTTGTAACCGTTTTTGAAGTTTTGTCCCGGGACCACAAAACTGATAACCAGGGAGATGTAACTCAAACGGTAATTTATTTATTAAGTTGTTAATAATACCACTTCCTTCCTTCATTGAGGTCTTTCGAGTGAGTTATATCTAATAGCAATGCCTTATTTATACTATAAAACAAGCGCATTTTTGTCCACCCAACTATTTTCTTCATCGCTGAGACCTAACCATTTAACAAAAAGTTTTCTACCTTTTCTTTTTAAAACCTTTTCAATGAGATAAAGATCAGGAAAGTTAGTTCTTTGTAATTCATATTCGTAGAAAGATCCTAAAATCCTCTGTTTGTGTTTATCTTCTAAATGGTAAGTAGGTGGATGCGTATTATTTACCTTAACTATATCAAATATCTCCGTTGACCAGTTAGGAGTATAACCTTTGTAAAAATCTCCTTTATATTTGCTAATACGAACATGATCACCAAGTTGAAACTTAGGTTTACGAACTATTTTAGGTTTTTGTGTTTTAATTATGTTAGATTTTACAACCATCTGGTTTTCTTTGTTAACTTCAATAGGTTTAAATTTTGTTATACGGTGAGTAGTATTATTATAGTTTTTAACAACCGAATCTAAATTTTGACCCAGCCATTGGTAATGACCGTGCAAACTGAAAAGTTTGTAAAGGTTTTGTTTTAACGTTCGTATTACTCGTTCTACAATAGAAGCTTTTTTTACAGAGTAGGTAGAATAATGGACTATATTATATTTTACTAATAATTTTTTGAAAGTATCATTATAAAACTCTTTGCCTTGATCAGTTTGTAAATATTTAGGTATTCGTAAAGAATTGGTTAGTATTTTTTGCAACGCATGTGTAACACATTGTTTCTCTTTTGATTTTAGAGGATTCACCCACACATATTTTGACAAAGTATCTATAACTATCAAAATGTATTTGAATCCTTTATTAAAATGTGAATATTTCTGAAAATCCATAAGATCAGCTTGCCATAAATCATCTATTCCTTTTATGATTGTACATCGACGCGGGAAATTTCTTCTTACTGCTTTGTGTAGTTCATTGACGATGTCTTTTTTACTCATTTTTATTTTTTTTGGTTAATCAAAAAATCAATCTCTGTTTTAGTATAATATAAATTACTAAAACGATTTGAAGTCGCTTTTTCCAAGCTATTTAGGTATTTCTTAACATCAAGAGATACTTTTTTTATTTCGTCTCTTATTTCTTGAATTGTTTTGTCTAAATAAGCTTTATTTACTGCTTCGTCGTCTTCTTCCGGAGCCGTTAAACCTTTCAGTTTTGATGATTTCAAATCGTAGTGTCCTGTATCTGACTTCACCAATGTTTCGCTGAAGGTATCAATATATTCCGCTAAGCGTAGACGCTTATGAACATGATGACCAAATTTGTCAATGTTCATTGCTGCACTGATGCGTTCTTCAAAGTGAACTATTTCCCTGTCAAACGTTCTTTATATTTCATATTCTTGATTATTCCTGCTTCCCACAGTTCTTCCATAATTGCGATAATTTCATTATCTAAGCCTGTGTTACCCGCATCTCGTGAGGCGAATAGTATTTTCAAACGTTCTACTAACTCATTCGGATCATCCCAATAAACCAAGTCCGTATTTTTTTTAACTTTTTTTAGTACGTTAATACCTTCTCCATGTGAAAGACTTTCCACACTTGTAGTTGCATTTCTAGCAAACTTAAATAAAGGTTTTATAATATTCATGTACTTAAATCCTTTATTGCTTTTTATTGGTTTAGATGAATCATAATTGCGTCTGTGTGCATTAGTTTCTGATAAAAGTAATTTATAATTATTTAAATCTTCCTCTGTAGTAATTTTTAAATTTGGTTTCATTTTAAACAAGAGCTCTTTCAATCCATCTGTTTTATTCAATCTGTACGTTCCTATTTTTAGGATTTTCCCATCATCATAAACGCGGGTTTTACCAAGCATCAATTTCCCTCGTTCATTTCTAATTCCAAAAGGTATATTACCCATTACACTCGATGATGTTGACCATGATAGTGTATGATCTTTAACGTTTGGTGATGACTGAAAGGACTTGAATGATCCCTCGCTGACATTGTGGTCTACGGATGGTGATACTGAAATTGTTTTGTTTTTGTGTAAGTCATTGTCAGATTCTATTTCTTCTTCTTCACTATATATATCATTGAAGTCTTCACTAAAAGAGGACAAGGTCTCGCTTTGATCTTTCTTAATTTTTTTCACAGAAGGCATAGATTGATTTTTATGCTCTTGATGTTTTTCTTCATTTTTATTAACTAACAAGGTAAGAGGGTTGACTATAGGCTTAAATATGGTTTCCAGAGCCATATTATTCGAATTTCTTGCTTCCTTTATCATCTCAACTTTTCTTTTTACAGCTGCAGCAGATTTTATAATTTGTTGTTTCAAATTTTTCTCCATTTTAGATAGGGTACTGCTTGATCCTGAATCACGAATGAGAGTAATTCATTCACAGTGAATCAACCTGTTATGTACTGTAGTCTAGTATTATAAATGTATCAAATTTTAACCTGTAGCATCCGTTATTTCTTTCACAATCTTTATTTATCACAAGATAATTGTAAGGCTTATTCCAAACAGCTGAGCACATTTCTCGGAATTGAGACCAGGACATATCACAACCAACATGCTCATCATAAACGTGTTTCAAATTAATGTCATCTTGTTTAAACAATATAATGAGATTTGCATTGTCCCTTACAAGCTGTTTAGGTATTTTTGTATAAGTCTGATTTATATAAAAAGAATCAATGTTCTTATGACGTCCCATAGCAAAATAATCCCTTATGTTATTTTGGTTTTCACATGCAACGTCGTCAAAAATAATAATAGAATCAGGTAAAGCCTCATGTGGACTCAATATTTCACTGTTATGGTTGTATTTATTGTATGAAATTGCGGGCACCATATCTAAAACTTTTTCTAGAAATACGTATTTAGCCTGGTACAAGGATTTTGAATAAACATACAGGTTACGAAAATGTAAACCCTCTTTATGCAGTAATAAACTTATCACTAAATTGGTTTTCCCGCAATTTGATGGACCGCAAACGACACAGCGAATTGTATTGGGTAGTAATCTACCATGTCGATTTGACTCAGTCGGTAAAGGAGAACAAAGACACTCTAGTTTTAAAGATTGTTTTTGTTTTACAAACTTCATCATCAGTTGATAGCTGTACAAGACTATATACAGCTACGATGTTTTCAATTGAATGCGTTAAAGTCATGATACATAGATATTATATAAACAGATGGGTGGTGCTCGGCGCATAAAATTTTAATGAAATCAACGACCAATGAACACTTGTCATGAATGTGATGTATATTGGGCATTCTACCTCACCGCAGTGAGTGAGGGCATCAGCCCGAACGAAGGAAGGTGGGGTAGAATGCCCAATATACACCTACTCACATGAACATTCCATTGAACGCTTACAGATGAAATTTGCAAAATATTTAAATTTTAGAAGTAAAATCCAAATTGACGATTACACCGAGTCATGCCGTAGGCATGGTCTTATAATGCTGAATAAACGACGTCGCATGCAGGATATGGCTTTTTTGCATGATATTTGTTCTGGAAAGCTGGACTGTGTCGAGTTGTCAAATAGAATACTCAACCTAAACGCTCCCTCTAAAAGGACTCGTCATACGCAACTCTTTCACGTGCCTTTGGTGCGCACAAATTACGAGGTTAATGATATGACTGTTAGATTACCTAAAACATATAACAAGTTCTTTTGCGATATTGACATATTTGCCACTCCCAAGACTATCTTTAAATCTGCAGTTCATAAAACGTTTAAATTAAAGTGAATTAAATAAATTAAATTGAATTGAATTGAACTGAATTCAATTGAATTGAATTAAATTAAATTAAATTGGATTAAATTGAATTGAATTAAATTAAATTGAATATAATTGAATTGAATTGAATTAAATTGAATTAAATTGAATTAAATTGAATTAAATTGAATTAAATTAAATTAAATTCATTATATTATATTACTTAAATTAAATTTGTCTTAAATTAAACACATAACATAACTAGTTCAGTGGTCATCTTTCATTTTATTTTATTTTCTTATTTCGAGCGTCCATGTAAACCAACCACGACTAGCACGTACACACAAACACACATACACGTACACGGCACGTTATCATGCGGCTAATTTTGTTTTAATTTGTTATTTTATTGATTGGTAGAGAAAAATAACTACTTGCGTTAATATGGTTAATATTATTAAGTAGCATAGTGTGTTTCATTAATTGGCTTATGTTTAGGTAAAATTTAATTTCTGTATTATCTGTACTATTAAAGCTGTTGAAACATTGTTCAAAAATAAATAAATAAAATAAATAAATAAATAAATTTAAAAAAAAAAAAAAAAACTATCGGCCCATTTCAATATTACCGGCGCTAAGTAAAATCTATGAAAAAATTATACTCGAACAGTTGATGACATATTTTAACACAAACAACCTTTTACATAGTAAGCAATATGGCTTTACTAAGGGTCGTTCTACTACTGATGCAGGTGTTGCTCTAATAAAACATATATTTGATGCCTGGGAGAAGTCTCAAAACGCTCTTGGAGTTTTTTGCGACTTATCCAAGGCTTTCGATTGCGTTGAGCACCGGACTCTGGTGATGAAGCTACATTATTACGGTCTTAAAAATTTTGCTCTAAAATTAATACAGTCATATCTTTGCTCTAGAACACAAACTGTCGATATAAATGGTACTAAATCATCTGGTTCTAATGTAAAAATGGGAGTTCCACAAGGGTCGATTCTTGGTCCTTTTCTATTCTTGATTTATGTTAATGGCTTGCCATTCTTTGTAGAGAACTTCTGTGAAATCGTATTGTTTGCAGATGATACTTCACTCATTTTTAATGTAACTAGGTGTAGGATTAATTATGAAAATGTAAATAAAGCTCTTTCAGAGGTACTCCGTTGGTTTACTATTAATAATTTACAGCTTAACGCTAAGAAAACAAAATGTATTAAATTTATATTACCAAATGTCAGAAATGAACCAATTGATATTAGAATAAACGGTGATCAATTAGAATTGGTGGATTCTACAGTCTTTTTAGGCATAACCCTTGACTCAAAACTTCAATGGAATCCTCATATATCGAAATTGGCCGGTAAACTCAGTTCTGCTGCTTATGCCATTAGAAAAATTAGGCAGTTAACAGACGTTGAAACTGCTAGAACAGTTTATTTTAGTTATTTTCATAGTGTCATGTCGTATGGCGTCCTACTGCGGGGAACAGCGGCTGATATTGAAACTATATTTATTCTACAGAAACGAGCAATAAGAACAATCTATAAACTAGGATCACGAACTTCCTTAAGAAATCTTTTTAGGGAGATTAGTGTCCTGACAGTTGCATCTCAGTATATTTATGATTGTATAGTTTTTGTACGTTGCAATATCAACTCCTTTACTAAACATGGTGACGTACACAATTTCAATACTAGAAATAAGACAAAACTTGTAATGCCACTGTTCAGGTTACAAAAGGTTCTTGGTTCTTTCTTGGGGCAAGGTATACACTATTACAATAAAATACCAAGTACTGTACTAGATTTACCTTTAGATAAGTTTAAAAAACATGTGAAATCTTTATTACTCATAAAAGGTTATTATACAGTCAAAGAATATTTAGATGATAAAACAGCCTGGTTATAATAAAAACACATTATACTCTAGAATCATCATAATAAAATTAATTTATATAATTTGTATACTGATATGATAGCCTTTATCAACAGTGTCCTACAGATAACAAACAGCGTTGCGTTAAATAGATCACTAAGTTTTTTTATTTAGAGTATCTTGAGTGTGTCATGCTCTCTTTACTGTCTCTGCGGTGGTGGCGTGTGCGTCGGGTCGTTACGTTCCCTAAAATATGGTTGAGCGAAGCGATGGCTGATTCATATGTCATACTCGTGAACGGGTGCCGCCTGTGGAGGCTGGTCTGCTCACGCTTACTTATCTTATTTTTAGTATTTTTCACTATAATTTGACTTTGTTTTTCTTAAACAATTTTTGCCTACTGTAGTGGTACTGTATGACATTGTGGAAATTGTAACTTTTACCTGATGTAAATTTGTTAGCGTAGATTTTATATTTTGTGTTTATTTTTTTTACATGTTGTGGTTGTCTTCTATATTTTTGTGTTTATTGTAATGGAAAGTGTCCTGCTATGGGCATTTTCCAATATTTTTGACGATGTAAGGGAGAAAAGAGCTGGACACTTGCTGAGTTTCTTGCCGGTTCTTCTCAGTACAAGATCTCCCGCCCAGAGTAGACTTACGAACCGATGGCATAGTGACATTCATAAGAGCTACTTGTAGCCTAAACTGAACTAAACAGGTAGGCGGGAGGAGTTGGGGGTGTCGGGAGGTGTTGGGGGTGTGGGGGGGTGTTGGGGGTACGTACCACGGTGGCGATGCCGGCCACGGGCTTGCACAGCAGCAGCAGCCCGTCGAACAGGTAGGCGGGAGGAGTTGGGGGTGTCGGGAGGTGTTGGAGGTGTCGAAGGGTGTTGGGGGAACGTACCGCGGTGGCGATGCCGGCCACGGGCTTGCACAGCAGCCTGCAGCAGCCCGTCGAACAGGTAGGCGGGAGGAGTTGGTGGTGTCGGGAGGTGTTGGGGGTGTCGGGGGGTGTTGGGGGTAAGTACCGCGGTGGCAATGCCGGACACGGGCTTGCACAGCAGCACGGCTAAATTTCTACTCAGCCGATTGTGCTTCTTTGTCGCTCGTTCCGCGCTCTCGCTTGCACTTCAAGCCTTACATGGAACGCCTCAGAGCGAGGTAACGCTGAACTTTTTCGTGCGTGCAGCCGGCTCTATCGAATTATAAGACGGTCTCTTTCGGAGTGTTTTCCCCCCAGGAGGGTCAAGAGGGCAGCCGGGTCAGTGCCCCAACTGGTTTAGTTGTCACCGTTAGGTATCCACCAGTCGGCTACTAAGCGTAGTCTTTCAATGACAGCTGTTGCTGTGAAACAGCGAAGGGTAGCGCTCCTGCAATGAAAATTGCGTCGAGAGCGCTATAACGCGACGCACTGTGCACCGGAGCCTTACCGGTACACAGTAAAAAGGGACCGAGTACAACTCAAACGAAACAGGCCGAACGCGCGACGGAGCACGAGCGTACGTGCGTCCTGCGCGGCGAACGAGCTGTGAATGGTAGTCTTTAGCAGCGCGCTGCAAAGAACGCATACGAACTCGGTTGTCCGAAGTGGGATAAGAGTAGTACGCGCGCGTGGCGGCGTTCTTAGCGATGGTCGCCCGTCGCTACAACCCGCCGGGACGATACGCTTATAGCGTTAGTGAGATGACTATTGAGGGCCTCGACCGCGGCCACTGTCTCGTGAGGCGAGGCAATGACATCGGG
Source organism: Eudonia mercurella (assembly GCA_963082485.1). Taxonomy (NCBI): domain Eukaryota; kingdom Metazoa; phylum Arthropoda; class Insecta; order Lepidoptera; family Crambidae; genus Eudonia; species Eudonia mercurella. The sequence continues at coordinate 39,019 of CAUJAO010000129.1, forward strand.
GATTTGGTTTAATGACTCACTGGCGGTAGGCTCGAGAGATTTCTCAAGCTTATCCCAGTCAGTCACCACCTTAATAACGGGGGTGGGGTCGGTAGGGGGGGCTTAACTGTAAAACAACCGGCCTATCATCGGAGGAGAGCGCATGGATCGTTTCTATGGAACGCAACCGTAAAGTTACGTTCTTTAGCAACGCCATATCTAACGGGTTGGGGGTGTGATTGTCAACTAACGGATAGTGGGTGGGCTCCATAGGCACGACGATATCGAAGAGCAGCGACTCAGCGAGGTGGCTCATCACCCGACCGTTACGGTTGGTTGAGTTGCAACTCCACTGAGCGTGTTTGCTATTGAAATCACCGGCAATAATGACGGCGTTATCCATAGCAAACAGCGCTTCGAGATCGGGTTGTGCTTGTTGGGGGACAAGTACGCGGACGTGATAGTAATCGACGGGTGGCCCGTCATGCCTAGCCGACAAACCGAAGCCTCTAAGTCGAATAGCTGTGGGGGATCGAGCGGGACACAGTGAAGCGACCGCTTGTAATAGATAAGAGTGCCGCCACCGCGGCCAACTCTATCATTACGGACAAGGTTGTAGTTTGCCAAGCGCGGGTCTCGGATGGAGGGTTTTAGGAAAGTTTCCTGTACGAGAAAAACGACGACGGCGTGTTCGACTAAAAAATCGGACACCTCGTCGCGTTGACTACTGAGACCGTTCACGTTGAAAAACGCAACCGTAAGGGAGCGGGGCTTAATTCTTTGAGGGGGCTTATTATTCATTTTGAGTCTTTAAGAGAGTCAATGAGGGACGTGATCTTGTCTAGGAGGGGACCATGATCAGAAAAGATTGTCGCTATAATCATAGCGGGACAAGCGTTTGAGACAGAGGCGGCTTCGCGCAACTTCCTATCCACCTCCACGATCTCGTCCTTGTAACGATAAATTTTTACAAGTTCGATAACCGTAGAGATGGATGAGAAGGTGACCGGTCGCGGCGAACGGGTGTTGCGAGCGATCGTTGGATTTGGATTTGGGGACTGCCTTAAGGGCGGGGGTTTGCCGATTTGGCTTACGGGGCTGGGCCTTAGTGGCCTTGGCTTTAGGGGCTTTGATCTTAGGGGCCACGGTCTGAGGGGCCTCGGGAGGGCTTTGCTCCATTGGAGTTTCAGCCGAAAGCGGTTGTGGGGCACGAACCGGGCCAGTCGCAGGAAAATCGACTAGCGAGATTGTCGCGGGGGCTTGAGCCGCGGGCTGGGAAGCCCGCGGGGTGGCCCACAGAATGCGGGGCGGTGGTAAGAGGGCCGCGGGGCGGAGCGAGACTTTCGCAATCTGTGAAGGCGGAGGGGCGCGAGTTGCGGGGTTACATCGCGGTCCCGACCCGCGGTTGGCGTTACTACGCGGAGCTTTGGGGCAGCCGCGATAGTTCGCGGTGTGACCCAAAGCGACGCAGTTTACGCAACCGGGCGGGTCGTCGGGAACCGGCGCTTTAGGCCTTAAACACGCTACAGTGCCATAGTCGACCAGGCACTTCACGCATCGGGGACAGCCAAAGCAGTTACGGGCGGCATGCCCGTAACGTTGACATTATGAGGCGAATTTTGAGAGGGATGATATTATGGCGCGCCTTCAAGGATCGCGAAAGCTCAATTCAGTCCTCAGTGGTCTGGATATAGATCGGAGGGGGCTTCTTATCCTTGCGCGGCTGGCTCGGCTCGGGCCTCGGGGAGCAAGGACGGGAACAGGGCGCGCTATTAGATTTAGCGGCCTTAGGTGGAGGGACGGAGGGAGGGGCGGACTTGCAGGCCCGCTTTCCTTTGCGGGTGACGGTTTCGTAGTCTGAGTCCGACGTGATAACATCGTCGGGCTCGGAGTCCGAGACGGGAGGGCTAGTTTTGGAGGCGGAGGGACAGACCTCCATCTCCAATTCGGTGACGGACGGGGACGCGGGGTGATCCATCCGAATGATGGGCCAAACGTTTAGATGCGCGGTGGGCAAGGGGACAAAGTGCGCGGAAGGCGCTTGTATTGGTTTCGCGTAAGGCGAGGGGCGCGGGAGGACGTGGGGGGGGGGGACAATTTTTGTTGATGGGCAGTCTGAAGGACTTTAAACGCCTCGGGGTGACTTTGCCCTAGCCAGAGCTCTATCACCTCGAGCTCTATCTTAGCCAAAGTGCAATAGCTAAGATGCGTGTGTAATGTCAGACCCTCCCCGCCACAGGCAGGGAGGCGTGTGTTTGAAAGGAACCTACTGCCTGAATGGCCCTAGGTGTGTCCTCCGGTGAAATTCAATTCACCGTAGGGTGTGTTTGTCGCTAAAGTGAAAGTGTAACTTATTAGTTACACTCTGAGTTGACTAGGAGAGATCCCCCAAGGCCAACTTTGCCAGAACTCTTCCGGAGTGTTTTCCCCCCAGGAGGGTCAGGAGGGCAACCGGGTCAGTGCCCCAACTGGTTTAGTTGTCACCGTTAGGTATCCACCATTCGGCTACTAAGCGTAGTCTTTTAATAACAGCTGTCGCTGTGAAACGGCGAAGGGTAGCGCTCCCGCAATGAAAATTGCGTCGAGAGCGCTATAACGCGACGTACTGTGCACCGGAGCCTTACCGGTACACAGTAAAAAGGGACCGAGTACAACACAAACGGAACAGGCCGAGCGCGCGACGGAGCACGAGCGTACGTGCGTCCTGCGCGGCGAACGAACTGAGAATGATTTTTGCGTGCTCCACACAGACGCAAGTCTGATTTATAGTCTCGCAGCTATCTCCTTCTCGCTTTGGCGATTTTATTTACCTCTCTTTCTAACTATATAATTTGTTACAAAAATGTCTTAATTTCTACGTTTAAAAACTATTACATGATGAACTTACATCTAGACAATACAATTATAATGTTATTGTGCCTGTGGAACACTCGGTTTATGAGAAAAAGCGAAAAACAGGTGTTTAGTATTAATACAACCTCACCCCCGCATCCGCATACAAAACCGGAGTGCGCGAGACGCGCGCCACTCAGACGCCAGCGACGCCGTAGCGTTAGGATCCAAGTTAGAGCATAGACATGTGACCTAGGTCTCAACTTTAGTACCTAACTATCTGATGTACATATTATTTTATACTATCTCTTTACTGTTTGCCTAAGTGTCTTACATTTATGTCTATGTCCTAAACCTAGGTAACCTAAGTCACAGGGCTTTAGTAAAAGGCAATGATTAAATATCTTTAATAATAACAAACACACAAGTATAAAACATAAACATTGAAACAAAATGATTAACTTAGCTATACTAACACGATTATAAACTGTAAACACAAACTTATTAAAACGAAACTATTATCTTTGGTGCGGGTTCGTTGAAGGACAGCCGGGTGTTGTAGACCGATGTGTTCGGCAATAAAAAAAACAAGGAATACTATGTCAATATTGTACTCGTCTCAAAATTAAATAACATAGGTGAAAAATTATTAATAGTTAAGTACGCGTGCGTGCGCGGGCGCGTCGGTGCGCAGAGTGTCTACCGGCCCGGTGGCCGATGGCACGGTAATAATATCTACAGTATTGTAACTCGGCCCTATCTTTGAAATAAATGCCTACAGCCGCGCGGTACGTAAACACGCGCTAGGGCTGGGCGTATATTTTCTTTGGCTGGGCTGCCCTCCTACAACAGTATTTTAATTACATCTGCCTACTTTGAGTTTCTTTCTATCTAGTTTTGTGAATGTATTTTGTGATTGTAAATATGATCCCCCTTATTCCTAAAAACTATTTTTAAGCATTATTTTGTTAAATATTGTTTTGTTTACGTCACACAAACGTCAATTTGAATTTGAGAAAAAGAGACAAAACATTGATGATTAACTAAATAAATGAATAAGGGGGTATATTTTTTATTTAAACAAATAAAATACGTTGTGAATGAAATAAGAAGAGTTCTATAAAAAAAAATGTTTTTTGATTAGTTTAAAAAATTAAAATCAATCAATCGTTTAATTCAATAATGTTTTCAAAAACCTACAACCCGGAGGTTTTAACACGAGCGTATCTACCGTATGTATCATAAACGAACCGCCTACCTAGTTTACTCGTGTATCACTTTATTTATAGTCTTACGTAAGTACCTTTCGGAGTTTCCAGGTAATCTAAAAATGTTATATCTGGGGGTGTTTAGAAAGTTATGCTCTGCTACCATACAATACCTAAAACTAAAGGCTTAAACTAATTAACCTAATCAAATGTCTCACACTTACGTGCACTCCAGTGTACTCACTGGCAGAAGCGGCGGGCGACCCTCCCTGGGTCAGATCCGACCGCCTGTGCGATGTGGTGGCAATGTCACTGATCCTAAGCGACCCCCTTGGAGCTCCAAACCCTGAACGACCACGCACTCCGCACTTGGTCCGCAATCACGCACTCACACGCGCCTACACGGTTACCCGTAGGTGAATTGTCATTCCGCACGCATAAAAGGACAGTTCCTTAAGCCTTATTTGTCACGTTTAACGGGGCACTCCCATAGGGCACGTGAACAAACGTAAAACGACCGATTTCACCAGTTATATTTAACAAAAACAAGGGCGCGTTCCAAACGCGTCGTTTCCGTGTGTCTAACACTAAGGAAGCCGAGACACTAAGATGGCGGCCGTCTGGTCGCGTGCGCGCAAACCGGGCGGCGCCGTATACACTTTTCCATAAGGAGTTAACAGACGGCTAGCGCCATCTGTGATGCCGTATCAAAACTACATTGTATTTGGAACAGGGGGCGTTATTGACGAGTTCATGCAACCAGAAACAGCACAATATATTCTACTATTGATCCTCGCTATAACTTATTTTAATCAAAACAATCGCTTACTGTTTGTTTCAGACCCTCGGGACCCTTGGAGGTCTCCGATCAGAGGGCTGAAGCTGCTGCGATGCGCAGCGTTAAACTTATTAGCTAAAACTTAAATCTAGGTACTCACCTCCTGGTGGCTGGCGATCAGCTTATCGCGCGATCAAGGATAGGAGGTGGAAGGGAAAGGATGATCGCCGCTGCCGGGGTGTGGTGCGCAGCCCGCTAAGCGGTACGTCACGCACGTCCGTTCACACACCAGTTCACCGGTTCCAACCAACACCTCGTGGCGGCACCGTGCACGCCTACCGAAACTCGAGGGATTTTACGTGTCTGGGCTGCCGATCAGCCCTAATGGTATTGATTTATCAACAAATCAGCCACCGATGGCTGTGTTAACACCGGATTAGTTGTTCCTTCCCGAAATCTAAGGACTTGAGAGACGCCGGTCACAAACGCACGCGCCGATCGCTCTCGAAAAACGAACTGTCAACTCACATTGACATTGACATTACCGTTGCGTTCCAATTCACGTATTGGTTTCCAACAGTCACCCGCCCGGACAGGTCCCGACCTGTTCCTAATCAACAGGCAGTCGTGACAACGTTGCTACCGCTCACTTAAGAACCGAATCCCCGACCAGAACCTCTGCAGACCGGGGGGTCCCATCCTTACCAGGAAACAAGTTAACAATACGCCCCCTTCGCCTTCGCAGTGGCGGCAGGTTAGCATCCTTAACCAACACGAGATCACCAATACTGGGAGGACTGGTTCTATCAGTCCACTTAAGGCGCTGCTGCAGGATGTGCAAATACTCGAGCGACCAACGCTTCCAAAAATCCTGAGTCATCTGCTGCAGCATCTGGTACCGAGACAACCTCGACCGAGTGCCTTCTGAAAACGGGTACTCTGGCAACGCGTTAAGTGGCTGACCTATCAAGAAATGACCAGGAGTTAAGGCCTCCAGGTCATTGGGATCCAAACTGAGCGGACACAACTGACGCGAATTGAGCACTGCCTCAATTTTACAAAACACCGTACTTAATTCCTCAAAGGTTAACGCAGTTTGTCCGATCACGCGAACTAAATGTGTCTTCGCCGACTTAACAACAGCTTCAAAAATCCCACCCCAGTGGGGACATCCCGGAGGACTGAAGGTCCAGTTGATGCCCCGACGGGAGAGGGCGGTTCCGATATCCACCTGATTTACATTCAGAAACTCAACTACTTCTCGTAAGTAACGTTTCGCACCCACATAATTGGTTCCGTTATCGGAGCGTATCAGCGACGGCAGTCCCCTACGGGAAACAAATCTGTCCAAGCTAGCAATAAAAGCTTCCGTCGTCAGATCAGCAACTACTTCGAGATGTACCGCCTTGGTGGACAGACAGACAAAGACGCATAAATAAGCCTTAATGAGCTTCGTATTCCGCCATCGCGAAGTCTTAATCATGATTGGGCCAGCAAAGTCAGAGCCGACTCCGGAGAACGGCCTGTCCCCAGCCACCCGATCAGGTGGTAGATCCCCCATTCGGGGTTGCATCGTGGCCGCCTTGAGCCGAAAACAAGGCAAGCACCGAAACACGACGCTCCGAATCGTACGACGTCCCGATAATATCCAGAAATCCCTCTGAAGCGAGGCTAACAACGCGTTGCAGCCAGCATGGGAATTCCTAATGTGCCGATCCATCACCAACAATTCCACTAGATGTCCCTTCTTGGGAAGCAACAGGGGGTGACGCGCCGAATAGTTTAAACTTGAGTTCCGTAATCTTCCCCCTACTCTGAGCAAACCTCGACCGTCTATGAACGGGCTCAGGCGTGCAATCGCTCCACGCAACTTGAGGCGACCGTTTCGCAAAATCTTTAGTTCGGCGTCGAAACTATTTGCTTGCACTACCCCGATTAAACTAAAAAGAGCCTCTTCTCGCTCTGCCGGGTGCAGCACCGAATTCAAGTCACGCAGCGGAAGGGAGAGACGACAATTCCGAATAAAACGCTTGATCCATGCTGTGACGTTGACGAGCTTATCTAGGGAGCTGTACCGAATGATCAACGAATCCGATTCAAGCGCTTGATCTTCTTGGACAGTCCGGATCTGCACCGATGCAGTAACCTGACCTGAGGGGGCCTCAATCCGCGTCAAAGGCCACTCTGAACTCCTCAAAGTCAGCCAGTGGGGACCCCACCATAAGTGGTGATCAACAATTGCGGGGCCCGACATCCTCTGGATGCACAATCAGCCGGGTTCAACTCCCCTGGTACGTGTCTCCATGTTAAGGGGACCTCAGAATTCTGGATTTGGGAGACGCGGTTTGCCACGAAAACTTCAAGTGTGTGAACCGAAGCCTTAAGCCAGCACAACACGATCTGGCTGTCAGTCCAGGCGTAAACCGCACCCTCTAGGTTGATAACATCACGTAAAACCGAAACCGTATGGTTTAATAATCTGGTTAGAAGCGCGGCGCCTGACAACTCCAACTTCGGAATTGTCAACCGAGTCCGTAAGGGCGCCACCTTACATTTCGCTACCACCAGACCAACGTCAACCCTTCCGTCGGAGGCCACCGTCCGTAAATACACTGCCGCGGCGTATCCGCGCTCGGAGGCATCACAAAACCCGTGAAGGGACGCATTATATCTTCCGACAGGAACAAGTTTCCGAGGCAGAGACACCCGATTAATCTCTGGAAGTGACGAAAAAAAATCCAGCCAGTCCCTCAGGAGGTCTCCAGAAAGGGGATCATCCCAAGCCAGCTGAGCTGACCATAATCGCTGCATAAAGCATTTAAGGAGAAAGGTGACTGGCGCGATCCGACCGTTAGGATCGAAGGTTCGAGCAATCGCTGATAACACAGTACGCTTAGACCAGACCTTCGGGCTCTCCAATTCTACCCGATTGTGTTTAACTCGTAAACCTTCATGGGCTCGTCCGAGCTCTCACGCCAGAGAATCAGCTGATACCGTCTATCATGCGGATGAATGACAGTTTGTCTGAACATCATCCGGATGTCAGCCACGAATACGATCTGATGCCTTCTAAACCGGGTGAGAATGTCCGAAATATCCTGATTTAATTTCGGACCCGAATGAAGACATTGATTTAGCGATACCCCATTCGACGTTGGTACCGATCCGTCAAATACGACCCTAATTTTACCCGTGTGAGTCCTTAGGACTGCTGTCCTATCATGCTTGATGGGGGAGGAAGCAATGCTCCGCCGAACTCCAATCCGTGACCGACACCGACATGTGTCCTAGTGACTCATACTCTCGCATAAATTCGATATATTTTTGCCGAAATATAGAATCCCGTTTCATGCGGCGTTCCATGGAAATCAGACGTGACTCCGCCGCCTTCCTTGAGCTGGCCAGTAGTGGTCGATTCGCTAGAAAGGGAAGCCGAAGTAAAAACCGACCCGAATAAAGACGACCCGTAGTATTCCGATAAACGATTCGCATTCGTCATCATCCGGGTCGACCCGACGTGCGGAAGGGGGCTCCTCAAGTTCCCAGAACTTCTGCATTATTTCCGAAAGAGCAGATCCAAATAAAATGCCCTCCGAACCCTCCGACGGGACCACCGGACGCACTGGACCCAAGATGACATGACCTAACTTGGTATTAACAGCAACAAGACCGTCCGTCTGTAACATCCGTTTTTGCGACAAAATTAAATTTCCCAGGACATCTGCTCCGAGCAGGATATCCACAGGACCCGGGGTATCGAAGTGGGGGTCAGCCAAGACCAAATCCGAAGTGAGCCGCCGGACGTCCGGACTCAACTTCACCTGGGGATGACGACCGATCACCTCCGACATCACCAGGGCCCGAACGCTAATCCTCAAGGACGAGGCTACACGTGAAGTGAACATGACCTTAGTTTGACCTTCAACATTCGAAACCTTCACATTCCCGATACCGCGGATAGAATGAGTATAATTATTAATAGTGTTGCCCAACCAACCCGCAAGCCAACTCGATACAATACAGCCCTGAGCTCCGGAATCCAACAGGGCGCGAGCTTGGCGAACGCTGCCATCAAGGCCCCAAACGCAAACAGAGGCTGTAGGAAGCAAAACAGTCTCTGGTTCGGGAGCAACGCGCGGGTGAGCAACAATTTCCTATTGGGGACCCGAGTCCCCTCCTCCCCTACTGGATCGAGCCGGGAGGTGCCCTTGCGCCAACGGATCCCAAGCACCAACATATGGTGACCGCCTACCGTCCCGCCTAATGTAGGTCCTCGCGGAGTGTCCAAACTTCCCGAACACTGGGGGCAGTGGCTCCAGACGAGGGCGCTCCATAAGAGGAGGGGACATCCGAGCCGATGGGAGGGGAAGAGGCGACGAGGGGGGGCAACCCACCCACGATCCCGGCCGCGAGCAGGGGGGTGTACAGGGTGGTGACCGAGCCACACCACCGTAGGTCATCGTCATCGGTGCCCAACGGCACCCGCCCGCTGCAGATCCAATGGGCCAGCCCCTCTAAGATGCCCTCCCCGACCGGACAGGAACATGGGCGGCAAGATAAGCGGGGGCCCCCCGATGGGGCCCCTCATCATTACGGTTGTGGTTGGATCCTTGACCCCTGCGCCCATCCAAAGGTGCGCGCCACGCAGACCCCCCTAGTGGGGATCTCCGACCGTCAGTCTGCGGTTGCTCCCGTGCAGGGCTCCCAAGCCCTTGCTGGTGTTTGGACATCCCGGGTTTATTAAGGCAGAGGATGTCATGATGCCGACCACCGCAAGCGTTGCAAGCTCTAGCTCGCGAGCACCGCTGTGCCAGGTGTGGGCCTAAGCACATAAAGCACCAGCCCCGTTGCCGTACAATGTTCCGACGTCCTTGCACCCGCTGTGCACCGAACCCGTCGCACTGAGTGACGTCATGTCCAGGCTTCCGACAAAACGAGCACCGGTTAAGCTCCGCCTGCGTCACTAGTGCATGTAAGCGCTGAGTAGGTCCCGAACGCCCACCCCCTCTTGAGGCACCCGATATCACGTGACCCCTCCGAGAGTCACGTGGCCCCGAGGGGGGTGGTCCTACTGTCACATTGTCAGCCCGTCTACATTCCTCCTCCAGAAACGACAACAACTCAGCCAACGTAGGGAGACCATCCTTGGCCCCAATGCGCTGCTGTTCAAACCTGGTTTGAAGGTCTACCGGGAGCCGACCAAAAACAATAAAAAATAAAATGTATGACCACTGGTCAATAGGCAGGCCTAAATTAGCTAGGGCCTTAGTGGCTGTCGTCATCGGGTTCAAAATGTCCCTCCTAATTTCGGAGGCCCGAGCCACATAAGGCATGGAGAATATCCTCGTGAGCTGGGCATCTACCAACCGCCGTTCGTTCTGATACCTATTGAACAGTATCTGCCGAGCCGTGTGATAGCTGTCCTCCGTTACTGGCAGGTGGGCCACCAACTCCTCAGGTTCACCCCTGAGGGCCCCCCGCAGCTGAGCCATCTTATATGATGGGGTTAGGTCCTTCCTGTCATGGACCAGGCTGTCGAACAGATTGATGAACCCGACCCACTGGTTTAGGTCACCATCAAACGTCGGCAGTTCGATGCTGGGTAGGCGTGATACAATGCCTGATGAAGATGGGGGCTCTCTCTTGTCTCCACCGGTGGAGCGAGCCATCAAAATCTCCATCTTCCTCTGGACTATATCATCGGCATACTGCTGACACTGGTCCAGATCCTTCTCCGAAGACAGCACCGCATCATTGTCCCCATCAGCCGCCATTGCAGTGAGATCAGTGACACATCGGTACACTAACTCAATGCGTGTGACAACATCTGAGGCCCGTGCTAAAAAGGCCTCTTGTTTGTCTGGCCTATCCATCAAGGCACGTGCTGACGCAAACCATCGCAGCTCACTCCCTATCCTGGCCCTAATCGCAGGTATAGTGGTTGGCGGCATGTTACTTACGAGTTACAAACAACACCGGTTTAAGAGAATTTAAAGAAAAAATAAACTAATTATTAAATTACCGAAACAAGCAAACCTATCCGAGGCAAGGAAATAACAATAACTCCAGTTAGATAAGTATACTAACTTATAAACAACAACAATACAAGTTCCGAAGCAACCTTAGTGCTACAAGAATATTCCATTGTTGATTACAATATTCCTAATACATAGCAAGAAATAAAATTTTAACCGAGCTGCTTCAAACAAGCTCTTCGCTTGGCAGCAAATATAAGCTACTAATAAAACAAGTAACTTCAATTATTTAGCACTTGAAGTCCTAATTACTTCCTTCTAAAGGTTGACTTAAGTGTAGGTAAGAAACTAAAAGTGTTGCAGATGTATTCTGCTACAAGCACACTGCATTGTATTGTTCCTACAATAATAACCTACACAATTAATTGCTAATAGGCATGATGACAATAATTGAAAAATGGACCTATAATGTCCAGAAATATATACTATTTACAATGAATAAGATATTTCTGCAGAAATTAAAAGTTTAGTAGGAAAAAAATGCAATTTTAAAATAATAATTTAAATTTCCCCTAAAACGCTTGTTAGTGTCATGGCGTCGCTTGTGACTTCACGTTTGAGTAATCAAGACGTAAACGCGCTGCGCTCGTGCAAGAATTTAGTTATTTTGTGTTATTAAATATGAATTCGAAAGTGTATAGGTGGTGTGGGGTCCCCCAGTGTGAGAATACATCCATAAAAACTCCTAATAAGCTATTTGTGTTCGTTCCTCAAAATAAAACAATACGAAACAAGTGGCTTAAACTTGCAAGGCGAGATTCAAAAGGAATATTGCCCAGTGCTCACCTTTATTTTTGTGAAGATCACTTTGACGTAAGTTTTTACATACTTTTGTAGATTCTAGTATATAGTATTTGGTAATAATATTTTGTACGAGGTCTAAATGTAAAAATATAAACAATCTATTTCAACGTTAGGTTTCATCTCTCATTGCTTTGATATGTATTACGTATTTTATTCATATTTCAGTTACCTAATGATATGGATAATTATATGGAATATTATTTGATGGGATCGGTGTCACAGATCCGCATGAAACCGGGGTGTATGCCCACTAAATTTCAATGTCAATCAGATAGAAGAAAACGAACATCAGATGCTACAGAAAGACCATATATTCTCAAAAACGTAGAAAGACATTGATAGAAGAATGTCAGAAAAATTTAGAAGAAAGAACTACAAAACAAGTGGAACTTGAAGAGGTGCCATGTGGAAGTTCAGGTACTTATTTCTACCCATTGCCATTTCACCAAAAATATATATATTTCTAATACAAATTTATTTCATTCATTAGGAATTATGCATAACCAATTATGCAATAAATAAAACCAATAATACGACAAACCTATATCTTGTAAACAATATTATACAAGACTTTTAAATACTTTGCCTGTTGAAGTTTCATATTAATGTAAAATTAATATTTGATTTTTGTTTGTGTTGTTTTTGCTTTTAAAATTGTTACAGAATCCCGTTGTATTCATTCCATTTACATTCATTTTAGTTTGATTATTTGAATTACTGTTTTAAAAGTCCTAAAGAACCCATTTAATTGTGATTGAAATTATATTTGTATTAATTTTATTATTTCAAACTCTTAATGAAAGTTGCTGATTTGACTATAGCGTCAGGCCACGATGTTGCTTACCATTCGCGCCAACGTTTCCACCAATAGCGTTGCTTGACAATTATGCAGAGGTGGGGGCGATTTGAGGTATCAGCATCGTGGCCTGGCGAAAGATTCAGTTTGTTACGGACCGCCAACCGGTGCGGATAGCTAAGGAGAACGTTATGCTGTTTAAAGTGACAATTTTTATAGTTGTGTAAAAGTGTGAGTTGGCAATAAATTCATACGAAAGTGTAAAGCGTGGTTTGATTGAACAACTCAGAAGTGGGATACCGAGAGATAATTTCAATCTCTTGTTCAGTGCCCAGTAAGTACCGCATGCCAAAATTTCTGCTGTAGTTATCAGAGTTTAATTAAATACTATTAATTTTTTTTTTCTCTCTCTTCTTATTCCAACAGAAGGTTACTCATACAAAATTGGTTAACTTGTTTAATAATTATAACAATTGCCTCATTATTATTTAACTATTAAACACTCTAGCACTTAGCCAGGGCTACATTCTGGAGCGTTAGGTGGTTTCAGACTGACTATTTAATTTGACAAATGATTATGATAAACCGATTATCGCTTGCATTTTGCCAGGGCTACCCTCTGGAAATGGTAAGCGATGGTCAATCGTCATTTTAACGCTTTGCCAGGGCTACACTCTGGAAGTGTTGGATGACTATCACGACTGACGATGAACGTTACGATAAGCCGATTATCGCTTGCATTTTGCCAGGGCTACACCCTGGAAATGGTAAGCAATGGTCGATCGTCATTCTAACGCTTTGCCAGGGCTATACTCTGGAAGTGTTGGATTACTATCATGACTGACAATGAACGTTACGATAAACCGATTATCGCTTGCATTTTGCCAGGGCTACCCTCTGGAAATGGTAAGCGATGGTCAATCGTCATACTAACGCTTTGCCAGGGCTACACTCTGGAAGTGTTGGATGACTATCACGACTGACAATGAACGTTACGATAAGCCGATTGTCGCTTGCATTTTGCCAGGGCTACCCTCTGGAAATGGTAAGCGATGGTCTATCGTCATTCTAACGCTTTGCCAGGGCTACACTCTGGAAGTGTTGGATGACTATCACGACTGACAAACAATGTTAACATTAAGCGGATTATTGCTTGCATTTTGCCCTCTGGAAATGGTAAGCGATGGTCAATCGGCATTCTAACGCTTTGCCAGGGCTACACTCTGGAGGTGTTGGATGACTATTACAACTGACAGGTTAGGCGTACAATTAGTGACCAAGACGAACCGATTTATTGCTCAAATATTTGTTAACCATTATTAGTAACAAAATTAAACTTGAGTTTACCCTTAGTAATCATTTGTTTTCACTTTTCTTTTCTTTTTTCTTTTTTAATATATATATATATATATATATATTTTTTTTTTTTAAATCCTTATTCTGTTTTCTTTTTCCTTAAGTTTTGCATAAAAGGTTTAAATCTAGTTGTTGGAGATGAACCATTGTAAATTGAACGACAACTTTTACAACTTTTTACTGAAATTAATAGGCTACCGCGTTTGATCGCGCACCCTACTATGAACCCAAACAATTGTGATGATCATGATGATGACGAATTGATTTTACGACATCAATTGTTAAGCGATGAGCTAGAGAGACGCTCACGATCTAGACGCAGAACTGCGAGCGATGAGCTAGAGCGACGCTCGCAATCTAGACGCATAACTGCGAGCGATGAGCTAGAGCGACGCTCACAGTTAAATCAAGTAGAAAGTGGTGAGCTAGAGCGACACTCTCTACACGAATGTCAACAAATACGTCACAGTCGACATGATGTTGAGCTAGAGCGACATCAATCGCCTATCTTGAAAATACATGTTCCGGGGAGAAACGAGTCCTCACGGAGAAAACGGACGAGAAGTGTGACTCCCGAGCTGGCCCCGTCTACTAGAAGTAGGTCCCCATGGCAACGAGATAAATCTCCACCTTTGCAAAGAATCCGAAACGAGCCTCCAAACTTTTCTCATTCTTTAGATAGTAATAATATCTTGTCACAATTTGTTAATGCTTTGAAAGATATCGCTAAATCAGGTAGTCATAAGCTAGCTATTGGGAATAACGTAATCCCTGAATTTGATCCACTGTCAAAAAACCAAAATATTGTAAACTGGTTGACCAAGGTTGAAGAATGCGCGGATATTTATAATTGGGATGATAGAGAAACTATTCACTATGCTTTACCCAAACTTACCGGTCTTGCCAAATCCTGGTATCAAAGTCTACCGAGTGTTCGATACACTTGGGCCGAATGGAAAAGTAGGTTAGTAGAATCGTTTCCTTGTCGTGAAAATTATGCTGAACTTTTAACAGATATGCTGGCTCTAAAAGTACGTTTTGGCGAACCATTAGAGCAGTATTGTTATTCTAAATTCAATTTGCTAAATCGTTGTTACATCACAGGTAGGCAAGCCGTAGATTGTATATTACACGGGATTGAAGATAGGAGTATTAGACTTGGTGCACAAGCGGCTCAGTTTGAATCCCCTGAGCAAGTCCTCAAGTATTTGAAAACTGTAAAGATAGGTAATAGAAAAGAAAACAACACTAACGTTTATAAAAATAGGCATGACAAAAAACACTTACAAAGTCATTCAGTAGTGACTAGTAGAAATGTCCCAAACTCAAACAAACCTCCTATAAAGTGCTTTAACTGTGGTGTGGAGGGCCATCCTAGCTTTCTATGTACAAAACCCATTGAAAAGTGTAGTGGTTGTCATAGAATTGGTCATAAAATCACGTCCTGCCCTTTTATTCAATCAGATAAAACTAATAGCAATGAAAAACAAAACCAGAAAGAGAAACAAGTCTTTAGAGTTAGTCTTAATGAAACGTCTACACATAATGCCCAAAATGTAACGAAAAATGATTTATCGAATAACAAAAATATAATTTTAAATGGCAATACGAACGTTTTAGATGAAAATAATAAAGACAAGTATACTATGATTATTGAGGTGAATAACAATCCTTTCCACTGTTTTGTGGATCTGGGTAGTGAATGCTCCCTCATTCGGTACACAGATTCGATAAAATTAGGAGTCGATCAAAAAACTGACAGTTTACCAATATTGAGAGGATTAGGTAATAATTGTTTTCGACCAATAGCGCGATTAGATGCTCAGGTCAATGTTCAGGGTATTACATTGGCAATAGAAATGTATGTAGTAGACGATGATGTAATCAAGCAATCCACATTATTAGGTCAAAACTTCACAGAACATCCTAGTATAATTATCACAAAAACTCCCTCACAGTTAATATTTGAAGAATCTGCTAGTACTTCTAAATTATACCTGACAGTTGCTAATACTGTGACTATTGATCAAAGGGATATCAAAGCTTTTTCAACATTTGTGTTTTTGATATCAAAGCTGTTCCAATAATTTGTAGTAAGTCCTATTCTGGTAAGATATACGTGCATGGTTCAGTACGAGGTAAACCCGGCACTGAATATTTTCTTCTTCCTGGAGAATATGAGCTCCGTCATGGTAAAGGTACATTGTTTGTGCAGAATATGACTACAACTACTATAACACTTTTAGCAAATACCCTTATTACTCGATCTACACCTGTTTCTACTTTGAAAGATGTATTTAATTTAAGTAAAGGTACCGAAAGTAAAGATAGTATTCCCAATGTTG
This sequence comes from Eudonia mercurella, assembly GCA_963082485.1. Classification (NCBI taxonomy): domain Eukaryota; kingdom Metazoa; phylum Arthropoda; class Insecta; order Lepidoptera; family Crambidae; genus Eudonia; species Eudonia mercurella. The sequence goes on from CAUJAO010000129.1 coordinate 55,152, forward strand.
GTAATATATTGAGTGAGCAACAAAAGCATGAAGTTATGACTCTTATAAACAAATATAGTGACTGTTTCTCTAACAACTTAAAGGACTTAGGGTATACAACCGTTTCCGAGATGGAAATACATCTAACTGACTCTGATCCTATTGTGTATAGACCTTATAGATTGGCGTTAAGCGAAAGAACTTTAGTTAGAGAAATGATTCAGGAGATGCTAGATGCCAATATAGTCCGCGAGTCATCTTCACCCTACGCTAGCCCCATAGTACTAGTTAAAAAAAAAACTGGGGAAAAACGTCTATGCGTAGATTATAGAGCCCTTAATAGAAAGACTATAAAAGATCACTTTCCCTTACCTAGAGTTGAAGACCAATTGGATCTTCTAGCAGGACATGAGTTTTTCATAACATTAGACCTCGCTTCTGGATATTACCAGATACCAATAAAAGAGAGTTCTAGACACAAAACTGCCTTCGTTACTCCAGACGGCCAGTTTGAATATTTGCGAATGCCATTCGGTCTTGTCAATGCGCCCTCTGTTTTCCAACGCACAATAAACAAAATATTGGCAGAAGCAAAAATCAAATATGCGATGGTGTACATGGATGACGTACTTATCCCTGCCCATAGTTTTAACGAAGGAATTTTACGACTAACCGAAGTATTAGAGTTACTGAGATCAGGAGGTTTAACTTTAAAACTATCTAAATGTTATTTTTTTTACGACAAAATAGACTATTTAGGGTTCGAAGTGAGACCAGATGGCATACGTCCAGGTTCTCGCAAATCTGAAGCTGTCAGTAACTACCCTGTACCCAAAAACCAGCATGAAATTCGTCAATTTATTGGTTTGGCAAGTTTCTTTAGACGCTTTGTTAGGAATTTCGCAATTATAGCAAGCCCATTAACAGATTTACTCAAGAAAAATGCCTCGTGGAAGTGGACGGATAAGCAGAAAGATGCTTTTAAATTGTTAAAAGATGCACTTACTCAACGTCCTATCCTCGCATTGTATGATCCATCCCTGACAACAGAATTGCATACCGATGCAAGCAAGATTGGAGTTGCTGGCATTTTACTACAAAAGAATAAAGAAGGCCTTCTTCGACCAGTATCTTTTTACAGTAGAAAGACTACGTTAGATGAGCAAAAGATGCATTCTTTTGAGCTCGAAACACTTGCTGTGATAGCGTCACTTGTAAGGTTTCGTGTGTATCTGCTTGGTGTACCTTTTAAAATTTATACTGACTGTAACGCTTTACGAACAGCCATGACAAAACGTGATCTCGTTCCTCGGATAGCGCGATGGTGGGTGCAACTACAGGAATTCGACTGCAGTTTTGAATATCGGCCAGGAATGCGAATGGCACATGTAGATGCACTGAGTCGAAATCCTGTTGCGCCAGCTATATCCAAAACTCATATTTTAGACGTCCTTACTTTGGAAAAGAAGACTGGATTAGTACAGTTCAAATGGTAGATGATGAAATAAATTCAATAAAAAATGTTCTCTCTAATCCAGACTCTGATAAAATCATAGACGTCCACAATAATTACTGTCTCAAACATGATAGAGTTTTTCGTAAAATTAATAACGAACTCCGATGGGTTGTTCCTAAATCTGTTAGATGGCAAGTTCTTAAAATGAATCACGATGACGTGAGTCACTTTGGATTCGAAAAAACGTTATCGCGTATTAAAGAATCTTACTGGTTCCCAAAATTACGTAGATTTGTAAAAAAGTACGTTACTGCCTGTTTGGAATGTGCGTATCATAAAGCCCAAGGTGGCCCACGTCAAGGCGAATTACATCCAATCCCAAAGGTGGAAATCCCTTTCCACACCGTTCACGCTGACCACTTAGGTCCATTTGTACGTAGCAAAAAAGGAAACTCGTACCTATTGGTAATTGTAGATGGTTTTACCAAATTTGTCAATATTACTGCTGTACGAAACACAAAAGCTATTACTACTATTAGAGTATTTAGAGAACATATACTTAAGTTACTTTGGAACTCCGACACGCCTTATAACAGATCAGGGATCTTGTTTCACATCACATGTATTTAAAAAATTTATTAAAACTACAAATATAAAACACATTCTAAATGCCGTAGCCTCGCCTAGAGCAAATGGCCAAGTTGAACGATTTAATAGAACAATATTAGACGCTTTATTAACAAAAACTCATGGCCATGATGACAGATCCTGGGATGAATATATTGCTGATATTCAAATTGGCATAAACACTACAGTGCATAGCACTACAAAGAAAAGCCCTTCGGAACTTCTGTTTGGGTGTAAACTAATAAACACGTCAGAAGCTATTCTCAATGATGTTATTAATGAAACCCTTAACGTAACAACGGGCGATAAATTATGTAACTTACGACAGGAAACTGGAGATAGAATTAGAGAACAACAAGAAAAAGATAAAGAAAGGTTTAATAAAGGCAGAAAAGTCGGGAAAGTTTTTAAAGAAGGGGACTTAGTACGTGTTGAGCGAGTTGTAGGTAGTAATGATGGGAAATCAAAAAAACTTGTTTCGAAATATCAGGGCCCTTACCGGATTGTTAAGGTTTTCCCTAATGATAGGTTTCTTATTGAAGATATCCTTTTGACTAGAAAGAAGAATCGTAGATATGAAGCTATCGTTGCAATAGACAAGATTCAACCTTGGTTAAACTTTTCTACTAATTATGATAGTAATAATAGCGAATCTGATAATGAATCTGATGAGACCGCAAATAATTCTAACGATTAATGGAACAAATTAAAATATTAAAAAAAAAAAAAAAAGGTTTACACGAATATTATTTTAAATTGCCATTAAAATTGTAAAATTATTAAAATATTTTGTAAAACTCTTTGTTTAATGTACATTCACAATCTTACCAATTAAAATATTATAAGAAATAAATGTTATTCTAAATCATTTTATTTATATAATTATAAATAATTGAAAAATGTTTAAATAAAAATAAACTGTATTTTTGTATAATGTATAAGTTTATTAACGATTTTACTGAACGGAGCACGAGGACTTGCTCATGTTTAGATGGCCGAGCTGTTACAGAATCCCGTTGTATTCATTCCAATTACATTCATTTTAGTTTGATTATTTGAATTACTGTTTTAAAAGTCCTAAAGAACCCATTTAATTGTGATTGAAATTATATTTGTATTAATTTTATTATTTCAAACTCTTAATGAAAGTTGCTGATTTGACTATAGCGTCAGGCCACGATGTTGCTTACCATTCGCGCCAACGTTTCCACCAATAGCGTTGCTTGACAATTATGCAGAGGTGGGGGCGATTTGAGGTATCAGCATCGTGGCCTGGCGAAAGATTCAGTTTGTTACGGACCGCCAACCGGTGCGGATAGCTAAGGAGAACGTTATGCTGTTTAAAGTGACAATTTTTATAGTTGTGTAAAAGTGTGAGTTGGCAATAAATTCATACGAAAGTGTAAAGCGTGGTTTGATTGAACAAAATATACATACTTATCTTGAATGCTTGGCAATTTTTTTAGGTAATATTTTATATTAAAAGGTAATATTTTATAAACTTGATTATTTTTTCTTTTTCAGCTTCACAAGCATCCATAAACGATATTTCACAAGAAAATGCACATAAGACAGTGACAGTTTACTCAAGCGTGACGTCATGCGCTCTGATTGGTGTTCAAGATATCATGGCGGATTGCCTTATTTTGTAGTTTTATTTTATAAAAATAAATATTAATCACACTTATAATAAAAAAAACAATGCGTATTTTATATTCCAAGCTTCCAGTTTTATTCAATAAATATAGTATTTTAGTAGTTTTTAATTACTGTCATCATGCCTATTGTGCCTTAACAATTTAGGTTATTTGTTTCTTACCTAACAAGTGGGCAAATCACTAAACTATTGTCATAAAATAAACTATTTTTTCACTTAGCAACTAGGTATTGGTTGAGTGCGTTGTCAAATTACAAGACAATACAAATCAAGCACTACAAACAACCAATACTTACATGTATTTGCATGTAATTTACAATGCACTTAACTACAACTTATTAACTATAGGTGGACATTAGTTAACTATCTTATCAAATGTATAAATAACGACGCTCTGCTACCAAAATGTTTCAGACCCTCGGGACCCTTGGAGGTCTCCGATCAGAGGGCTGAAGCTGCTGCGATGCGCAGCGTTAAACTTATTAGCTAAAACTTAAATCTAGGTACTCACCTCCTGGTGGCTGGCGTTCAGCTTATCGCGCGATCAAGGATAGGAGGTGGAAGGGAAAGGATGATCGCCGCTGCCGGGGTGTGGTGCGCAGCCCGCTAAGCGGTACGTCACGCACGTCCGTTCACACACCAGTTCACCGGTTCCAACCAACACCTCGTGGCGGCACCGTGCACGCCTACCGAAACTCGAGGGATTTTACGTGTCTGGGCTGCCGATCAGCCCTAATGGTATTGATTTATCAACAAATCAGCCACCGATGGCTGTGTTAACACCGGATTAGTTGTTCCTTCCCGAAATCTAAGGACTTGAGAGACGCCGGTCACAAACGCACGCGCCGATCGCTCTCGAAAAACGAACTGTCTACTCACATTGACATTGACATTACCGTTGCGTTCCAATTCACGTATTGGTTTCCAACACTGTTTAAAAAACAACACGTCGCGGCTAGTCACTGCGGCACATTCGCGACTGTTGCATACCGAGCACATGCCGAGACCCGAACGCGTAGGTTTAGTTCGCGCTTCGTGCGTTTGTATGAAGTTACACTACTGTAGATATTATTACCGTGCCGATGGCTAGTTCAGGTCACGGTGTCCGCGGCGACGGGCCGCCGAGGGCGCGGCGCGGCCGCGCCGCGAGCTCCCTTTCACCGTTGATGCGTCAACAATCTTACTTACTAGCTTATCTAAGATCGATCAGAACAATAAGCATCGGATCTATGACCAGCAAACTCTACAAACTGTTGCCTGTCCTTCACATATGAAACGAAAAAATTTAGTATATTAGGAGTGCAACCGGCCGTTGCCAATATGTCGTTATCGACCATGTCGAAAGCTTTTTTGAAATCAAAATAGGCACCATCGACTTGCACTCCCGTATCGACAACGTATGACATAAAATTTTTTCATAAAATTGCTGGTCGTGCTGCGAACCGGCAACCGGAATCCACCACTACCTGCGAACCTTACAAAGTTGAGCGGAGACTTGCTCATATACACAACTATGTAGGATCGATTCAAATACTTTAGCCGGTGTCGACAGTACCGCAACCGGTCTGTATCCACTAACTTCAAATCTTGCCTCTCCTTTTGGTACGGGAATAACCCGTGTGATTTTCCATCTCGTCAGCAAAATATGACGTTTCAAGACACTGATTAAACACATGTAACAAAAGCTCCGCTAAAACAGCGCGGCAATCCCGCACAATGAAAGCGGGAATGCTGTCCGGCCCCGCCGAGTGTTTTGGTTTAAGTCGCGCCAGTGCCTTTGTTACTGGGCTCAATTTTAAACAACCGATATGCACGCGCGCACTGGTTAATTCGCTTGTACTACCGCTCGCCGCAACAGCAGAGTTTACCTCTAATTTTGCCCGCTGGCTGTTATAAACAGAGTGAAAATAGCTAGCAAACTCATTTGCACAATTAGCATCTGTTAATACATTGCCGTCCTTTGTAATTTTTTTTACAATGATTTGCCCCTTTTTTCGCCCTTACATATTGCCAAAACGATTTCGGGTCATTTGTGATGTTTTTTTAAACCTTGTCTTGATGTTGTTTATGCGCGGCCGCTATCATTTCTTTAACCTCCGTCGTACACCGAGCAAACATTTCGTAATAACAAATCGCCCCACTCCTTCTATACAACTTATGTAGGTAACCTAGCCTTCTCTTTAATTTTACGAATAATATCAATCGTGTACTACTCCGGATAACTATGCTTAGAATCTACACATTTTCGCTGTTTTTGGGGAACTTAGTCAATAACAATATTATTTAAAGTGTCATAAAAATAATTTATAATCTTCCGGGTCACTTAAACTATACATCGGAGCCCAATCAATAAATGCTAATATATCTTATAATAAATTGTAATCAGCTTTATAGAAGTTCCACTGTGAGCCAGCGTCTCCTAATGCTACGTCCGTGGGATACGCTGAGATGGAAGCGGTCGGAACCGTAGTAGTCTCGGCCCCTTTACAAAGCGGCACTAATATAACAAGTGGTGGGTGATATTTATCTACCTGTACAAGCGCCTCGTCCGCCTCTTCGACACTGACACTATGCCCAACACTCTACGAGCAAAGCACCAAATCCAGTTGACAGCCGTCACAATTAGGAACACTGTTTTTCTGAGTAAATTCGCAAAAAGAAACCAAATATTCGTAATAATTAATAGTGTTGACATTACACGAATTAAAGTTAAAATCTCCATAATATTTTTATATCTTAAACATATTTGTTCGATTAAATTAAATAAAACCATATTATTCATGCAAAATCGATGTTGCGCCTCTCTAGTGAGAACGCATACGTGACGCGACACTATTAATGTCAAACGTCCGAGCGGGGATGCGCTTCCGCATCCGCCCACTTCTGTTGCGAACCGAGCAAAAGCTGGCAGGACGCATCGTCGCGGCGCGTACTGGCCTTAATGTAATATCGAAGGTATCACCCACAGAACAATAAAAAAGGTTAGAATGTATAAGTGGGCGGGGCCGGCGCGCCACTCATTTGAGCAAACGGGTATATGAACGTCAAATTGCTCAAACCACCCGCGCAGTGTTTGCACAGTGTCATGGTGCTCTGAGCTGCGGTTCGAAACACAAAAAGATGCCGAGTTGTGCAATTATAACGTGTCCCTAATTATTGCGTAGTGAAAATGTGAGCCTAAAAAAAGAAGGAGTTTCATTTCATCGTTAAGTAAAAATATTGTAAAAATAACTGCATATCGAGGCATAATCACGAAATGTTTTATCGGTGTCCGGCTTGGACATGGTGCTTGCATGTTACCGATAATTTTATCGATGCGTATTTTCGTTCATTGTTATAGTCGTGTCTATTATTATGATTATTATTATAACTTTATTAATGGCTTCGCGTTTAGCATTAAGCCAATTTCAAGTGGTATACAACTTTAGTCGGAAAGGGGGTACTAAGCCGAAAAGAGGGTAAAGTATACATGATAGTGAATAACTTTTGTCTAAGAACTTTTCCTTAAAAATGGATAATTTTAGATTAACAGCTTTTTTAAGATTTCAAAAGAAATTACGCTGTGGTAGCCCTGGCGGTCAGCTGTTTTAAGAGAGAGACATTTGAGTTCATTGCCGGGGTTATTATTGTTTTTGTTATTGTTATTTATCATTATGTTAATGAAACTTCTTGGTATAAAAAGAAATGTTCTTTTTTATTTGACAACATCAAGTGTCTTTGATTTTTTCTCTGTTCTATCACATCTTTGTAAATGTATTAATGTTTAATTCTAAATACAGAAATTTCATTTACTAAGACATCTTTTATCTAACATGGCCTTGGAATACAGTAATCGGGAATATTACGACATGGTGATGTGTGTCGGGAAGTGTGATTCTGTCTTAACTGAGGCTCGGGAATTGTACCGACAAATTGTTCCGCAAATGTTGAAGAATGTGGTTCTTGCAGTAAATCGACGTGCCTCCTTTTGTATTGAACGACAAGGAGGGCATTTTGAATCGTTTCTGTGACTGTGATCCTACCTAAGTAAAATTAGAAGTTCAGAACTAAGTGTTAAATATCTACGTCTTAAAAATTTGTATGACTGAAAAGGAAAGTGTAGGTAGGTACTTACCTCTGTGCTTGTGTTCTAATTATTCTCTTTTGGATGTGCTCAATCGCGTACAACGAACAACGGCGCTATGAACATCAGAAAAGGTTAGTTTTTATTCGAACTAAATTTTATTTAACTAAATGATAACTAATTTATCTCGTCACGGATTTAGATGTAAGTATTCCTAACATGAGATCTAAGCGGCCTAGTACTTTCACTAGGCCGACAAGTCGGTACCTACATCTGTCAACGAAAATTATTTACGACATACGTTAGCCCCGCCCCTATTCAGGGTTGAACATTTTTTAAATTACGTAACCAAAAATTTATTTTGTATGGAAGTAAATATTAACGTTTTTCGCAATGCTTATATTTGCAATATAGCAGTTGATAGTAGCACTTTCAGTTGTCCGCGGCTTAGGACCCCCTTTCCGACTAACGTTGTATATTTTTAAAGTACATTTAGTATTGTACGGTAGATTGAACTAAAATGGAGTCTCACAACACGTTCTAAATATATACTATTTAAAAATAACTTGTGATTTTTAGTAATGTTTTGGTGCAGGAAATTAAAAAGCAATGATAAGTTCGATTATCGAGATATCTTTAACCTTATCCTTAACAATGAGAAAAAATAGTACTAATACTTATTTTTTCATTGTCAAGAGACGGCGCTTGCGTAACTTTTAGTAGTTGTGTTATTTATACAAAACATTACAACATATTTGTCAGACAAAGATTACAACACGTACCTACTCGATTAGGTAATATATATATTTAAGTGATAAGTATGTATTTCTGTAAGCTAATTTACATTTTAGTACAAGTTCATACATACAAATAATTATAATAATTAAATATTTTAATCTAAAACCTTAATCTAAAACCTTAATCTAAAAGCCCACCATGGACCACCCTCCGCTCAAAGGTTCCCATGATACCGGCAGCGTTACCACGTTGTATTCCCAGGGAGAGTCTCTGAACCAGGTATGACTCGCAGCGGCGATCATACCCACGATCCGCTAAATGGTGCCCTACTTTAGCAATAAAAGATTTCGCTTCCGTGCCCCACACCCCAGAAGTCTCTACAGCGAAAGGGAGAAAGTGGTACTGTGACTTCAAATATACAGGGTGGTCCATCCAATGACGTCAAGAAATTTTTTTTGAATTTCTCCCTCCTAGGGGTACCCAAAAATACCCCATGTATGTTCCCCGATTTTTTTTAGTTTTCGAGATACGATTTTTTTAAGCTTTCATCGAAAATTTCGCTAGTGTTTACATAAAAAAAACTGATCGGTTTTTTTATGTTTTTTTTTTGAAACCTAATTCTCGTGAAGTGTTCTTTCACATGCATAAAAATTAACTGCCTAACATTGCTGCATGTTGTAACAATTTTGATCCAAAGTTAATAAATTACGTTTCTGCGAGCTAGAGTTAAATTTTCAAATTCAAATTAAAAAAAACAAGAAGGTTGCAAAGATTCTAATAAATTTTAAAAACTTCTCTAGTCTCTAAGCTTTCCAAAAAGTACAAAAAAGTGGTAGGTAAAGGGGCCATTATTTCCTGTAATCGGGCTTCAAACGTAGTGGGGTGAAAATTTGGCCAATCAAGTAACTTCAATTGTGGAACTTTAATTTCATAATTTTAAATAGGTGATTGCTCCAAATTACTGAAAACCCATCTTGGTGGTAATAATAATTATTTTTATGACTGGTGTATCATTTTTTGAGGTTCATAATGAAACAATACAAATCAAATCAAAGTATTTATTAATAAAATTAAATTTACAACAAATTTTCAAAGTGCCTCCCTCCCACTTCAATACATAATCTACAGCGCCTCAAAAAATTTTGCCTCAATCTAAGAAACGCACTTCTGTTGGCTTTTATTTGGTTTTCCGCTTCGTTCAATTTCTGGCGTAGTTCGGCTTCGCTATTCGTCTCCCGCGCATAAACTATTTCTTTGTAGTACCCCCACAAGAAAAAATCGATTGGGTTCAGGTCTGGTGAGCGTGCAGGCCATTCAATTGGCCCGGCACGCCCAATCCACCTTCCTGGAAACGTTTCGTTGAGGTGCGCCCTTACTTCTCTTGCATAATGGCAGGGAGCACCGTCGTTTTGGAAAAACATTCTCCTTCTCGTTTCTAGAGGTACTCGTACTTCTCCTAATAAATCTATCAAATTATTTTCCAGGAAGTTCAAATACTCTGGTCCATTTAGCCTTGCTGGCAGCTCAAAAGGCCCAATGAGCTGCCCGTTGAGTATTCCTGACCACAAATTCACGCTGTAGCGGTTTTGAAAATTAGAGGCTCTTGCAGTATGTGGGTTTTCCACAGCCCAAGTGTGATAATTATGCAAATTGAACACTCCTGTCCTTTCGAACCGTGACTCATCCGTCCAAAGAATTTTTCTAAAAAAATCTGGGTCTTCTTGTGACCTTGCCAGCATTTCTCGGCAGAAAGTGACTCGCCGGGGATAGTCGCTAGCTTGCAGCTGTTGCACGCGTTGAATGTGGTAGGCGTGGTAGCCCTCTGAAAAAAAAAACAAACTCAATCACGACAGACAGCGACAGCGGGGCGATGATGAGGCAGAGATTTGCCTATTAATGGGTTGTTTAGGGGTTCACAAAAGTTACAGTGCAAGGGAAAACCATGACTGCACCTAAGGAATACTCCATGGGTTGACAGAGTAAGGCTCAACTTAAGCTACCTAAGAATATAAAAAATGCTTAAAAAATGCTCACCTGATTTCAAAATTCTCAGAACTGAAGTTCGCGGTATTCCAGTTGATCTAGTTATTCTTCTTGAGCTTGTAGATGGATCAATTGCGATCTCATCTAACACCATATCCCTTCGGTCTGGATCAGCAACATGTCCGCCTCCGCGACCAGTTCCCGGAACTCGGCCAGCCATCAGAGTGTTGTGAGTGTTAATGAAAACTCTGTGGTCTGGGTAATGCTCTCGTACTTCACCTCGCCGCTCTAGCTGTTCTCGATAGAGTCTCGCAGCTAATAGGCCATTGCCTTGCGCGACGCCATAATAATAATGCATCTCTGCGTATTCACCAAGTGAATATGGCATGATGCAGGTCGACTTTAATCCAAATCACTAGGCAGTCAGAATCCGAAGCACAGGCACAGGTCAATCACAAGGCAAATCAAGAGCGGACTCTTGATTTGCCTTTTGATTCATACTATTTTTGCTTGTTACCCGGAGGTAACAAGCAAAAGTAGTATGAATCAGAGGAAACAAACTTCGACAGAACAGTAGTAACACGAGCAGGTAGCAGTGAACGACTGTGGTCGTAGTTGGGTCGCATCGGCTTTGGCAGGGGTGCGGGGGGTGCGGTGGTGAGGTGAGGGGTGGTAAGGCAGGTAAAAACGGTCCCTTATCTAACTGGTTTGACGAGTCATCCTTTTGTGCGTGACATGTTTTAGCTTCGTTTGGATCGCTGACAGTGATCCTAAAACTAAGCAATAATGTAATAAAATAAATAATACAATTTTAAAAATCTCTATGGAGATTTTTTTAAATGTTTTAAGGCGTTAGAATTTATTTTCATGAAATTAAAGTTCCTCAATTGAAGTTACTTAATTGGCCAAATTTTCACCCCACTACGTTTGAAGCCCGATTACAGGAAATAATGGCCCCTTTACCTACCACTTTTTTGTACTTTTTGGAAAGCTTAGAGACTAGAGAAGTTTTTAAAATTTATTAGAATCTTTGCAACCTTCTTGTTTTTTTTAATTTGAATTTGAAAATTTAACTCTAGCTCGCAGAAACGTAATTTATTAACTTTGGATCAAAATTGTTACAACATGCAGCAATGTTAGGCAGTTAATTCTTATGCATGTGAAATAACACTTCACGAGAATTAGGTTTCAAAAAAAAAAACATAAAAAAACCGATCAGTTTTTTTTATGTAATTTTTTTATGTAAACACTAGCGAAATTTTCGATGAAAGCATAAAAAAAATCGTATCTCGAAAACTAAAAAAAATCGGGGAACATACATGGGGTATTTTTGGGTACCCCTAGGAGGGAGGAATTCAAAAAAAATTTCTTGACGTCATTGGATGGACCACCCTGTATATATATATTTAAGTAATATTGTCTACCTAATATTTTCTGCAATAAATGTACCTAATAATGAATAACAATCAACTTTGATGCAATCTAGAATAAAACTTTAATAGCAACCACAAATTATTATATATAGAAACTTTTCCAAAACTGTTGTCAACGCCATCTATTGAGATAAAAGAAAATGAAGAATGTCATCTGACCTCTGATTTTGTTACTCTGTTGTAGTTGTTGTAGTTGTAGAACTGCTGATTGGAACTGACATAAATCGCAGTTATATTACTGCTTTAAGTAAGATAGTTGTCACATTGATTCTTACTAAGCAGCAATGTAACAGCGATTGATTGATTTATTGATTTATTTATAAACACAACAGGATACATTCAAACTAAACTAAGGACAATAATAAAAACAAAGATGTAACCAGGTATGCATCCCAAATGTGTGAATACACAGACACAGCATTACAAAAATTAGCAGATAAAAAGTTATAACTTTTTATTTTGACTATGATTACAATAGAGTTACAAAATCAGCCCACTGGAAAACTTTCCATTACGGACACAACAAAAAAATCGGCCAAATTAATCATACATACGTGCGACAATTTATTTTTATTTATATAGATTTATCAAGACTTTCTTTTCAATTGCAAAATGACAAAAAAATAATAATTTTATTATCCTATCACAACAGTACATAACAAATGAAACCTGAATATCGATATCGAATTGTTAATAACAAGGCACGACACTATTCCAGTGATGCCAAGAGCGTAAATTTTTTTACACAGTAATTTGAAAAACTGTTTTAACGCAATTACGTCGTTCGACATCAGATTTTTATAATGAAAGATGTATTTTAAATGTTTGTACACAAACGAACTTACTGTCCACGCTTGAAATGTAGTATTTAGAACTGACAAAATTCATCGTGCAAATGTTCATTACAGCTGGCAACACATACTTGTGCTTTACCGTAAAATTAACCGTATTATTAAGTAAGTTTATCTACACTAATGTTGTAACATTCTACTTATGTTTCCAATACTTGACTTATAATTACTACTGTTATAGCGCAGACAACAAAACACTCAATTTAAGCAATTTCACATGATGGTATAATATCCACATCGATATCGTAAAATCTCATTATAACATCAATAAAACGCGACCAATTAACCTGGCGAGCCTTATGTCAAAATCCTCATACAAGTTGATTAAAATTTTGACATTAGGCTGGCTTTTGAAAACAGTTGGGTTATACGTGAAAACTTCGTCGAAACTACTAAACTTACATACATAAAACTCTTTGGTAAGATCTTGTGCCAATTGAATAAAAAAAGAACAGCGCGCGCTCGCTTCTGATTGGCCCTGCGCGCGCAGCTGCGCTCTCATTGGTTATTGGATGGTGGATGGATTGGTTTGGTTGGTAATTAACATTAACTTTCAAAATTGTACCATCCAAAATTTGAACAATTATTATAAATAAACTATTGTCAGCTTTTACTCTTGTTGTTTGACTAATTGCATTAGTGAAGATAAAGTAGTGTATGCAACTGCATATAACACGGGTATTAAAACACTCGTTACTATTATGAAACTCGCTGCGCTCGTTTCATAAACTCACACTCGTGTTTTAATACCCTTCATTATATGACAGTTGCATAAACTACTATTAGACCACTTTTGTTAAAAGTTTTTTAGCCAATGATAGCACCGCTCTCAATGTGTGCTAATTAAGTGACATCCTATGACTGTGTGAGAACTGGCGCGCGCGGTTCTAGTACTAATGTCAGTACGTTATCATTCTAACCTTTTTTATTGTTCTGTGGTATCACCTTACGTAGTAGACATGGTGTGTTACCTGTAGGTCTAGGACCTTTGTATCGACGCGATACCTGTGAAAGTTAAGTTCACAAATAATCGCGAGGCGCGGGTGTAACAGCGAAGCGCGTGGCGTAGACGCCATTGTGATACCTAATTGTGATTATCATTGTACATTTAATTTACTGTATTGTAATAACTCAACTTGTGATCTTAGTGCATAAATACAACTTGGACCGTGAACAGTGTTTTATTAGTGCGGCACTCATGGCACCCCTCCCTTCAGGAACCCCGACCCCAGAACCCGCGACCGGCCTACGACACGCGGGACGGCAAGGAGAAGTTGCGGCCGGCTGACGCCGTCCGAACCTATCCACCTCCCGCAAGGCTCTCACCGCCAGCCATCATCGTCTACCCGGCTGTTGAGGGGCAGCCGGACTGGATCCGGCTACGGTGTGAACATTTTTGGTGGCCCATGACGGGAACCTGAAGCGGGAATCCGGGGGCCAGGTGACAAAAGAAGCTTCCATCACCATCGCGAAGCAGCGGCATCATCAGAACCATAGTCAATGCAAAACAGCGTCGCGAAAGTACCTACGCGCAGCGGCTGGGAAGGCGACACTGTTCGACCAATAGGAGCGAAGCGCCGGCGATCACGCCATATAAGTCACTAAGTTGTGCAAACAAATAGGCACAACCGAAACGGTACCTTATAACGCATTACGCATATGCATTAATACGACCGAGAGGGTCATTACTGCAAGCGAAGCGGCATTTTTTATTTTTGTTACTTGCTTAGAATAATAACGCCTAGAAGCCCAGTACGCGCACGGCGATTGAGGCAAGTTTAACCAAGCCATATGTGGCTTGGTTGGCCGAACGGCTCGCTAGTATCCAAGGTCACGTCGTGTCGTAAGCAGCTCCGCAATTTTTGTTTATAATGACGTATTGTGCCATCAAAGGATGCTTTCACAAGTCAGAATCTATCAAAAAGGATGCTAAGATTACATTTCACCTGTAAGAACAGCTAACCAATGTCTATTTTTTCGTAAAACACGATATTAATGTTCGTAAATTTGTAATATGTCATTCCATGTATGTTTTGCTAGATGTAGGAAAACTTTTACCCCATTTTGTGTTCCGAGTTTTTTTTATTTAGAGTTGTTTTTATCCAAGTCTAGAGTCCAAGAAAGACAATTTATCACGATTGCTGTTATCAAAGCGCCAGTTATTTAGAAAATAGTTACAGCTACAAGGATTTTAAACTGACATGCTGAAAAAATGTTATAACAGTAATTTTTTCTGATAAGACTGATTTTTGTGCAATAAAGTAAATGAATAAATATTGGCATTCTTATTTATCACCAAACATTGTTACATGTACATAACATTACATGTACATGTTTTCGTGTTATATGTAAGTATCTTTAAATAAGTAGCTAATGATATGAAAATTGTGGTAGTCGTAGCTTCACCGCCATCTAACATCATCTGTACCTTGTGTTTAGTTAAATGCTGTTGAAACATTGTTGAATAAATAAATAAAATAAAATAAAATAAAATAAATAAAGGCTCGAAATAATATTCAATTCATAATGAGATAAAATTATGCTTCCAAATAGTTTAAGAGAGAAGTGGCGGTCCATTGTCTCTGCCTACCCCTCCTGAGGGATTGAGGCATGACTATTTATGTATGTACGTACCTTACAATTTTTACTTTTTTAAATAATAATCACAAACTTAAATGAAAACATCTTAATGTATATAACAGTTAATATTATTAATGTATGCCGTTAATATAATAAAATAATATGTAGGTAATAATTATAGAAGACAATATTCTTTTTGTGACTATTGACTTTGTGGCTATTTTCACATAAAAAAATTAAAGTAATAAAAAAAATCATATGTAACAACAATACAATTTTTAAACTATGAAACAAGATAAGAGTTTAGTAACTTACCCATTTACCCCGAGTTTGGGGAAATTACCATTTTACTTGCAACATTTATTCGTACGGTTGTGTGTGTAATGACAAGCTGCTGACGCACACGACGGAGTATTTTGTGCCTCAATATTTTGACGAACTTTGTTTGACACTATCGTTCTAGGCGTTATTATTCTAAGGTTACTTGTTCATTCATTCGAGATATAACCTGCGCTTGAGACGATCGAGGCGATCTGTTGATTGAAGCGAAGCTGCGCTTTATCGCACAATTGCAATAATTACAGTACTTAATAACGTCGAGGCGACCCACGGCAATTAGCGGCGAGTTGTTTACCTACGTCGAAGCGACACAACAACACGGAGCTGCATAACACCGCGAGGCGAGCTACGGACGACTAGGCGGCTGTCCTGTTAGCATCTCGCTAGTACCTACTGTTTCATCGAGGCGACGGAGCAGCGGGCGGCCCGGGATCTGGGCCGTTGATACCTAACGACACCGAGCCACAGCGGCCCCGGCGGCGATCGACGCGATACGCGGCTGTGTGTGCGTGTGCTATCAGTGATTGATAACGAAGGCGGTGTGTGATAGTGCATTCGCGTGTGTTACGGGCTCACGGCACTCAGCTGACTCAGGTGCTCACGAACAACGTACTAGAAGACATATGGACATTGAGTAATAACCGTAAGTAGGTTAAGTTATCTGTTCAGTATAGATACTGATTTGTTTATGTCGTCGCGACTGTGCTACTCGTATTAGTGCTATTAGGATTTTTTGTTTGTTATTTAATAACGTCAGTCGTCGCGACTGTTTGTTTACTTTTAATCAGTTCATTTCGTAGTTGTTTACATTATAGTTTATGTAGGTTTAAGACCGATTGTATTGTAGCAATACTTTAGTTGGTAAATTATTAGTGGTCGATATTTGAATCGATTTATAACGTCTTTATTTACTTGTCAATTGGTGGAGTAGATTCAAATTTAACAATGGATATTAAGACGGCGCGTTACACCTTTGTGTCACGGGCTAAGATGCTCAACGATTTTTCGGCGTCAATTGAGGCTACTAACTCGTCGATTGCCGTAAGGGTAATAAAACGGCAATTCGACAAGTATTACCAACAGTTTTTGGATGCCTATGAGGTGCTTATAGCAGGCGAGGTAGATGACCCGGATGACCTGGGGCCAGTATTTTCCGAGGTCACTAACCTTCTAGTTTCAATGGAAACAAAAGAGAAGAATTTGATGTGGCAGCCACACCACCAGTTAAGGCGACAGCGGCGAGTGGCTCGCAGGAGGGCAACGTGGCGGTCAAGCTGCCACTCATACAACTGGGGCAGTTCAACGGTAACCCAATGGATTGGGTAAGTTTTCATGATCTTTTCTTATCCTTGGTCCATGAACGACCAAATCTGCCTGATGCGGAGAAGCATTTGTAGGTGACCTTCCTACATACTACTTTATTTTCTATTTCTATTTCTATATTACTTATATATAAAACTTACAACTATATTATTATAATACACACAAAAAATATTTACAATTTACAAAACATATTTCAAACACTTATTATTGAATCTTATACCTATTATTAATATTTATAAATCTATTTATATTTACAACAATAATATATACACATCACATCGTGTGTTTACTGGTTTGCCGATATCGATAAACTTTATCGATACGCACGACCATCGCACTAGCCCGCCGCAGTGTCATTAAGCCTATTGTTCTGTTATATACCTGCGCCCGGGCAGCAGTGCCCGCACGCATGTACGCCAGTCGAGACCCTATCACGACGCGGAGCGCACGCTGCTTTGCTGCTTGCCTACCGACCTTGTTTTGCCCTCACACGCTTACGCGGCTTTGTTAGTTGTTTTTAAGCTTATATACTTCGTTTGTGTATCTTCTGACTTTCTTCTTCTGTGCTATAAACTGTGTCTGTGCTTGTGCTTTGCAATTCCTATTCACCTTCTATATATTGTGACTTTTCGTATTTGTGTTGGTAGTGTGAACAATATATTGCTACAACCGTAAGTAAGGACTATTTATTTTTACCGCTACCAACCACACTAAACTGGTGACCCCGTTTTGAACATGAGTAGGGAGTATGCAGACGCACATAGCCGCTCCCAGAGCCGGCGCGGGTCCGTTGACTCAGACGAGAAAAATGCCGGACGTAGTTCTTATGACCGTACCGAGGTGTACAAAGTCGGCGTTCGTGTTCCACCGTTCTGGCCCGAAGAGCCAGAAATATGGTTTGCCCAGGTCGAGGGTCAGTTTGCCATATCAGGCATAACTAGCGATTTGACGAAATTCAATTATGTTATTAGTCAACTGGATAACAAGTTTTCGAGAGAAGTGAAGGACGTAATAATAAGTTCACCAGCGACGGATAAATATGGCAAACTGAAGGCGGAATTGATCAAGAGGTTATCAGCATCAAATGAGAAGAAGCTCCAACAACTCCTGATGCATGAAAAGCTCGGAGATCGCAAGCCATCACAGTTTCTGCGGCACCTCAAGGGCCTTGCAGGTGTAGTCGTTACAGATGATTTTTTGAAGACGATCTGGACCAGCCGTCTTCCTCATGGTGTCCAGACTGTGCTCGCCGGTCAACCATCTACTAGCACCATTGATGACCTGGCGGACTTAGCAGATCGCGTCCATGATCTCGCCTCATCAACACCCAGAGTGGCCGCAGTCAGTGAAGCCGGACCCGGGTCTGTCCTTGACGAGCTCAGGAAAGATATCGCGGAGCTTAGGAGGCAGATGCAGAATCTCGCATCTTCAGACAGAAGCAGCAGACATCGCCACCAGTCATCGCGTCGTCCCAGAAGCAGATCTTCGTCGAGGCAGCGGTCGAACTCTAACTACCGCAAGTTCCCGCTGTGCTGGTATCACGGCAAGTTTGGTGATAAGGCCACTAAGTGCATCAAGCCGTGTGACTTTAAGTCGGGAAACGCCGGGGGCAATCGTTAATGGCGACTGAACATTGCCCATCTGCCGGTCGCCTCTTCGTGACTGATCGATCGTCGAAGACGCAGTTTCTGGTCGATACTGGAAGCGACCTCTGTGTCTTCCCACGGTCATCGCTGCGAGATCGTCGAGCCAGGAGCAACTTCGAGCTT
Source organism: Eudonia mercurella (assembly GCA_963082485.1). Lineage (NCBI taxonomy): Eukaryota > Metazoa > Arthropoda > Insecta > Lepidoptera > Crambidae > Eudonia > Eudonia mercurella. The sequence continues at coordinate 73,950 of CAUJAO010000129.1, forward strand.
TCGGCGGCCAACGGCTCCAACATCGCAACATATGGTTATGTACATTTAGATTTAGATTTAGGCTTACGTAGAGTTTATGCTTGGCGTTTTGTAGTGGCTGATGTGACAAAGCCAATCATAGGTGTAGATTTTCTAAACTTTTATAATCTTGTTGTAGATTGTCGCAATAAGAAATTAATAGATAACACTACATCTGTATTTGCGTTAGCTTCTTTTGCTTCATGTAAAAATGTACACTCCGTTAAAGTCTCAACTGGCGCTACCCGTTATCACAGAATTTTGGATGAGTTTCCTGAAATTACTCGACCAGCTGGTACACATCGCAACACTCCTCCACATAACACAGTACATCATATCCGTACCACACCCGGTCCCCCCGTTTACAGTCCTCCCCGCCGTCTAGCACCTGATAAATTAAAGATCGCCCGTCAAGAGTTCCAGTCAATGCTGGCTGATGGGACAGCCCGCCCTTCGGAGAGTCCGTGGGCATCTCCATTACACCTCGCTCCGAAAAAGGACAATGGCTGGCGTCCTTGTGGCGATTACAGGATGCTCAACGCGCGGACTGTGCCCGACAGGTACCCCATCAGGCACCTTCATGACTTTGCTCATAGCATAGCTGGCTGCAAAGTCTTCAGCACGATTGACCTTGTGAAGGCTTTTAACCAGGTACCAGTCAATCCAGAGGACATACCGAAGACGGCGATCACCACACCCTTTGGAGCGTTCGAATTTCCATACATGACCTTTGGTTTAAGGAACGCGGGACAAACGTTTCAAAGGTTAGTGGATGAAGTGACCAGGGGGCTTGATTTCGTATACTGTTACTTGGATGATTTTCTAGCATTTTCTAGAACGGAGAGTGAGCATCAGGAGCACCTTCGCATTATTTTTACGCGGCTGAAGGACTATGGCATGCTGGTGAATACGTCCAAGTGTGTTTTCGGGGCCAACGAGGTAACCTTCTTAGGGTATCATATCTCTGAGCATGGCACCAAACCGCTCGATTCAAAAGTACAGGCCATCAAGCAGTTCCCTCCCCCTACAAACGTACAGCAACTCAGGCGATTTTTGGGTATGCTCAATTTTTATAGGAGATTTCTTCCGCAAGCAGCTCAAGTTCAAGCCCCACTGCACGCTTTATTAACAGGGAATGTCAAGGGTAAGCACCCCATCAATTTAGTAGGCAACACCTTAGAGGCTTTCAACGCCTGCAAAGAAAGCCTGGCCAACGCGGCACTCCTAGCTCACCCGGATTGCAGCGCTAAGCTTGCGGTGGTAACCGACGCGTCAGACAAGGCGATTGGGGCTGTATTACAGCAGCTGAAGAACGACGCATGGGAGCCTTTAGCTTTCTTCTCACGCAAGCTTAGCCCTTCGCAGGAGAAATACTCACCATACGACCGTGAGTTGTTAGCCATTTATGAGGCGATTAAATATTTCAGGCATATGCTCGAGGCAAGACACTTCATAGTGTACACTGACCATAAGCCTATCAGTTTTGCCTTCCATAAACGGAAGGCCAACTGTTCGCCTAGGCAGTACAGGCATTTAGACTATATAGCCCAGTTTACTACCGATATACGCCATATATCAGGTGAGGATAATGTCGTAGCCGACACTCTGTCGCGCATTGAGGAATTAAGCATCCCAGTCAGTCTTGAGACATTAGCGCAGGGACAAACTTCTGACCAAGAGCTAGCTAAGTTGTTAGACGAAGGCTCATCCTTACGTCTGGAGAAGCAAGAGCTACCCAGGAGTCGTGGTTACTTGTACTGTGACGTCAGCACATCGACTCCTAGGCCTTTCGTCTCAAAGTTTTACCGCAAGCAAGTTTTCGACAGCTTGCATTCACTTAGCCATCCTGGGGCCAACGCATCTGCTAAATTAGTGGCAAAACGGTTCGTATGGCCAGGCGTTAGGAAAGACTGTCGAGACTGGGCGCGAGCTTGCATAATGTGCCAACGTGCTAAAGTGAACCGTCATGTTACAGCCCCACTTGGCACTTATCGTTTACCGCGAGCAAGATTTAAACAGATCCACATTGATCTTGTTGGACCACTTCCTATGTCACAAGGTTATCGGTACTGTCTGACTGCCATTGATCGCTTTACGCGATGGCCAGAAGCAGTACCGATCGAGGACATAACTGCTGAAACTGTTGGTAAGGCGCTGCTATCTTCATGGATTGCTCGATTCGGTTGTCCAACAGACATTACGACTGACAGAGGCCGTCAATTCGAGTCGGCGTTATTTCAATGTCTCGCTAAAATAACTGGATTCGAGCACAAGCGAACAACCGCCTACCATCCGGCATGTAACGGTCTAGTCGAGCGGTTTCATAGGCAGCTAAAAGCAGCCATAGTGTGCCACGCAAATGATAGGTGGACTGAGTCTTTGCCGTGGGTGTTACTTGGCGTAAGAACCGCTTTTAAAGAAGACCTACAGTCATCGTCTGCTGAATTGGTGTACGGGGAGCCTCTACGCCTACCTGGCGAATTTTTCGAGCCTTCTACACCTGGTACAACAGATGTGTCAGAGTTTTCTGCTCGACTAAGAAGCGTTGCAGAAAAATTGCGACCCGTGCCCGCTTCGCGCCATGGTGGCACGAAAGTTTTTGTTTATAAGGAGCTAGCCACTAGTGAACACGTCTTCCTACGTGAAGATGCATCACGTGGTTCATTGACCCCCGCATACTCTGGTCCCCATAAAGTTTTAAGTAGAGGGGATAAGGTATTTAAATTGTTACACAATGGTAAGGAAGTCACGGTGTCGATTGATAGGATTAAACCGGCCTATATTCTTTCCAATAACTGTGAAGAACCCATCCCAGACACTCAACAGGAGAGAATAACCCGCTCTGGGCGTCGGGTAAGATTTCCCGATTTCTATCGCTCTTGATGATCGCTGGAAGGGGGTTGTGTAGGTGACCTTCCTACATACTACTTTATTTTCTATTTCTATTTCTATATTACTTATATATAAAACTTACAACTATATTATTATAATACACACAAAAAATATTTACAATTTACAAAACATATTTCAAACACTTATTATTGAATCTTATACCTATTATTAATATTTATAAATCTATTTATATTTACAACAATAATATATACACATCACATCGTGTGTTTACTGGTTTGCCGATATCGATAAACTTTATCGATACGCACGACCATCGCACTAGCCCGCCGCAGTGTCATTAAGCCTATTGTTCTGTTATATACCTGCGCCCGGGCAGCAGTGCCCGCACGCATGTACGCCAGTCGAGACCCTATCACGACGCGGAGCGCACGCTGCTTTGCTGCTTGCCTACCGACCTTGTTTTGCCCTCACACGCTTACGCGGCTTTGTTAGTTGTTTTTAAGCTTATATACTTCGTTTGTGTATCTTCTGACTTTCTTCTTCTGTGCTATAAACTGTGTCTGTGCTTGTGCTTTGCAATTCCTATTCACCTTCTATATATTGTGACTTTTCGTATTTGTGTTGGTAGTGTGAACAATATATTGCTACAACCGTAAGTAAGGACTATTTATTTTTACCGCTACCAACCACACTAAACATTATTACCTAAGGAGCTGTTTGGTTGGTAAGCCACTCACTCTGGTAAAGCACCTGCCGGTTGACTCGGCCAACTACGAGGTAGCCCTCGGGTTGTTGCGAGACCGGTACCAAAACACGAGGTTGTTGGCAGACACTTATCTGGAGCAGATAGTGCCGGTCATACCTCCGACGCTGGAAGGTTTAAGGATGGCCTTTTATAATCCACTCCTGGAGTCGACGCAGGCTCTCCAGAAGTTAGGACTACCCGTAGCGGAGTGGTCATACTTGTTGCTGTTCATCGTTGAACAAAGGTTGCCGTCCCGACTGAGAAATCAATTTGAGGAGCGGAGCGGAGCAGCACCGGGGAGGCTGCCTACCTTTACAGCCCTGATGACCTTCCTCGACGAAGTCTGTAGGCGGCAACTAATCTCACCACCAACCCTAGAGCAGGGAAGGGCTGAGCCGACGCGGCAACGAAGATCGCCCAACGCGCAGCGCAAGGCCTATGCGACTGGACGCAGGTCGTCACCGACGGATAAGATTCGCGGCAAGGTAGCTACTCTGTCGCTAGAGTCAAGGTGCCCCTATTGTGGTAAGGTAGGGCACGAGCTCGTAAGCTGTTATGAGTTCACGCGCTTGGCTCGTGCAGCCCGTAAGACCTGAGCACGAAACCACAGTGCATGTTTTACGTGTTTGGGAGAACACTTTGCCCGAGAATGTAGGAACGGAGCTGGATGTAGGTCATGCGGGTCCAAATATCACCATACATTGTTTTGTACTGCAAAGAAAGCTCCGAAGCGGACGACGCATCAGTCGACGAGAGCAGCGCCACGTGTGTGGTCGCCTCCACGTACGCCGCCTCAAGTGAGGACACCACCGCTGGTGAGGAAACCATCGCGTGTGAGGACGCCTCCACGCCGCAGCAGCCCAGTGGAGCGCGATCGGCCATCGACGTCGCAGCGACGCACCCCAGAGCGGGAGGACAAGCAAGCGTACTGTCTGGAGCCAGGCCGACGTCCGGTCGGTGCTAGGTACCAGCAAGCCCAGTCACAATTTGACGACTTGAGGTATGGTCGACCATCATATATTCCGAAGCAGGAACGGGACAGCTATTAAAGAGTCGCTACTGTCGGTGCTAATAACACGATAGGTAGCGGTTTTAGAAACTGCCTAAATCCTACCGTGACATTAGGTGTTAGGAATAGTAAATGCAAATACGAGAAGGCTCGTGCCCTATTGGACACTGGCGCTAGTGTGACTGCCATCAAAGCAGCTTTGGTGGACCGACTACAACTACACCGACAGAAAAGCTCTATGGAAATAGTCGGAATAGGAAACACCATGGTGAAGTCACCCGCTTGTAAGGTTAAGATTGTTATTAAGCCTTTGGATAGGCAGGTACCGGTAATATGCACCACTGCAGTAGTCATGCAGGAGCTAACTGCAGAGCTGCCAGTGGAGAAGGTCCCAGCTAGGGGTATTCTGAAGCAGACACCACCCACATTGAGACTTGCAGACAAGTACTTTACACTACCGCAAGGGGTAGACTTAATACTCGGAGCTGATGTATTGAATTATATTTTAGATGGTACTAAAATTGATATTGGTACAGATGGTGCAGCAGCCTACGGAACGTGCTTCGGGCATGCTATTATGGGACCGGTGGACGGATACGAGACTACGGCACCGAGGCCAGTCTCTTCCACGACGTTGACGGCGGCCGTCAAGCGATTCTGTACGTCGGAGGATACACCGACGGAAACACCGAAGGATCCTCGACATAAGGAGTGTGACAGGTTGTATGACACCACTACAGTGAGGCTAACTGATGGGAAATTTGTGATACGTCTGCCTTTGATGATAAATAGACCGGAGCTAGGAAGATCTATTGACACGGCGACTCAGAGATTTTATGCTCTTGAACGAAAAATGGAGAGGCATCCATTGTTTGCAGAAAAATATAGAGAGTTTATGAAGGACTATGAGAAGTGTGGTCATATGTCCGTGTCAAACTTTCTGTTCGACGCCAAACACTATGTGATACCACACCATGGTATATTTAAGAAGGATTCGGATAAGATCCGCGTAGTGTTTGATGGCAGTTGTAAGACAACTACTGGGGTGTCATTAAACCAATGCTTGCATTCTGGTGCGGCACTACAGAATGATATTACTAAAATCTTGATGAATTTCAGACGACATCAAGTGGTATTTACTACGGACGTGAAGCAGATGTTCCGGATGACCTGGATTCACCCTGAGGACAGGAGGTACCAGCTCATATTAGTGAGGAGTGACCCGACGCAAAAGCTCAAGGTATACGAGTTGAATACTAATACCTATGGACTACGGTCAAGTCCGTATGTGGCAACACGCACGTTGCTGGAGCTGGCGACGTAATGGGAAGGCCAACATCCCGGCTCGAAGGCCGCAGACGTCGTCAGGCGCAGTATCTTCGTTGATGACGTCTTAACTGGAGCGGACTCCATTAGGAAAGCTGAGGTTCTGAAGACAGAACGCATAGAGCTCATGCGGAGCGCAGGTTATGAGCTACGTAAGTGGTCCACAAATAAACCACAGCTGCTGAAGGATCTACCAGATGATCATTGTGAACAACCGAAGGAGTTCGACGCGAACGACCCCAAGAGCTTCATCAAGGTATTAGGAATACAATGGGAGCCGATGTCTGATACGATATCGTATCGGCTAAACATACCAGAAGATAAAGCAGTAACGAAGCGTTCAATATTTTAAGTACTATAGCGAAGCTATACGATCCGTGTGGCTATTGCACACCGGTGATCATAAGATTCAAAAACCTGTTGCAGGAATTGTTTATGAATGGGCTGAATTGGGACGAGGCGATACCAGATAACATAGTCGACAAGTGGAGGTATATGATCGAGGATCTATACAGCATGGAACAACTAAAGATACCAAGGTATATCGCCCTACCCAACGCATTGTCGTATACACTGCATGGTTTCGGTGACGCGTCCGAAGCAGGGTACGCAGTATGCATTTACCTACGTAGCGAGGACGTCCGAGGAAATGTCAAGGTTAGTCTGGTCATGGCTAAATCTAGGGTAGCACCAATGAAGACGAGACAAACGATCCCGAAGCTGGAGCTTAGCGCTGCGCACCTGGTCTGTCAATTACTTAACCACGTAGCGGATGGCTACGAAGGATCAATCGAGATTGATAGCATAAATGCGTGGTCTGACAGTTCAATCGTGCTGGCATGGGTGGAGACGCAGCCACATTTGTTACAGACCTTTAAATGTAACAGGGTACAGTATATACAAGGATCTCCTCGCAAGTTAACCTGGAGACACGTACCATCGGATTGTGCATCACGAGGTGTGACAGCTGACGAATTAACTCAACATCCACTGTACGGTCATTCAACCGCACAATAGGCTCATCAGCATTTTTATATTTGTAGCAATAATTAAATTACTGTTTTAGTGTGTATTCAGGTATCACTGCCGATCGCGCGGTCATTAGCATTATCATCAGCAGTTATTAATAGCATTATTGTGACATCGTAATAAACAAAGTATTTTCTCTTCAAGTTTTATCATTCATACAAACAACAACAGATTCCTATCATCAATCATACAAGGTGTATGGGTTTAGCAAGAACTCATACATCTTTTTGGTCCTTCGAGAAGTTTTAGTGTATCTTAAGTGCAGAGCGAATCGGTCCATTCGGCCTCCCACCAGCGGGTCTCACCGAGTGTATTGAGAAAGCGCACATCTGTGCTTAGTTCACAAAAAACAAGCAACCAGCAATCAGGATCATCCCAAGCAACTACCAAACAACTATCAAGCATTTATCAAGCATTTTTTAAGCGTCTATCAAACAACTACCAAACAACTATCAAGCATTTATCAAGCGTCTATCAAACAACTACCAAGCGTCTATTAAGCATCTATCAAGCAGCTATCAAGTATATCAAGTGATCATCTAGCAAGCATTTACAAGGTACACAAATAGCAAGTATTCTTTTATTAATTAATCATGGAGAACCTATTAGCTACTCAGCAGCAAATCATTGAAGCTATTGATCAACTACTGGCCAACTTTAGGAAGGATAGTCGGGATAGGAAAACATCAGATTACATCAACAGACGATTGAACACTTTAGATGGCTACTGGAATGAATTTCATACAAATCATGTTCAGCTGTGGGCACATCATGATAAATCACATTCTTACTTTACCAAAGAAATGTACGAGCATACAAAGGAGAAATGAGCGTGTTAAGAGTTTAATCCAGTCATATAATCCCACGATGGAAGCAAGACCATCTACACCAAAGCTAAAGCCTGCTGCGCCAATTACTGCGCCTTCGTTCTCAGGTACACAGCCATCTGCTTTTTCGGAATCAAGAGGTACTAACAGTAAAACTGATGAGATGTTCAAGAAACAAGCAAGCAACTTCAGAGTTCTAAAGAGGACAGTAACCAACATTGACCTTGACTCTGTGAACGAAAAATGGGAGTTTGAAGACTTACTTCGCTCTTTACAGTCACGATGGGCAGCCATTGACGGCCTTCACTGGGAAATTGACAGTAAAGTTCAAGGTACAAATCAAGAGTACGAGCAATCATTTTCATATCATGAGCAAATGTTCAATAATATCAAACGATCCATCAATAACAAATTGTATTCAGTCTCCCATCGAGAAAAATCAACACCGCAGATGGACGTGCCTGTGTTTAATGGAAACTATGATCAGTGGGTTTCCTTTAAGGATCTGTTCACTGAGGCCATTCACAAAAATCCATCTATATCAAGTGCTCAGAAAATGCAGTTTCTGAAAAGTAAACTGCAAGGTGAAGCAGAGAGGCTCTTACGTCATCTCCCTATAAGCTCAGAAAACTATAGTACTTGTTGGGAAATATTGAATCATCGCTATGACAACAAAAAGCTTATTTTCACATCTCATATTAACAGCCTCTTAAATATTCCAAGCATGCAACAGTTATCACTTATTCATATCAAGCGCCTTCATGATCACGCTCTTGAAACCTTGAACGCAATCAAAAACTTAGGAGTGGACATCAGCACGTGGGACCCTCTACTTGTACATCTACTAGCACAAAAACTAGACAACGAGTCATTCAACCACTATAACGAGTCTCTAGAACATCCAAGGGAATTACCAACGTTAAAAGACTTTTTGGACTTTTTGGAAACAAAATTTACAACATTGGAGACTTCGCGTAGAAAGCAAGAAATACCTACGACAAAGTCACCTTCAAATCAAATACCATTGAGAAATATGAAATCAAAATATCAAGCTTTTTCTAACAACAAGGTTGCAGAACAAACAAACATGAAAATGAATCAAGTAAGATGCATTTTCTGTAACGATGATCATGGGATTTATTACTGCCCCAAGTTTCTAGCATTGACACCACAGCAAAAATGTAACACAGTGACTAAACTTCGCGTATGCCCAAATTGCTTGTTTAGTCATCAAGGGAAAAATTGTATTTCTCCAAAACGATGCCGTGAATGTCAAGGTTTCCACAACACCATCTTACATGAAGCATATTCATATCATAATAACTACATTCAGCATACAACTTCAAGAGTAACAAACCAACCGAACCCATTAACGCCCGGCCCAAGTTATCAAAACCAGAGAAGCGCGAACGTGTCCCAGCAAAGTGACGCCGAAGTACTACTAGCCACGGCTATCATCAAGGTCAAGGCAGCTAACGGCCACTATTGTAACTTTCGAGCGCTCCTCGATCAAGGGTTGCAAACATCAATTATCACCGAAAGAGCAGCTCAGCTATTAGCTCTGCCCAGGAGTAGATGTAAAGGTGTGATATCAGGAGTCGGAGCAAAAGAAAATAGTTGTAAAGGAATGAATATAATTATCAAGTCAAACAACGGCGAATTTAAATTAAATACCGACGTTCTCATTATGAAAATATTAATTAATAATTTACCTAGCTGTACATTATCAAAACCGTCGTGGTCGTTCCTGGAACATATACAACTGGCTGACCCCGAGTTCTACATAAGTCGCCCTATAGATCTGCTGTTAGGGGCGGAAGTATATTCAAACATAATTTTAGATGGCATTTGTAAAGAAAATCAAAAAGGCCCGATAGCCCAACAAACACACTTCGGGTGGATATTAAGTGGAAGCGCTCACCAAACTACTCTACAATGCAACGTTACATTAAACAACCTTAAAGAAATCCATAAATTTTGGGAAATGGAGGACATCGCTCAGGAACAAGCCTTATCATCAGAAGATCAAATATGCATGGAAATTTACAAGTCCACTACAGTTCGATGTGAAGATGGTAGATATAAAGTGAAGCTTCCCCTTAAGTCAAATATCATTCAAGACTTAAGCACATCGAAACATAAAGCAATGGCGCAATTTACACAACTAGAACGGAAATTTATCAAGCAAAATAACATAGCAGCTGATTACAAAGGTTTTGTAAATGAATATTTACTATCCGGTCACATAAAACCAGCCATTGTCGGTAACAAGAAACCTGAATATTTTATGCCTCACCATTGTGTACTGCGCGCCGAATCTACGACTTCAGCACTTCGAGTCGTATTTAATGCGTCTAGTAAAACTACATCTGGCTACAGCTTGAATGATCTTATGTACAGGGGCCCAAATTTGCAACAAGATCTTTAAAACTTGATAATCAAATGGCGGCAATACAAATATGCTTACACCGCAGATTTGGAAAAGATGTTCAGACAAATCTGGCTGTCTGAAGATCATCAGCATTATCAAAAAAATTTATGGCGAGACAGTCAATCAAAACCATTACAGGACTATCAATTAACAACAGTAACTTACGGCACCAAGGCCGCCCCTTTCTTAGCCATGATGACACTTAAACAACTAGCTTGCGATGAAAAACATAATTGTGGCGGAGCAAATAGTGACGTCATTACAACATTACAAGAGAGCTTTTACATGGATGATTTGGTACATGGAAATCATACAGCATCCGCTGCCATATTTCTACAAAAAGAACTTATGAAATTGTTGAAATCAGGTGGTTTCAATCTCAGAAAGTGGTCTTCTAATGTTCCAGAATTATTAGAACAAGCTGGTCAAAATGAGACCTTTGATTTTAGGCAAATAGAGTCTACAAAGACATTGGGTTTGCGATGGATCCCTCAAGAAGATGTTATGACATTCCAATCCAAAATAGAATCATCAAACTCAAAAATCACTAAACGAATACTGTTATCAGATATTTCCAAAATTTACGACCCTCTTGGCTGGCTATCACCCTTAACTACTAAGTTAAAACTATTATTTCAAGCAACATGGCTGACTAATATTAATTGGCATTATACCCTTCCAGTTGACATCATTAAAGAGTGGCTAAAAATCAAAGACGATATTCAAAACATAAATAATCGGAACTCAAATGAATGATACCATTGAGTTGCATGGGTTTGCGACGCTTCAATCAAAGCATGCGCATGCGTCATATATTGTAGAATTAAACGTGGGGATCAAAGTACAGTGGCGCTGATCAGTGGCAAAACCAGATTAATGCCTACAAATAAAAACATAACTTTACCAAGAATGGAGTTATGTGGCGCGGTTTTACTTGCCAAATTAATGAAAAAAGTAAAACAATGCTTAAATAATTATCACATTGAGGATTATGGATGGACAGATTCGACAGCTGTTTTGGGATGGCTACAAGGAGATCCAAACAAGTGGAAGACCTTTGTAGCTAACAGAGTCAAACAAGTGACTGAAGTGATACCCGGAAACTGCTGGCGTTATGTAAAGTCGCGAGACAACCCTGCCGATTGCGCGAGCAGGGGGCTAACTGCCACCCAACTGGCAGATCACTTACTATGGTGGCAAGGGCCCAGTTGGTTATCATCTTTCGCAAACCAACCCCAGAAAACAGTTTTTTACACAAAGGAAGAACTGAAAATTAAAAAACAAGTTTTAATTTCAACTTATCAAGATCCTAATAATATTATGAGTCAGATTATAAGAAAATATAGTTCGTTCAACAAGTTAATTCGCACTGTCGCATGGATACGCCGTTTTATTTTGAGAAGAAAATTTGGAAATCTACCACCTTACCTAACCTCAGAAAAAATCAGAAATGCCAAGAAAACCATTATAAAACATGTTCAGCAAGAAGATTTTTTACAGGAAATAGAAGATCTAAAGAAAAATAACAGCGTCAACTGTAAAATTATTAAATCTACGTCCTTGTAATCTAAGTTGGCGGGAGACTGAGGAATGCCGAAATAATTATTGAGATGAAACATCCCATCATCATACCGCATGATAGCCATCTTATGAACCTGTTAACCCGTCTCGTCCATTTTGGCACACAGGAATCGATTTCACCGGTTATTTTATGATAAAAAGCAGCAAGGGACGAAGTATCAAATGCACAAAGGGCTATGTAGCTGTCTTTGTGTGCATGGCAACCAAGGCCATCTACTTAGAATTAGTATCAGATTTAACATCATCTTCATTTTTGGCAGCATTGAGGAGAATGGCTGCTAAAAGAGGAACGCCTTGTCACATATACAGTGATAATGGCACAAACTTCCTTGGAGCAAGCAGAGCTTTAAAACAAGAGTACGAAGAGCTCAAAACCATCATCAACAGCAACAACGAACCGTTCTTGGCCATCAGCAGGAGGACTGTGGGAGGCGGCTGTGAAAAGCTTAAAGTACCACCTTAAAAGAGTAGTCGGAGAACAGAGGCTGACATATGAAGAATTTTTCACTGTCTTATCACAGCTAGAAGCGTGTTTAAATGCAAGACCTCTGTGCCCTCTCACGGAAGACCCCGATGACCTCGACTACCTAACTCCTTCACACTTTCTATCAAGCGGCCCAGTACTATTAATTTTCGACACAGAACAAGATTTAAGAACAAGATGGTATCTTTGCCAAAAGGTATTTAATGATATTTGGAAGAGGTGGCGACTTGAATATCTAAGCAAATTATTAATCCGTACCAAGTGGAATAAAAATCAGCAAGATATAGCTTTGAATGACGTCGTGATCATACACGAAGATAACCTACCAGCAGGAAGGTGGGCTATGGGTCGCGTAGTGCAACTTCACCCTGGGCACGATCCGATGGGCACGTGCGTGTTGTCACATTAAAAACCAAGAACGGTTACTTAAAACGCCCCATAGTTAAACTATCAATATTACCCGTTAGTATGCAAGCAAATCAAACTGAGCAAAACACAGTATCGCCGTCTGGTAACCTAAGGGCGCAAGCGACACTTAATTCCGAGCAAGAACCAAATAACATAAATCGCGCTCAGCGACGGAGCACTCGTAATCCGAAACCAGCAAGCAAGCAAAACACACTCGTTACAATAACAATGGCTATATTTTATTTATTGATAATGATTTCTACATGTTTTTGTCAGAAGATCGTCCCTTTAAATGAGAATCAAGGTCTCTATTTTGATAAAGTGGCAAACATGCAACTGATAAGAGACGAATGGAAGATCATTATATTCTACGACATGGATCCCTATTGGGAAGGGACCAATGCCTACATAAAATATCAAGAGCATTTAGAAGAAACCTGTCTGAAGATTAAAGAGAAAGCACATTGTGACGTCATTATGTTACAATTAAATCAAGTATTTTCCGAACTACAATACTACAATGGCCTTTTAATGATGAACAAGCAAGGACGCAACAGACAGAGGCGCGGCCTTATCAACGGAGTGGGCAGCGTAGCACGCAGTCTGTTCGGCGTACTCGATGAGCAATTCGCAGAACAATTCTCACATGACATCAGTCTTATCTACAAAAATGAAAATCACTTAACACGTCTTTGGAAGAATCAAACATCTATCATAGAAGCCGAGTACAACCTCTTAAAAAGATCTGAGTTAAACATACAAAAGCAACATAAAATGTTTAACCAACATATAGTTACACTCTAGAAAGTATATAACACCATGGAAGCAGAAATCACGAAACTAGACTATGCAAATGAATTTATATTGTCATCGATCTCAGCGAACAACATGCTGTATAATCTCAAAAACATACTCTTACACTTTACTCGAGATAATAACTAACGTGTATAGCGGCAAATTCAATGTTCATCTCATCACGCCACAGCAACTACAAAAGGAATTAAACATAATATCTGGACAACTTGGAAAAGATTTATCTCTACCCATCAATAATATACAAGCAGATTTACAAAGTATTTATCATCTTTTAAAAATCAGAGCAAGGATGACAGAAGAATATTTATTATTTGAGATCAAGATACCTCTAGTTAGCAGGGACAACTATGATCTATATAAATTAATTGCCGTCCCAAAGCAAGTGGGAGTCAATATGGTCACCCTACTTCCTATCTCAGAGTATGTCGGTATGAATCTTCAGAAAGACTCGTACTTACATGTGAAGCAAGAAGATCTGGAAGCATGCCTTATACACGATGAATCAACATTCTTCTGCCATCTAATAAAACCTATATACAAGATGATGTCAGATACAGATCTATGTATGGGAAATTCAATAAACCAATGTCAAATAAGAACTGAAATTTGCAAAAATAAATGGATTAGCTTGAACAAGTTAAACACATTTATTTATTTTTGTTGCAATCAATGTCAGCTGAGAAACATTTGTGGCGATCAAGTTACCGCAAGCCAGCTGACCGGTACAAACATAATGAGTCTAACAGAAGAGTGCATCATAAAGACCAGCAACTTCACTGCTTATACACATAAAAAGTCAAAAAGCAACTTATCTCTGAAACCAGAACTACAACAATTAGACGTACCACAAATCAACAACATCATCAATGTGACGTTGAAATCTACTAGCATCGAGGACACTACAAATCGAGAAACGGAGCAGCTTTTGAACGAATTGGGTCACAAAATAAAACAGCTCAAGGAAGGCGGCGGCGTTCTAACGGAAAGCTTAACGTTCCACGACATCCTGTAACGATCCATACGTCACTAGAACATTTTCTAAATGAATAAATAAATATTATAGGTATCTAAATTAGAAATAGGACTAATATTTAAATTTAATGTGTAGGTAATAAATAAATGAAAAAATAAAAATAAAACTATCAAAGTTAAATCAACAATACTCAAATAAAAAAATAAGCATTACTTGCCAAGACTTAAATGTCAAAATAGAATCAACCTTTCTTCATTAGCGTTATTAAGTGTTATTTTTACCTTTCAAGCAATAGTGAACTTTATCACTAGGAAATAAAATGTAAAAGATTTAAAAAGTATACGTTACTAGTGTGATGTTATCTACTCTTGATGCTCTTTCTAACTATCAAGCACGAAGTTTCCAAAGACACAAACAGATGGCGTAACGGACCATATGTTACTACAACATTTTCTGAATGAATAAATAAATATTAATAAATATCTAGGATAGAATTAAGGCTAAATGTTATTGAATTTTTAATTTGTAATAAATAAAATAAAAAGAACTATTAGTCTAATCAACAATACTCAAATAAGAAAATAAGCGTTACTCGAATAGTACTTAAATGTTAAATAGAATCAATCTTTTTCCGTTAGTGTTATTAAAAATGTTATTTATACTTTAATCGGTAGTGAATTTTATCACTCCGAAACAAAATGTAAAAGATTTAAAAGTTATAGGTACGTTATTAAAGTATGCGAGCCATCTAGCGTTGTTCGAGTGAACTTTCTGCTCTCGTTACTCCGGGCGATCGACTTACAAATACAACTAGCGCCACGGTAGCGATACGGTATTTTAGCATTTATGTATATGAACAGAAGGTTGCATCCAGCGAGGAGTAGCAGTGACAAGGAAATGAAGAAGCTGTAATAACTTACGTTTTACCATTATGATACGGTATTTTAGTCTTTATGTATAGGAGCAGAAGGATCATCCAGCGGGAAAAGGTGGGGGCTAAGGAACGTTTAACCAATCAGCGATTAGCCAATGTTTTCTTTTGAAGATTATTAAGTATTTATCATGTTATTATTATGATTAACTAGTAGTAATTAGTGGTAAAAAGTTTCAACATCAGTTGACATTGATGAAACTTTGATTAAAGTAATATTTATCAAGATAGTTGTAGAAGGAACGTTTAGCCAATCAACGTTAACGGATGTTTCTTTTGGAGATTATTAGATAATTAACTTGTTATTATTATTATTAACTAGAAAAAAATAGTGGTGATAACTTTCAACATCAGTTGATATAAATGAAATTTTGATTGGAATAGTATTTATCGAGATAATCATTTAAGTGGGGATACAAAGGAGCATAACGGCGGAAAAAGGGCGGATATAAAAAGGTGAGCACTGGGAAGAGCGATAGTTAAAATTTTGTAAGCGGCGTGTGAACGTGGGGGAAAGGTCTGCTCTGGACTCGGTGAGTAATTTTGTTTGATTATTGACATTGTAATTATTTTATGTTATGTTTTATTGTATTTTTTTATGTGTTGTGTGATCCTTGTGTTTCCTTAAAACCCTCCATCTTCAACCCCTCTCACCGTGGCCAAGACACCTTTAGCTGTCAGATATCTGATCGATCATGTGAGCCTGCATGATTGGCGGTGAGAGAACCCAACCCCTAAAACCTTACCCTACCTACCCACTGCGATGGTTGCTCAGCGACGGAATGCCTTCGGGATGCCGGCTGTAGTAGCTATCGTGTCCTACCCTACCTATCCACTGCGATGGTTGCTCAGCGACGGAATGCCTTCGGGATGCCGGCTGTAGTAGCTATCGTGTCCTACCCTACCTACCCACTGCGATGGTTGCTCAGCTACGGAATGCCTTCGGGATGCCGGCTGTAGTAGCTATCGTGTCCTACCCTACCTATCCACTGCGATGGTTGCTCAGCGACGGAATGCCTTCGGGATGCCGGCTGTAGTAGCTATCGTGTCCTACCCTACCTATCCACTGTGATGGTTGCTCAGCGACGAAATGCCTTCGGGATGCCGGCTGATGTAACTGTCATTATTCCGTTATAATTCCCAATAATGTCTTACTACTGCTTTTCTGTGTGTTTTTTTATCGTATTTCTTTTATGTAATGTGTGTATTTCTGTCTATTCATCCGTGTGATTTTAAACCTAGAGAAAACATATTCGCCATTTATTCACTCCGAATAGGTTTAGTTTCTTACATGTGAAATTACGAATCGTCATGCGGGGGTAGTCGGACTTGTTTGCGTTCATTCGGTTTGCCGCGGATTTTTCATGCTAGTGACCGTATTAGTAGGTAGTATATGAAGTTACGCTCACGAAACGAAGCGCGAGGTTCGAAAAACAAACTCATACGTAGGTAGATAGTTATAAAGGACGGTAATTCTAACGGTGTGTATAGACTAGGCCATACTTGCTAAGCGAGACGTTTTTATCTGCTATAAGCAAGGTGGTCATAAAAGGACAGTCGTTGACGTTAATAATAATTTTTACGTTGCATGATAATATTCAATAAGTTGGTGGTGGTGTTTTAATTTAAATAATAATATAATAATAATAATAAATTTATTTTATTTGTTCTCTCACATAGAATCTTACAATGTATGACATAAACTAAAATCTATTACAATTTTTTTTTTTTTTTTTCTATGCGAGAGACTGGCGTCCGTACTAGGAATCCCTGTGTTACAGATCACCAGTCTCTCCACATCCGAACCGATGAATACATTCAGCTTATTCAGTAAGATGACAAATACAAGAAAGGTTTTAAACTACGTATAAGAAATTTTTGTGTGTTTGAGTGCGTCGGGGCATGTGCATCTAGGGCTAAATAGGGTCAAGTGATGTGTGTTGATGGATGTGTGAAAACCGTGCTTAGTAGTTTATTAGGTTTATTTTGTTCGGATGTCACTGAAACTTACTAAGAATTTACCTATTTAATTTACCTTGACGAAATTAAGATTTCTGGATTTGTTATGCCGATAATGGCTTGAATCTATAGTTGATGGTATCCTTGGTTGGACTCTAGGGCAAGCGAGATGCCGTCCCTGTAGCGATCTTCAAGGAGTTGTACTACCAACGAAAGTCTGCAACTTTTGCTACCACGACCTACATTTAAATGATAAAATCTATATTTTGGTGACTTCGAATAATTTAAACATTTTTAGGATTAAGTATCTCGATTATAAAAATACATAATATATTCATTGCTCTCAATAAACATGCCTGGGATGTTATAATAACATTTGGTAGTACCATCTTCGCCAGAATCAGAAGAACTCTCAACTGGTTTTGGTTGGATGACTTGATAGTCGGGTTTCTTAACTGAGTCATCGGTATCTAGAAATAATGTATAAGGTTATACTAATATACATTAATAACATGTTATATTCACATTATATGTTATATTATTCTAAAATGGATACTAAATACCTAAAAGCATAAAACTGTAGAAATAGAAATAGATTTTTCTTATTTTTAAATATTGTAAGCGGTTAGGATGCGATATTACCCAGCTATTCGATAAACCCATTATGGGTTTTTAATAGTGGGTTGTTATGTATATTAAATAAGTTATATTTTGTAATGAAAAAAAAAAATAATATTATTACAAAATTACCTTCAATACAGACGGACCACTACTGGATGAGCTGCTTGAACTATTACTCAAAGAACAGCTGGTGCTATTACTTGAATCACGACGAGGTCGAATGGAATATAATGTTTCGCATTTGTCTACAAAAGAAAATTAATGAAATAGTAAATACTTAACTAAGAAAAATAATACACGTACGAAAAATTTAACCAACCTGCTGATGGTGCCTCCAATATATTGCTATTAGTGTTTTCATTTGCGATTGGAGTGCTGGAAGTACCAGGTATTTCGTTCACTTCTATTATATAAATATCTTTCCAAGTGCTACAATTATCTTGTGTCATGCCCAGTGATTTATCTACAAAAGTAGTAATTTTCCAAAAAAATCTAAATCAATCTAGTATCTAAGACTATATTTTCTTTATGAACATCAATAATAGTCAAGCTTTAAATTAAAAAAGTATAAAGATACTGTCGCACTGCTGGGCAAAAGCCTCCATCATTGAAATCAAATCATCGCTATAATTGATAATTATTGGCTTATCCACCACGCTTGCCAAAATGCGGGTTGGTGATTTCTAACCCGGGCAATGCATAAAAAATACAAAACATACTTTGCTCGATCTGGGAATTGAACCCTGAACCTTCAGTTATCAAGCCAAGCGGTCGTAGATCGCGGTTCCATCTGAAAAAGTGATTTTATTTTAGCATGTACAATGTAACATTTTAACATAATTACCGTTCAGAAGGAAAGGATTTCGAGAAAAATGGAATATCAGAAAATAACCCGCACGATTCTAAAATCATTCATCAATTACATAGTGGCATTATAAGATATCACAAAGAAAAAACGTTACCTTTACTCCAATAACGTGACAAAACTATTTATCTCATTCTGAACACACACTAGTTTTACAATAATAATGAGTTAAATACTTATGTCACACTGTATATCAAAAAAAAATAACAACAAGAAGCTTACCTTCGCAATAAAAACGTAATATGATCGTGATGTCACGTTTTTAGTAAAAAGCGGGACAACCTCATCTTCTGAGCGTGCGGGCCAAAATGTCTCGTCGCGTTGTCAACTTTAAGCGCTCCACAGAAAGAGACAACGTGATATCGCCATTTGACACGGTACTGTTGTCAAATATCGCGTTTTTGTAGAAAATAAACTTCGATACGGCGGTTTTGAATTTCAAATAAAAAAAATACGATTTTTGTGAGATGTCACGTTGTCATTGTAAAGAGGCGAGGGGTACCCAATTAGACTTACTTAGAGATTATTTGAGTAACAGGTATCAATGCGTTAAGCTAGGTAATTTCATTAGTGATAATCTGCCCGTGTAATACGGAGTACCACAGGGCAGTATTCTTAGACCGACGTTATTCCTCATTTACGCAAATAAATAATAATAAATAATAAATGTTTCCCACGCTCACACCAATTATCTAGCCCCAACAAGAGCTTCCTTAAGAAACTCGATAAAATGGTTAACTAGACAACGGATAAACATACTTAATATACTTAAATACATACTTATTATACATAGGAAACACCCAGACCCGAAACAATTTAGAAAAACAGGTATTTCTAAATTGACCCGACCGGGGATCGAACCCGGGACCTCAGAGATGGCGACACCATGAAAACCGGTGTGCAAGCCACTCGACCAAGGAGGTCGGCAAATGACTTCTTCGCATTAATTTCCCAACTGGGACTTTAATATCTTATGCAGATGATACAGCTCTGGTCTACTCTATGAAAAATTGGGAGGAAAGTTTCAAAGCTGCGCAGAAAGGATTTGATGAAGTTATAGAATGGCTGCTTGACAACTCTCTGACACTTAATGTTAGTGCATGCGCATGCGAACTCCTAGAAAATACTGGTGAAATAAAGTACTTAGGTGTTATAATCGATAGAAATCTCAACTTTAAATCCCACATAAATATGATAAGTAATCGAATCAGAAAACTTATATATGTATTCAGGATTCTCAGATATATACTGGAACCAAAACTAAATAAGGCCTGAATGTGATTGTTTACTAAAATACGGTTATTGTGAAACCGATCGCACAGCAAGCCCCAGGCAACATCTTAATTCTCTGTAGAGAATTCTAATGATTTAATAATCAATGACGCACTGTCTTTTAAGGAATTCCTCAAGTAATGGAACTTATGTATTTTTGGAATAGAAGTATTATCGTGTATAAGCGATTTGTATGTGCCATGGTATTCTAGCTAATCCTGATATCGGCCAGAAAAGGTGGGTAAATGTATGGTTGGGAGTTTAATGTTTGGCCCACCTGAGAACACAGCAACACCTGATCCCGCCACTGATCGAGTGTCGTGCCCCGCAGAGGCAGCACCGGCCGCGGCGTGCCTGCTGAGTAGATCCTGTGCAGCAGCCACGGCGCCGAAGTAGCTGGCCTCGAAGCCAGTTCGCTCAGTGTACTCATCATCTAGAATTTCCGTTATGTTTTCTATATCATTTTGTACAGAATCAAAATCATTATACATTTCTTGCATTTTGCCATGCCTGATGGTTAGCTCATGAACTTGTTTGCTATTAAGCTCTTTGCTGGGCAGCAGCGTTTCCAAATAAGAATTAAACACTGTGAGTTTTGATTTGTAGCTTGCTCGGGACCTTTTTAAGTTTTTAAGATCCATTATAAATAGTGCAAAAACGAGCAAGCGTTAGAATGAGTTAAGTTGCAAATTACTATTGTCTAAGAAAACGAAACAAATATCAAACTGTGCACAGCTGTACAAAAATAAATTATGAAGCACACGCGATGTCAAAGTAAAAGATGAATAATGGTGAAAATTTATGAAAATGTAGGTACTTAAATTGGCGTGATTAGGTGCGATTAGGCAAGCGGAAGATTCAGTCAAGCAAGCGTTGCAATTGCAAAGCCACGCGGCCGCGCACGGTCACGTAGACATCGGTCGACGAGAGCGCGGACTTTGACCCCACGCCTTTTTCTGAAATGTTTGAATTGTGATTAGCAAGGTTCGATATTATGCTGTATTGGCTCAAACAGAGGCAACACAGATCTCTACACCTCTGAAATAAAAATATCAATTGTACCTAGCAAAGTTAAAATGATCGATTCGATAAGAAATGTTTGCAAATTTTATTGAAATGGATTTCTAAAATGATTGAGATACTAAGTTATTTTGAGACAAAATTATGAATGATTAAAATCCTTTTATAGTGGAATAATTGGTAGAAAAAAGCACAAAACACGTGCAAATTGCAATGCACTTTTATAAGTTGGAACGAACACACACAAATACCACTGCAAACCATTTTCCTGCTTTTTCGGCTTGGTGTAGTAGCTCCAGATGATGAGTAATTTCTTAATATTGATTGATTGCGTAGGCCCACGCGCGTCCTTTGAATCAAAGCGTCGCGTCGTCGCCTGGTAATTTTGTGACCCCGCCTATACATTCTCTGTTTTCCTACAGATCGTGGCTTCCAAAGAAGTATACGGCTCGAATCTGTTGGCGCGGGTTCGTTAAATGACTGAGACGACAACTGGTAAAGTTTAAAGGCGTATATTGGTGCTTCAGGTTTACAATAAAATTGAATTAAAGGTGCGCGCGACCGCCCTGAACGCTCTCGACGGAGGAATGTCTTCACACCGCTGACCGCTGGCCGCGCGCCACACCGGGCGCGGCGACGCGGCGGCGCCCCGGTGGGTGGTGCGCACACATAGGCACGGCATTAACAAGTCTGTGATCGGTCCAGCCCTGGACACCTCTCAAAGATCTTGGTATCAAAACGTCGCCGAGATCTTTTTTGCGAACGATAACATAGTCTAAAAGATGCCAGTGCTTTGATCTCAGTTGCATCCACGAGGTTTTGTATTTTTCTGGCAATCGAAAAAACGTATTGATAAGGCACAAGTCAAACTCTGCACATAGAGTTAGCAAGTCAAAGCCATTGTCATTGCACTTTCCAACCCCATGGCGACCGAGTACCCCTTCCCAAGCGCTGAACTCCGAGCCAACGCGAGCGTTGAAGTCACCCAGCAGAACAGCTCCTGATAGAATTTGTTTTTTTTTCTCATTAGGTGACGGTAGAGTGGGGGCATATAATATGCTCACAAAATGAATGTTCGTCCTAGATGTTAATGGTAGGCGCAAAGTAATTATGCGGTCATATATTCCTTTAGGAAGCTCCTGCAATGATTGCGCAATTTTGTTGCGTACAGCAAACCCAACTTCGCTCGCCGCCCGTTCACCGACAGGTTTACTGCACCAGTAGTATAAACGTATATCCGCCAAGTTCTTCACAGATCTCTCCACCGTCGCTAAGATGAGTTTCACTTAAATAAATAAATAATAAATAAAAACCATTTATTTCGGATAACTTGATCCATATCTGTTAGTAGTACAATACATAGAAAGATGTTAGTAAACTAATTAATTTAAAACTTTATTTATAAGACTCTCCCATAAATGTGAGGAGAACCTCTCAGCTATAGTCATCAGGATGCTATTGGGACTGTCCCGCACTCTACGGATCAGGGATGCCGTCTTTTTGCGTAATATGGCATTAAGGCCATCAGTGCGATAGTGTGCAAACATCTCCGACGCGCTACAGAAGCGAAGCAGCCCCAACATCATCCTAAAGATATTATTGTATTGGACGCGAAGGGCGTCCAGCGACCTTCTGGTGTGATTGACCCACAAACTTCCCGTGTAGCAACTTTGACAATAAGCTTTAAAAAGCGTTATTTTAACCTGCTCAGTGCACCGGGAGAATCTGCGAGTCAACATATTACTTCTGACCGCTAGCGCCCTCCGTTCCCTCTCAATGTCAACATCATCTTTAAGGTCGTCGGTAAGGTAATGTCCCAGATATTTAAATTTAGAAACGCGGTTTATGCTCATGCCGTTAAGGGTAATGTTTTGCGAGTTCTCTGGAAATTTACCAGCGGCCTTAAAGACCATGTATTCACATTTTCCAACATTATATTTAAGCCCATGCGCCTCCGCATAGGTTTCACAAACTCTCAGCAGCTTAGCGAGACCACCCACCGTCGGGCTCAGCAGCACCATGTCGTCGGCGTAGCTTATATTATTAATACTAACGCTGTTCATGCTACAACCGACGCGCATGCTGCTGAGCTCGACGATGAGGTCATTGATGTACATATTGAACAGCTTGGGAGACGTCAGCCCACCCTGTTTCACCCCGCTCTCCAACCTATATGCCACCGAAAGCGAATTGGCCCATCTAACAAAATTTGTTTGATTAGCATACCAATATTTAAAAATATTAAGAACTTCCACCGGCACACCCCTGCCCCTCAACTTACCCCAAAGGACATCGTACGACACAAGGTCAAAAGTCTTGGAAAGGTCAAGGAAACAGGCGTATACCGGCGTCCTTTGGTCAGTATAATATTGGACAGTATGCTTAAGACTTACGATTGCGCTTTCCGTAGACAGAGCGGGCCGAAAACCGAACTGAGCGTCGTGTATGTTTAAGAACTTTTCTAGGCAGGAATCAAGCATACTGTCCAAAATCTTAGCCATGGTGGTTGCTAGCGAGATGGGACGGTAGTTCCCCTTGTCTGAGACATCCCCAGACCTGTTCTTCACAATGGGCACCACGATAGTTTTCATTAAGTCGTGTGGTAGATACGAGTGACTTATGCACATTGTGAAAAACATGGCCAGCACCCTTGGTAGGTGAACCCCAGCGTGTCTGAAATGCTCAATACTGAGCCCATCATGTCCGTCGGATTTACCACCGCTCATTTTCCTTAGTACAGCTCTTATTTGACTAGCAGTAAAGCAAACAAGGCGTTCACCCTCCTGACATCCGGGGACAGCATCAACAGACTCAGTCGAAGGGCCCAATGGGGAGTGCACTTTAAAGTGTTTCATAAACATATTAGAAATATGCACCGGCTCGCTTTTCCCATCATTGCTCACCGGGCGGCCAGGCTTACCCTCAAGTTCCCTTGTAGACTTCCAAAATTTACAAAAATTTTTCTCCGATCTGTGTTTAGCCAAAATGTTCATTCTAAGTTGAACCTGATTTTTTTGACACCAATTTAGACGACTTTTATAGTAGTTTACGCGACTCATACATTTGGTTATAAACAAAACCAGATGCAGGCCGATTAAATTTTACCCACATTTCGAAATTACGCCTGGCCACCCGATGGGCATCACGGACGTGCTCGTTCCAGCCACATAAGTGTCTATTGTTACTACGATTCTTACAGCACCGCCCATTAGTCCTCTCAGCCGCGTCACTTAATATATACACAACGTTTTCGTACAACCTGTTCAAGATAAGTTTATGTTGTTCCAATTTGCAAGACCCATGACTGCACTCATAGAAATCAGCGGGAAAATCAATATCACGTAATCTATTATTACATAATTCATGGTACATATGGATTTGAGTAGAATGTCTTTTGCCCCATACTACGTTGCTGATCATTCACAAGTAATTTAGGCCTTACAACGTTTAAATCACATTTAACAATTAACGGTAGGTGATCCGATATAAAAACATCCTCAATAACACCCACCTCGACGATAGTTTGCCAGGCCAACAGTGACACTACACAGTGGTCTAACCATCGTCTACACCCATGTGCGTCGCTTATAAAGGTGTATATGTCCGACTGTAAGCCAAGCTTTTCTATATCAGCACACGTCCAAGACTGATCCGAACAAAAGTTTAATAGTTCATTACAAAACAAAGTATGTGGGTGAGCGTTGAAATCACCTAAGATGAAAAGACTTTCAACATTACCGCTGGCCTCAATTGCACTTATTTCGCCCAACACCTCAGCAAAGACGGGTAAATTGTCAGTCGAGTCAATTGGCATGTACACAGAGAATACAACAATAGAACGCTCACCCATAGTAGCTCTAATAGCAGTCAGACGGGCGCTTCTACAATCCAAAACAGTCACACTATCAAAAATTCCTTTCCTCCAGAGAATAGCTACTCCCCCATATGGTCGTCCTGTCAACAAACCCGCAGACGTGTCTACAGCTGACTTTCCTGTATATTCAAAATCCTTAGAAATAGTTCCTAATAATGGGATATCATGAGGGAGCAACCAGGTCTCCTGAAGCGCCACCAAATCAGACATTTTACAGATATCTCTTATATTGTCTATCGACCGCTTGACCGATTTACAGTTAAAACTAATGAAATTAAAATATTTATTTGAAATTAGATTCATTATTACTAGCTTTTACTGAAGTACCAATTAATTATTTTAGTATTAAGTATTTATTTATTAAATAAGTATTAATTTATTTATTTATTATTATTTATTTATTATACATAAAATGCACGAAACGCCTAAAAATTATTCCTTTAGGCCAGAACTGATCATTTAAGAATACATCCAATTTATACTTAGAGACATACAACTTGTAGGCATTATATTTTTTTGTCTGTCTCATGTTTATCATTTTAAAGATACAATTTCATTAGTTTTATCCCTTACATAATTAATAATATCATCGGCACTTGTTTCTTTACTAACGTTAGAAATTAAAAGCGGTACTTTAATATCGGCCGCTTTAAATTTACCATCAAGGGCAGAGGCACAGCCTTTCTGACCAATAAGTTTATAACGTTTAACTGATTTATTTCTCACAACTCTCCATTCCGAGTTTTTAACCTCTATCACAGGATCACGTTTCTCACTCGGAGGAATCAGACACGCATCACATAGAGGAGCGAACGAAATAGACCTACACGGTGACACTTTAACAGTAGATGATGGAGTACATTTACCGGGGAGCCCGTCCAACACAGTGCATGCGCCTACGCCACCGCCTCCGTCGCCGTCGCCCTCGTTGTGTCTCAATCTCGATGCAAATGAAACAGCTGACGTCGAAACCGCGGTAGCTGCAGTGGCCTCCACGCGCTTAGCTGGAAGGACTGTCTCGCTCTCTCCCGCACTGACACAGGGACTCGCCGCTCGGTCACTATTCTCTTTCCCTCCTTCCGAAACCGCAGTAAACTCTGGCGCCTCCGACGTCATCGCCCTGTTTTGTACGCGTGCGAAGGAGACATGCTCCTCTTTTTCGCTTTCTTTAGGTGATGGTAGTGACGAGTGTCTTATAATTGAAGGCCGTTCGTTGACCTCCACCGCTGGTAATTGCGGTGATTTAATAGACACGTATTCGGGTACATATTGAAGGCCAATTGGACCACTATCCATTACAAAACTGTTTTGCAAACAAGCACCTCTTCTTTTGTTCACATTTGACGAGAAATCGTCAATTATAGACGCGTTTTTCATATGCTCCACCTCTTGTTTTAGT
This sequence comes from Eudonia mercurella, assembly GCA_963082485.1. Lineage (NCBI taxonomy): Eukaryota > Metazoa > Arthropoda > Insecta > Lepidoptera > Crambidae > Eudonia > Eudonia mercurella. Next base: position 100,391 of record CAUJAO010000129.1, read on the forward strand.
AGATTAAATTTCTCTGCTGTTACTATTTTATCTTCCAAAGCACAAACTTGACTTTTCAGGCAAAGGATGTCTCTCAATAACCGAGTCACATCAACATGGTCAAAAGTGACTGGCGGGAGCTTATGTAGGTCCTTAGCCACAAAGACTGGAAAGATCTCAGGGTCAGCACTTTTCATTAAACTAATAATATCATCAAGGTCTCTTGACATTTTCTTCTTGCCATGTTTTCGACGCAAGGGCATCTTCTTTGCTTTCGGCATAGAATCAAAGAGCAGAGATTTTGCCGCGATTATTTCATCCTCTGAGAAAGCCGTAGTACACAGCTGGTGAATACTTTCTTCGTCCATGAAGTCCATCACATTGCGTAAAAACGCCAGAAGCTCGTTAATAACAAGACATTTTTTACACGTATATGAGTCACCGATAACGATATCGCCGCGTCCGCATACCGTAGCGCACGAACGGAGACTAAAAACGCGATGTTGATGTTATATCGGGACAGTTTTCTGACTATGAGAACAGTTTTCCTCTCAGTACACAGGTAACGATTGTCGTCTATCAAAGTTCTAACGTTCCATGCTCCTATAATTAAGTTGTTGTTATTATTATTTATTTGTTTCTTATGTCGACCGCGTAAGATTGATGTCCAAGCAACCGCGGTTTGCCGCCAGGTTGAAGGTGAGATGAACTATGTTTAGGCCACCTTTTCTAGGCCCCTCCCCGGATTGGGGAAAGCAGAGCGTTCCTAAATGCTGCTTTGTCACCAGACGTGCTGCCAAACCCTTCCTCCCGTCCCCTTTGATTTCAGGAGCGACCACTCTCGTCTGATCGCCTACGTACAGAGCGCCAGTTAAGGCCCGGGCACATCGTGTCTCAAGACCCTACCACCAGTTCTCCATTGCCGTAGGGCTTGCAAGATATTCGGAGTCCATGAAGTAATGCCTAAGATGAACATATTTAAGGTGGATAAGCACTTGCGCCAATACAGTACCAATACAGACACACTTAGACTTCGAACCCTCGGCACCAATGGATCGGGGAGCCAATACGACTGGTAAAGGGAAAGAAGCCGCAGTAACTGGCGACTCATTTTTTAGTTTTTTTTTTTTTTATTTTTTTTTTGCTACTGCCTTCAACATGATCGGAGATCTTATTTTTACAATTCTCTGTCATTCTAGTTCTCTCTTTTATTCTTCTCTTACTTCTATTCCGCATACTGCACATTCATTCTG
>CAUJAO010000130.1:0-24329 GCA_963082485.1 Eudonia mercurella
TATTGCAGTCAACCTATACGAAGCTACATCCTAGTAAAACTGTTATAACTATGTACCGATTTACCGTCCCTACCTACCTACTAGTCATACGTGCATTTCCGAACCCCATGACACCTACCTATATACTGATCGCGCAATAAAACTCCCGACTCGGTTCCTTACCTACTAGATACACTTATAATATAAAATTCACAATGTAAATTAAAAATGTTTAGCGAGATAAAAGATCACATATACATAAACAAGAATACACTTACCAGTAGACATAAGGTAACAAGTGGTACCTAGGTGGAAGGAATAAGGTTTAAGGATTGGATTTTCTCACTGCCGATCGTGCAGACTCACACGATCGATCAGATATCTGACAGCTAAAGGTGTCTTGGCCACAGCGAGAGGATTTGTGGAAGATGGAAGGTTTGTGGAATTACAGAATCACAACACGTAAAAGAAATGCAATAAAAATCATAACACAACAAATAAAAAGAAATGCAATAAGTTTCAGAATAACTACAAAGTGTAGTGTACAAAGGATACTTAGTGTCCAGAGCCGTCCTCTCCCTTGTTCCGCTGAACTCACAATCACTACTAATAAATCACTACAATATTTCACTTCTAAATCTTCACTATTAATGTCGCTCTTCCAGACGCCAGCCTCCTTTTATACCTTTAGGTACCTACCCTTGCGACGCCGCCAATTTTCTTTTATGTGTTGGTACTAGATTAACAAATCGGTTTATCTCAATAAATACTACTTTAATCAAAGTTTTATTAATATATACTTGTGTTGAAAGTTGTCACCGCCATTTACCACATGTTAATAATAGTTATAATATGAGAAATAGCTTGTAATCCCTCAAAGAAAAAACGTTCCAAACAATGTGGTTGGATACCGACATGCCAACGTTTTTAGTTCCTGCTACTGCCCGCTGTGGCGCTAGATGTATGCATTGTTAATCCCTTTACTTTCATTCATAAAACTAAAATACCATAAACAATCGAAAAGTGTGGAATATCGTATTACATTGGATATAGTCTACTGCTTCTCCCCGCTGGATGGCGCTAGATGTATTAATTGATCGATCGCTCACCCATCTCAAATATGAATCTAGGTCACGACTCAGTGCATTACACACATTTTAAATAGACAAATCGTAATGTTATCATATCCTAACCGAGTTCATGTGAGAACTAAAACTACATTCATAAAACGATATAAAACCCTGTAAATATTATATGAAAACGCAATAATTACTTGTAATTTATTAAAAGCAATCTGTAACATTAAACAGTACAGACTTCTATTTCATTCTAGCATACTAATAGTCTACCTAGGTTAATGGTGAGCGTAAAAGTTAATTAAATCCGTTAATTAAAATGAACCTTTTACAGAAATAAAGTAATATTTGTTTTGTCACTATGTTAACCCATATTAACGCCATCTATATTTAGGGAACCGGGTACCAATTACTAAAACTCGAAGATCGTTTACAAAGCGTAATAAGTGTAGAAAAGTTACTTAAAATGACGCTAGATGGCTCGCATGTATCAATGACGTATAATTTTACTTAATAATATTAATGGAGAAAGATTGATTTTATTTAACATTTAAGTACTATCAAGTAGGGTTTATTTTTTTTCTTAAATATTGTTGATTAAACTATTAGTTCCTTTTATCTTGTTTATTATACATTAAATTAAATAGCATTTAGCCCTACTCCTAAGATTAGAAAATACCTAGATAAATACCTATAATTTTTTATTTATTAATTTAGAAAATGTTCTAGTGACGTATGGATCGTTACAAGTACCCCTCATTCACCAGCCCTAGCAGCAGCCTTTGCTTTGAACTTCGAACCCTAAAACCACCTTGTTAACCACCATGACCAGCTCAAAACTTTTGCCGCAACTACTTTTTATTTTCACTTTACTGTCTGTTCCTGTACTCAACCACAGAGTTCTCATTATCCTCTAAATTGTTACTTGACTTTGACCCACTGTGTAGGTTTGGTTCGCACGGACAGCGAGCACAGCTTGGGCTCGGTCGAGGACGTGGTGGTATCCAGCACCACGGGCCGCGGCGGCCGCGTTTCCACCACCACCACCACAACCTCGCGCTCGCGCGCCGCCCACGCTCACTCCTCCGCGCCCGCGCACGCCCCCGCGCCCGCTTCCGCCTCCTTCCTCGACAGCTCTAGCAAGGTGACAGGCGTACAGGACATACTCACAAGGATGAAGAACGCTGACATCGGTGAGTCCAAAATAGAAAGTTTAAAAAAAGATAATTTATTGGTACATTTATGTATTTTTTTCTAAATTTTAAGACTTGTGTGTTGAAGACTGTTGACGATTGTGTGTTGGAATTTAATGTTTTGATTACACACCATACAAAGTGAAAACGAGAAAGAACTAATGAAATACTGGCACAAAAAGAAGATTTTTTATTGTCATTAACTAACTGTTGATGTTTTGACAACTCTATATTATTGGTCACAAAAGATTTAATTTTATCAGCGCCTGTATCTCTCCTCCAAAGTTTGGTCCGTCCCGCAGTGATCCGCGAAGGCGACAGCTCGGAGGACAGCGAGGCGCGCGCGCTGCTCAACAAGTTCCTGGGCGCCACCGTGCTGATGGCCGGCATGCAGAGCTACGTCACCGACCAGCCCGGCACCAAGCGCCCGCTCAAGGTCAGTCTCTTATTTTTATGTACAGCCGGCCAACTACAGTACAGCCCGTCTGGTGGAAAGCGGTGACTGCAGCCCATGGACGCTTGCGACACCAAGAGTGTCAAAGTACGCGCGTGTTGCTTGAACTTGTTTCTATGTTATGTTTCTATGCCCTGTAATTACACTGAATTTAGGTATCCATCAAACCAGACCGTCGTAGCAATGTAACAAGCTGCTTGGCGGCTGCCCTTGGTATTAGGATGATCGCCCAAAGTAGGATTCTTATCAAAAACATACCATTAGCTAACGAAATTTTAATGGATACTTAAAGCTTTGTATGTTAGTTAAATACGTATTTGTATACATGTAGTTCCTACGGGTTAATGATGATGATCTTCCACTTGTGATGAAGTTTTTTATATTTTTACTAATCGACTGGGAATCTGACCTTTGCCTGACCTGACTTTCACGTGGTTCTGATTTCTGAATCTCAGCAGTCTTTAGAAGATTTAGGTTCAGAAAAAGAAAATATTATTTAACTATTTGGTGTTGAAAAAATCTATAGGCTGCGGTAACCCGTTACCAACAGGCGGGCCAACAGGTTGTAAAAAAAGTCCGCCGCAATTTACCGGAAGTAATTGCATCGCCGTATTTAAGGTTCAATATCTTTTGGTATCGTGGTGTGGGGCGCCGCAGTGTGCTCTTGCTCCGTTGGCTACTGCACACCACTCAGCTGTCCACCTGGCCGAGACATGAAACTTTTTCAGGGTTTAGGCTATGATACACGGGACGCATATGAGGACTTGATGAGGCTGAAGTCAATACAATTTTTATTTCTCTTCGTACTGACTCTGCAGTAGGGATTGATGGAATATCAACAAGATTCCGTAAACAGTACGCTCACTTAATAACTGAGCCACTCACCTACATTTTTAATTTGAGCTCTGCTACTGGAAAGTTTCCGGAACTATTTAAGGTGGCCCTGGTGCATCCTATATACTGGGGAGAAAGATCGTGTTAATAATTACCATCCGATTTCTGTCCTGACTTCCTTATCTAAAGTATTGGAAAAGATCATGAATGGCAGTCTGAAAAAACACATTGAGTCAAATCACCTCCTTCATAATAATCAGTTTGGTTTCCGTGAGAAGAGGTCTACCAGTGATGCCTAACTAATCAAATAGTTGAGTCTCTAGACAGGGGTAAGAAAGTAATTGCTACCTTTCTTGACCTTGCAAAAGCATTTGACACGGTCTCGATCCCCAAGCTCTTTGACAAGTTCTTTGACAAGTGAGTCACTGGGAATAAGGGGGAACCAGTTGAAACTGTTCAAAAGCTATTTACAGAGTAGATCACAATGTGTCAAAACTAGTGATCTCACTAGCGACGAACTTCCTATTGAGTACGGCGTTAAAGGCAATGCCGTTCGCATAAATTTAATTTTTTTTTTTTATGTTACCCATGAACTAGAACAACGTCGTAGTTGTCGACATTGAATAGGGCTCCTTTGGCTTACAGAGTAAGAGTAGACAGTATTGATTAATTTCGGCGAGCTGGATTGAGCCACAATAGCATAGTTGGTAGTGCACCTGACCCGGCATGTCATAGAGTGCGGGTTCGAATCCCGCTCGTGGAAATTTTTCAACACTGTCTTTTTTCAATTTGTAATTTGTTCGAAAACAAAATTTGCGTAAAACTATGTGTTGTTTTTTTCTAAGTAAGTACACTTCATCATCATAATCATTTATTATTTTCTGATATTTTATAATATTTTAATTATTATTATCACTACATAGTATAAAACAAAGTCGCTTTCTCTGTCCCTATGTCCCTTTGTGTGCTTAGATCTTTAAAACTACGCAACGGATTTTGATGCGGTTTTTTTTAATAGATAGAGTGATTCAAGAGGAAGGTTTATATGTATAATACATGCATATAGTAGAGCAACACTGATAATATCAGCATTGCAACCGTGCGAAGCCGGGGGCGGGTCGCTAGTTAATGATATTTTAAATATTATAATTAATGATATTTTAAATATTATAATTTTATGATATTTAGTATTAAGCAATTTTGACATGTATATTCCTCCTTCGCCTATTTCATATTATCATACGAATAAAAAAAAATATTTTCCTGTCATATTTCTTTTTTCAATTGTTTTTATATTTTTGTTTCATGTTACTTTTGAGATCCGACATACCGACCTTTTCTAAGGGAAAGAACACGCACTTTAATGCTCTGGTATTGTCGCATTTAACATAAGGAGATTCAGTGTACCATCCCTGTTTATATAAAAAACGCAAAAACGCGTACAAAAGGTACAAAATGCATGTATGAGGTTCTGCTATGTAATACCTAGAAGAAGTGGAATTACACCACATCTAGTCCAGAGACGTTTACTCAATATGTTCACTCTTGCACGCTGAAGGCGGCCGCGCTTTTCAGTTTTTTTAAACCATCTGAGACATAGAAAATAATTGTTTGAATTCTGGAAAACTTTTTTTTTTTAAACAGAATTCAAACAATAGATCGACAATAGACAGATCGACTTCTAACTAATACATATTACTTAAGGATCTAATCTAGTCGAAGTCGCATTCAGTTACAAGGTCCAATGAACTTCACTCAATAGAAAAAAATCTCAAAGTTACCCCTTTTTTGTAATGTTTTTCAATATTATGACTAAACTACTGATATTTTACATTTAATTTTTGTACTCAACTAAAAACACTAAATATTTCGCAGATAAATTCGCAAAGTTTGATTCGATAAAATGATTGTCTTATTTACTATGTTTAAATACGTATTAAATGCGCGAGTACGGCTGCTCGGCAAGCCCGATTTTACTACTGGGCTACTGTTGCAGGAATACCTAGCCTTAAGTATGCTTGTCTCTTATACAGGGTGCCTAGCGAGAGTTTTGTTTACTATCCGTATTCATTCGATTACGTTTACGAAAACGAAAATTAGTATGGCATTGAAGCAGGCGGCATACGAGAAGAGTTAACATTTTGCCATACAATTCTCGTTTACGTAAACGTTAACGAATAGCGAATGAGACTCGCACTTGGTAAAGTTAATAATGATGTCTCAGTAACAACGCATTCAACATCTAGATCGGACACACTTTAGATCTTTTCGTTTTGACCACACTTTTCTGTTACACGTTGTATAGGTGATAGTCTACTTTAACTATTTATACTACTTATGGCACTCGTGAACCAGCAGCCCGCGAATTCGAATTAGGTATCGGGAACACGCCGGACAGGGCCGCTGCGGCCGCTCTACTTAATAGGTCGTTATTGGTGCCGAACATTTATTCAGAGATCATTTTGGTTTATTTTCAACAGCTTATGTTAACAAAGGTTTAGTCGTGTCATCATTATGATAGTGCTTTCAGTGAACCATCGTCTTTGTGCGAATGAGATGCGCACCATGTTTGCCAAATTACTCACAAACAATGTCAGAGAAGTAAACAAAAACATCCTTAGATCAAGTCTCGGACCATCGTCGAATGTAGTTGGTATTGGAACAATGGAATAATGAAACTTCAAGCAGAATCAATTATGATGTCAAATAAGAAAATGTAATGTCGTAGTGATTTAAAAAGAATAACGCTTGTGTTTTAGTAAATAAGTTTTGTGAGTTTGCAAAAGTGTTTTTATTAATTAAGTTCGCAATTAGCAATAATAGATGAGCGTGCTCGATTTGGAAGGGCACCAACGGCGCTCCAGCCCGTAGTAAACAAAAGGCGCGCCGTACGCAGCGCGCGCGCCGATTGCCGTTTTAAGACACGCGCGGAAAGCGACGAAAATTGCGGCAAAAATAACACGACGCATCGCCGACATTTCACTGGAAACGCTCGCAGAACAACGTAAATGACAACTCTAAGTAATATAAGAACAACGTTGTTGCTACCGTTTTAAAGTTCAGAGTCGGGAGTGGTTCTCCCGGCTCTATATTTGGCACGGTGACGTCAGAGGCGGCCGCACGCGCAGTCCGTCCCGCACTCCGGCACAGAACGGTGCGCGCCAAAGCCGATGTAACTTTTTTTATTAATAAATTATGGCATGATTAGAACTGAACCAAAAACCACCCGTAGATAGTGCAGTCCCGCCAATAGTACGCGGTAGGCAATAGTGACGTTCCCGTTTCAGGATTACAGTTTTTCTCTTATAACCTTTTTTGGTAAGTTAATATCTTTTATGGTTTTCTTTGGATTTTTTTATTATTTTTATAATTTATGTGTCTGTTCCTGTTAACGTGTATGCTACAGGAATACTAGTAATACACAATTTAAACACAATTGTTTGTAAAATTAAGACTTTAAACTATTAACTGTTCGCATTCATTCTACAATTAGTCCAAAATTCTACATTATATTTTATCCTGACATTTCGGATCTTTGGATCCTTTTCAGGTTTCTTGGTCACAGAATGAATTATTTATTGATAATTACAGTATTATTAAATTAACATTAATAAATTATTTCATAAATTTTCATAAAGTTAACTGTTGGTATTGTTAACACTAAGCTCGAGGTAGTGATAATAATGTTATTCATAAAGAAATTCGATTAAAAGTTTGGAATACCATTTTAGTTCTCATTGAGGACTTTTTATCACAAATATGCCACCAACACTAAATCATATCTCTCTTAGTTAAATCTCTTCTCGATATCCCTGTTGTAATCGATAGCGCACCTGTGGTGAGTCACTCGTCGTGACCTACGTCCCGCGCATGTCACCTGTCAAGCTTGACATTGCGTCTGTCGCCGCGCCCGCCGCAGCCGCGCCGCAGCCGCGCCGGCGGGTAACAGAGATGCGCCTAACGTATTAAGAAAGCTTAACCTCCACTCGTAAAACTGCGGCGAAAATAAAATACTATTTTCAAGGAAAGAATGTAGAGATGCGCCGGCCGACGACAGACCCCGCGCCCACAAATCGATCTCTGGAGTCTCGTTCGATGGAGCTGATGATAGTAGAAAGAGATTCTTAACGTAAACCTCAGCTTTATGACACGGGAAACATTGTTTTTTTTATTATAATTATCGTCGCGCTTATTTTAGTATTAGGGCGACTTCTGGGAATTCATCTCATTTCCAGCGTTTCCTAGAAAAACATAACGATACTTAGTAAGAAAAACATGGCAAATGAACAATGACAGTTTATTGTTTAATATTCGAAAACATGGTCATTTTTATACTTCAACAACTTAAAACAACAACTCCTCCTTCACTGCGTTTTAATGAATACTTAGGTGCGAGCGATAAAAGAAAACTCTTTTCAAAGCAAATAAGTCCTAATACCTATATTTTTTTCAAAATTAGAAACAATGTTTATAAAATACAGTAAAAAATTTAAATGCCTACCCGATCGACCTAGCCAAGAATCGAACCTGAGTCTTCCGCATTCCGGGCGGCTGCACTAATCAATATGCTACCGGAAAGGCTGAAGTAAGCACTGTTTTTTTTTTGTTTTTAGGTTTGATTCCTGGCTGGGTCAGGCAAGCATTTAATTTTTTCACTGTATTTTATAAATATTTAATTCAGCTTCAGTGCAGCAAATAGCACTTAAAAATAAAAGTAAAATTTGAAAAATAAAAATGAAAATGTAAATGAAAAAATGTTTATTATTATATTATTTTAAATTATTATTAAATTACTTAAAACTTTTATAAACAATGTTTTTCTTATCTGGTTTCAATAATATCTACGTTATCAAAAACCCATAAACAAGTAACTATATATTTTCACTAGTTCTTTGAATCTGTCTCTACCTCTATTAGGTACGTTAAAAACTATATCTATTGAATCGCTAGAACAATAAATAATTGTCCATTGTCGGGTCCACTTGTCATTCACCGATCACATCATAGAACGCTGTGTGTGTATATATATAATGGCACGCTTAACTTACGATGGCGACGATCAAGAACAGAGTCTATTACTTATAATAACATTAACTTTCTACGGGCGTGCAGCATAGCTTTATGGGGGCTGTATTTATGCGATGAAAACACTCGAAATTACTCGAAAATTGCCAACGTGGTAGCTTCGCATGAGGTAATCGACTGTGAACATAATTGCTAGCGAGTTACGTGGGGTCGCGACCACGTGTGTAAGTACGTTGGGTAAATTAATTTCATTTCGTTGGTGGTTATGTGATCCGGTTGACCTTCAACTTTAAAGCCGTCCGGCCAACTCAGAGGCTTGGTCGACGCGACGGTTAGAGGGCTTAAATGACCACCTTTTTTTTATTTATTAAATATTCTTGGCTTGCCTTTAATTTTTGAATGGTTTCATTCGTTACTGGCAATTATACACAAATCATTTCATGTAACTATTAAAATTTAATTTCGTATCGAAATATTATCGTAATAAAAAATGTACAAATAGGCCCTCCTCTGCATTAGGAAAGGTTTAATTCAGTATGATTTTATTTTTAAACGATCACAAGACACCCCGTCTCAATTGTTTCGCTTCTCAACCTTCGTTTTCAAGTCGCAAGCCGGAAATTTGTAAGCTCCGTCGCTGTTCTTAAATAATTAAATTATATCTTTCAAAATATTTTTTTTATATATATTGACAGTTTGCAAACGAGCAGGCGGGCCACATGAAGGTGAGCGGTCACCGACGCCCATAGACATCAGCAACATCAGATATGCTGAAAAACCTCTTTATACCCTTTTTAAAAGGGTCCATGTCGTAGCTTAATGGGAAAACCTCGGATGGCAGCTCATTCCAAAGTTTGATGGTGCGTGGAATGAAGCTCCTCTGGAAGCTTGGAAGCGAACCGTTCGAGCGAACAGCGGTTCTGGGAAGTGTGCGTGTGCCCTGTTCCGATGACGAGCGGTGCGATGGTAGAAGGAGGTAGTGGGCACCGAATCAAAAAGTTCCTCAGAGCATTCTCCATTATACAGGCGGTAGAACACACACTAGGAGCCGATGTCACGTCGCAAGGCTAAGGGTTCTAACCGGTCTGTGAGCTTGGGATCGTTGACCAGTCGAATGGCACGTTGCTGCAAAGATTCTAGAGGGTCAAGCTGGCATTTAGGAGTGCCGGACCAAAGGTGAGAACAGTACTCCATGTGAGGTTTAACTTGGGCTTTGTACAACTGTAAAAGCTGGTTAGACTTGAAGTACCGACTCACTTTCTTAAGAACTCCAACAATTAAACTCACTGAGTTCAATATTAATTACATTATTTCTCTTTAATTATTACTCGCAGGCTATTGATATCTAGCTTTTTAGCAAATAGATAGAATCCGATTTATAACACCAATAAAGTGATGCAATGCAATACGATTAAAGCGATGACGAACGAAAACTAAAGCAACGACGATGTTATAAAATTTTAGAATATTCTGAAATAGTTACTATAATTTGAATACGCAAGTTCGACTCACACTTGGTCCGTATCTTTTTGTAGTTCAACATTTTTTAAGCTTTGAAGGCTTAAAAAATGTTTGAATTTTCAACGCTCATTAACTGACTAGGTTTTAAGCCGTGGTGCTTATATAATTCTTTCAATAGAACTTCAAAGTGATTGGGATCGTTGATTCGCGGGACCTGGCGATGCTCAGGACGGTGCACCGAGCGCAGGAACACCAGATAATAAACGAGTAGTAAATATTCCCGAAATACCACCGGCGTTACGTGAGCCACGCAAATAAACACACGAAAAATACCAAACACTCACTACAGCCGAGTTGTAATCGAAATAGAATGAAAATTGATATTCACTTGCACTCGTTGCGCTGCTGAGTTCTCGATCGGATCGAGCTTTATTGCGTTGACCGAGGGCCCTGTTTTGTTTTGCATGTTTCAGATAGATCGATTTATTGGCACCTCGCTGATAGTGTAATTGAATGAGCGGGATTGATTCGTCACCGATGCCAGGCGGGCGCGGCCGGCGGCGGCGCCACTGACAGCGGGGAATGCGTTTTACAAAAAATACCTGTACATCATATCTATGCATTAACTAATGTCAAAGTGTCATGGCTTCAAATTACATATACGGTATGGGAACGTGGTACTGAGTAGTCGCAAAAGTAATTCGGCAATCCTTTACTTTTTCCTCCGGTTTTGTGTTACAAGTTTACGCTATTAAATAATGCCTGGATTAAAAGTGACTCAACAGCTTTACTTGAATTGATTAAGACAAATTATCAGTTGTTCAATTCAAATCAAAACAATATAATATAATCATCTTCATTGATATATTAACGTGTCACAGTAATGCAGAATGGTCGTCGCTGCCACAGCCTTTACCTTTGATTTTATTTATTTATTTAATTAAATTTGAATTGTAAATTACACTTACAGTTACACCAAAGCGTGCAGTAGGCCAACTACACTGTGAGTAGACAGATAACTAAGTTAAGTAACTTGTTTAATGGCGAGGCTTCGTATGGCTGACTAAGAACTGTAATCTCGAAATTCGGCGTATTTCGCATGTCACGGCCGGTTGTTGTCGTTAATGAGCAATAGCAGTCATTAATGAGATATGACCCAATTATTCCAAAAGCAACCGTCCACGTCTACTGCTTGTACTGAGTTTATATGATAGTCATTTTATGGTTCCGTAGTCAACATGGAACCCTTATAGTTTTAACATGTCTGTCTGTCTGTCCGTCCCCAGACTAGCTCATAGATTCTTAGTACTAGAAAGCTGTAATTTGGCATGAATATACATATTAATCACGCCAACAAAGTGGTGAAGTACAATTTTGAAAAAAAATTTTTTAGGTTAACTCCCTTACACGTGAAGTGGGGATGTAATTCTTTTTCTTGTCTACCCCTTAATGTGGTATGTCGTTGGATAGCAATTTTAAAAATATTGTGGAAACAGTTTTTTGATTGAGGCATCCGTTTGAGAACTATTAAGCTTTAAAAACTTTGTTAGAGTCAAGTCCTCCCTCAGACAAATGGTTGTTTTTGGATACGTGAAAAAATTCACGGTAGTTGTATATATGACGAAGTTAAAAGGAAAACTATCACAGCTATGTAGGCTTTACAAGTTTACGAGTAACAGTCGACCAACTCATAAAATGTACAAATACCTCATTGGGAACTACTTAAATAACATTTAAATGAAACAACTTTTACGGATCTACTCGCGTTTATTTTACTATACCTTATTTAATGTTTATCCAGACGTTTCGAATCCTTTGCAGGGTCCGTGGTCACAGGGAGACTGAGGTGTTGGTCATCTCATAATTAGTTAGTAGCTTGTATACCCTCATTTAATTTAATCGGGTGCATTCCGTTTTACGCAGAAAGAGCTTATAGCCAGCCCCAACACCATACTGCCAGACCAAAAGATACTGTAAGTTTTTATAATTTGTTCGCAACAAATATTGCGTTAAAAATTATTTGAACATTTTTAAATAACGTTGTCAGGTGTGTGAAACCGGTAGTATCTACATTTAAGTAAATCAAATAAATGCCCTCTTCTCAGAGTCGGCATTATTGAGATGGGCTACGGAACCCTACATTGCACGTGGCTCGACACGCACTTGGCCGGTTTTTAACAGAATATATATACAATACTTATCCACTTTTGTAGATATAAATCATCATTTTAGCAATCACGAAACAACTGTCAAATATCTATTCCTAATTTGTTATAATAGACCATACCGGGAAACGCTGGCAGTGGCACCCAGCGGGTCAATCAAGTGCGCGCTGCTGGCGTGCGGGCATTACCCTCGCTCTAATTATATGTGCGTGCGCCAGCGCCGCGCCGGCCGAACTGGGTCACTCGCTACCAGGTACACCAGCCCCTGCGCATCGGCTTTTGATCGCGCAAGGGTGGAGACCTTACAACTTCGCGTTGTTCAAAAATTACCCTAGATTCAGTGCTAATCAGAGTGGTCGTTTGTCCTCATTGCATGATATAAGATATTTTGTATTAATGGGTCTTTCCCGGTTTCTTGCCATACAATTAGGGCAAACCGATGGCATAGTGCGAATGTTAATTCATAAGAGCTATTGTAGCCGAAACTAGGTAAATGACTTTGTGATTTGAATTTTTCATTTCATAACTTACTATAAGACTAGGATGTAATGACAGTGATGTTGCCCATATTATGATTGAAAGCTGAGTGAAAGCTGACTTTGAAAACTTTGATCTACTTGAAATCATAAAAAAAATGATTAATTATAATTACGTAGACGTAGATAAGTTTTGTTAATATAAATCTATTAACTTCAGTATAATTATAATATTAATTAATATTACCTTTTGTTTCTACCGTTTAGTTAAATTCTTTTTTTGGGTTTTGAATCCAGTAAAATAGGATCTTAATATCATAGAGAATAAATGTCAACGCTGTGTGAGAACCTTTTACTCGTGGTTAGAACCGGTTGAAATAAAAACTAGCAGTTCCAAATTCTGCTATGATTTACATATTGATTACCATTTCCAGATGTAAAATATTGACCGTTTAAATAATCCTTACATCATCTTCAATCAATCAACATACACGTGACATGATGTTTGATTTGTGGATTTTATAAAAAAAATAATGCTTGGACTTAGCTTGCTTTTATTTCTTCTTCATTTTAACTTCATACAAATGTTTTGTTTGCTTTTGTATTATGTTTTTTCTAGTGTGTAAAAGGGAGATTATGTTATTGTGGTCATCGCACAGGTTTAACGCGTTTCGTTTTATGCAGCATGAGCTTAGATACTTTTTGGCTCGAAGTGTAGTGCTGGATGGAATTTAATAACTTTCTTGAAATGTTAAAGTTACTTTATAACTTCAATAAATAGAGTCTAGCGTTGTTGTTGTTTCGCCTCTATTGTTGCATAAGGTTTCCCAGACTTTGCTCTTTCTTTGTTTCTACTGTCCAGCTTTTGGGGAGTGTGTTGGTCGGTGAGGCAGGCGCACGTGTGCGCGTTGGCAGCGCTGCCAAGCTGCGCAGCTCGTGGGAGCGAACGACCTTTGCGTCTGCGTCCGCGCCCGACCGGGAACCGCGCGGCGCCCGCGCCGGGTCCGCGGCCTTGTCACACTAACAAAAGACAAACAAGGAAAACTTGTCTCAGTCAAGAACTTTGCAAAAGTGGCTGTACGTTCGTAGGTACAGATTTATTTTTGGTCTTTGATGATGTGTTTGGACATTGCTGCAGTAAATATTATTTTCATTCATCTTTCTTTTGTAGGAAAACTTTATGTATGTTTTTTAAGTATTCTTTGTTTCGTCTTTAATCCTCAAGGAGTTGTCAAGTTTCCTAAGATCCAGAACGACTTTCCTCGCTTGCTCTCATTAGCTCTGATGCGTGTTGTCAGGTTTGCTACGCTTTTTAGTCATGTAGAGTGTGCGCGGAATCACTTAAACCCAAGACTCACGAAAGTATAAAACATGTCCGCAATCAAAAGTACGATTAAATGAACGACGTATATTTATTTCTACCAGAAAATTTCCATTTATAAGTAGTCAAAGTATAAAAACATAATAGATCATTGATTTGGTTTAATAGTATATGCTAAATGACTTAAACATCTAAAATGTCTGTTTAATAACTTGCCTGCCATACAGCGGTCGAATCATATAGATATTTCAATATCGTCGAAGCTTCGATCACGTCGAAGCTGAGTAACTCTCTAAAGTGTCACGAGCATAATGCGTGTTGACATCTAAATTTCACTCGTGCGGCCATTTATACTGCTTCTATGTAGAGCGGCGGCGTTTGCGTTTATATAATAATAAGTATTATTATCAAATACTTTTTGATTTTCAATGATTTTCAAACCCTGAAGTGGTTTTAATATAATATGACATTTTTTGGAGTTTCAGAACTACTTTATTTGAAATAGTGTCTCATAGCGATCTACAATTTATGCTGTTTTATTTCTATAATAAAGACGGTCTAAGTTTTAAGTTACTACGCAGATAAAGTTACATTATCTACAATCAAATAAATACCAACGTAGAGTCTACTATGATCCGTGATGAGCCTCTAGCCGTTAAAGATCAAGTAAATATATTTTGTGGGGCAATATGAAGTTCTAACCATTATTGTAATGGATTACTTAACTAGTGAGACAAAGCTTAAATTCTTTCTTTCCTTCTGCAATTGAAATATGCCCAGCAAAAAGTACTATAGTAGCAGAACATGTTACTTGAATACTCGTAGCCTCATTCATTATAACTCTAATATGCCCACAACGCTGGCACCAGGGCAAGCGCTCGTCGCTTGCGCCGATTCAATATCCGATCTAGATTGATCTGCCATTCTAGATGGCGTCGGTACGTCTTCCTCGGATAGTCATTTCGACCAAAGTGGCGCGTGCGTGTTGTGGCGCGCCGGTAATCGAACGTTGCACCGCAGATCTAAGATAGCTGCCACAGGAAAAAGCTGCTCATTAGAGAAAAACGTTACAGAACTGTAACGCGTACGCGCACAGCATTATGGTTGCAGCTCTCACCATCTCTGCGTTACTATGCAATGCATTATTCAATGCAATGCAAAAACATTGCTCATTGCGTATAGTAATGAAGAGACACAAACTACGGATCTGTTAAAAAATGTGGCACCGTCTTTGTGGTCCAGTGGTTACACCACTAGCTTCAGACCCAGAAGTCTGGGGTTCGATTCCCAGTCATGTAAGTGTTAAGGCTTGTGTAACAAACTGTCTTAGTCACCTTGACTAGCTTCTACCATCATAATCATAAGAAAATCGATATTAGTAGTTTGGTTGTTTACGGGCAGTTGATAATAAGATTTCTTGTTTCTTAATAGCCTTTCGTCTCTTATTACCACAAGGTGAGATAAAGACCTAGCGTTCCGTTATGCAATAAACAGCTTTTTCTTTATTCTAGAAAAAAAGCGTTAAATAATCTCTAGAGTATGATTTGATTAAAATTTCGTAGGCATGTTTACGCTACAGACCAGGCTCGATGGTACAGCGCGCCCGAAATACCCGCCGCGGTCATCCACGCCTGTCTTCGGAGTCGCTCCGCACGAACATTGATCCCTTCATCCGAAGCCGTTGATAGGCATATAAACGTATACATCTATATACATATAATGACTTGTCCTGACTGATTCATCATCGCCGAGCCTAAACCGCTGAAGCTACTTAGATGAAATTTGGACTGTAGGTTAATTGAGTTACGTAACTAGCCACTAAGAAAGGATTTTACAAAAATCACTAAGGGGGTCAAATGGGGGGTGAAAGTTTGTATGAAAATCCGTCGGTTTTGAAGTAAAAGACATGAAAATTGGTATTTAACTTTATGATAAAAAATAAAGAATGACGTATCTCAGGAATTTTGTTTATTTTCTTATAAATGGGAAGAAAGTTTTTTTGAGGAAATCACTATTTGTTTATGGCTTGGTATTATTATCAGATAATACAAAAAAATATTCTCCTTAAAATGAAATGTTGTCATTTGAAAACTAAAACTGCCTGAAGCGCAAAGTGGCCGCGCTCCAAATGTCTGTTTGCGCATCACTCGCGCACACTTCAAACAAAACACTTGCTTTTGATTTACAATCTTTATTATCTTGCAATATTGATATTTTGTTTGCAAACATCATCACTTTTATTTTGGTTCGTTTAAATCACTTCAGTTGTACGTTTCACATTTACAATAGCAGTTTATGAGAAAATATGCGTCCTATGCAGCAGCTTGCTCTCTAGTAAGAGAATAGAAGTATAAATAATATATTTAACAACTTTTATTCCACATCAGGGACAAGCTTTACCTAAAACTGTTAATATGGCTGGAGATCTCCTCACAGGCTATGAAACAGGCTAACCCACCCTGATCTGTTATTCGTTCAAAAGTTGCGTACAACCAACTGCGCCTGCGCCGGGTGACCTGCCAAGCACGCGGCCCACTGATCTTCTCGCGAAGGCGCTATTAATGTGACGATACCGGTGCGGGTGCGCACTGGACCGGCTCGGGGGGCGGGGGCGGCGCACGCGCACACCGTTGCCATTGCCACATGAGCCTAGTGCGAGTTTTATCTGCCATTCATCACGAAACCGTGATTGTCATGGCATTTGTGACAACCGAGGAGAATTGAAATTATGCCATACAAGTTCTCATTTTCGTAGCGTGGTAAATTACGAGTAGAAGTATAGGATAGAAGCTATATTTTTAACTGTAACACTATATTAACAATTTTTGTATATTTTGAATTTTACATTTACAATGTTAAGTATTTATAGATACAAGATAAAAAAAAACCTAGTAGAATTCTATCTTGTAACTATATTAGCGTGTTCAAAGCTCATTATTTTATAATATGGGGGTTCCATATTCATAAAAACTATTGAAGCATTATTTAGTTATATATTGTTTTGTCAACGTCACACAAACGTCATTTTGAATTTGATAAAACAATGATTAACTAAATTATGCTTAAATAGTTTTTTATGAATATGGGGGTTAATGTTTAACCGCTATAATCCATATCCTACTACAAATTAGTTACGTATTACATTAACAACTTCTTGCTTTCTTTTCCTAGTTTTATACGGAGAGAAAAACACATTTGTATATGTAAAAATATAAGTATTAGCTTTAAACACATGTGCACTAATAATTCCGCGTGCAATTTTAAAATAGCGACTTGATACTAAAAATATTGGCGATCGTGCAGCTGACCGACCGGCGACGCGCTACTGCGCGGCTATTTGTGAACGGTCGCGCGCCAGGCCTGCGCGTGCGGGCTGTATGTTGGAGTACGCGTTTTCAATTGAAAACAGTTAAAAAATGTCCTGAAGCTTTCTTCGATAGAGTATATTTACAGTATAAAAGTACGTACATTGGGTAAAAATGTGATTATTAAGAAAAAACATAATATGTACAACGATGTCATCCAAAAACACTTTAACAGAATTATTAAATAGGTTTTGCCAAAAAGTGTTGAAATGATGTGAAGCTAATCAAAAGTTTCATAAAGGTCGAATTCCCTCTGTTATTGGTGTCTACAAAACCCTAAACCCGAAAACTTTAAAAAAAATTAGTTCAGAAAAACCGCTACGTCTAAACAACGATTCCTTTTGAGATGTTGATGATGTACCAATTCTGTTAAGTAGGTACTGCCGACCTTCAAACCCGCGCGAGCTGTCGGCGCGCCTTCCGCACGGCTCGCAACGTAAACAGGGGAACTCGCCAGCACTCGCATTAACTCTAAAATTATGGCGTGACGCCGCCGGAAACCACTCTCCAATATCTTTTCATGGCCTGGCCCCTTCCTAGCTTCATAGGAAACGTAGGCAACCCACTTAGTTCATAAAAGCACACAACAGAGCTTACAGAATATTGGATTTCAAGAACTCGGTGGGAAAACGACCAGTACGTTCTAGTTTTCATTTTTGCTTAATCAGTTACGAAGGTAATTTTTTTTTGGTCAGACTCTTTTCAGTCTTCTCCTGTTTCGCCGGATGCGTTCACTGATTTTTTTTATTGAAATTTTCCTGGATGGCAGCTAGGAAGCTGTGGTTGTGGTTGTTGTGGTGGAAGGTGTGGTGGTATTCAATGGTCAATAAAGTCACAAATCAGTTGCTGACTGACCCTTATTTCCAATGATTAAAGGTAAAAACTGTCGATCAGTGACTCCTGTTGAACAGCGGTGTCACTACATACCTGTTCCTGCTGCCCAGGAGCGTTGTTTTGCATTTCTGTGTTCCATTTTCAAGGGTACCACTGTACTTATTCACCACTGTAATTACAAAGATTAGATAAGAACCGAAGTTTCAGAAAATTATCGGATATTCACATACAACAAAATATGGTAATCATATAAAACATCGGCAATACGCGTTTAGTGTTACAAGCGTTTATATGCTACGAAGACCGCTTTTCATTAAGCCAGTCATACGTTAATTTGAGTAATATAAAAATAAATGATGGTTACTGAGAAGACATTGGTCAGGACAATGCAAAAACTGACGTCCAGACGCGGTCGATGCTTTGCCCGTAGTTGGCGGTTGAATAGCAGCCAGCGTATGAGTCACGGGGCTGCGCGGAAGCTGCACCGACGACGCTAAAATTAAGCGCACTCGGCACGGCCATGTAAAGGCAATCACACGAAGACGGAAATAACAGCTGTCTGCTTTATCTAGCCCGCCGAGTGATGTGCACTAACCCACGTCACTCGCGAGACCTGCCGATGCCGTGCGTCGTAGCATCACTTGCCTGATCATGACAGAATGTTTGCTTTACCATTCTGGGGCCAAAATATCTAACGGCACAAGACACCAGTATCATTAAAACGCAGAACTACAACTAAATGTTTGAAACAATTAAGTATGTTATGCTAGCAGGAATAAAACCACTTCGTATGTCAGCGCACTCCACTAAGTGTTGTCATATTAAAATCGTGTCTTCTATAAAACATAGCAATTAAACATAAAACATTGTAATTGAACATAATAATATAAAAATAAAAGAAGTAAAATTTTAAATCATTTTTGAAATATTACTAAAACAAAATATTTACAAATGCAACTATAAGCCCTACTTAGTTTAATGACATGAAAGAAAGGCCGCTAACGACTCTATAAAGCCAAGTGCGAGTCGCCGCGTCTCACGAGGGGACGTCCGTCGGTCGTCCACGTCCCGCCTCACTTTCTATTCGGGCGCCTGACGCTAAACATTATCTATCACAGAACATTTTGTACAAGTGTTGTCACTACAACGCGACGCAATAACCTTTTTGCCTGTATTCTATTTTATTATTTGTATTTAAAAAAAATGTGCGGTCTTCAAACCACTTTAGTTTTATTAGCCATCAACTACACTCGGTTCGGACGCGACAAGCGAGTGATATTACAACACAACTCAATGTTCACGGATTTTTTTATGAAAAACTCTATCATACCTAGGTTTGCTTCTGAAAACGATGATTAAATCAAAAGGAAAATGTAAATTTAACAAATGGGAAACTCCGTTCGTTCAGCTCAGAACGAACCCGGAACGCTTGAGTGCTTACTCACTACACCATTTGCTCTTATCCAGTTAAATTACGACTTACGAATAGATAAAGAGATAGTGCAAAGCTGTCGGCTTTTGCTATGCCCTCACGGTCGCTACATTGCGTTGAAGACAACGAAAAAATTTGCGTTGAAAGAAAGATCTTTAGTACCGCTTGGCTTTACTTGCGGCCTGGAATCTGCCGCAGGGCTGCAGTGCCAATGCAACAAAACATGTTTCGGTCCTTGCCGGCTAGGCGGCTGCGTCATCCGCCGTGCTTCGTGTTTATATATAGGTAGACTAAGAAAGTATTTTAACATCTCATTTCCTGAATAAAACATATTATGGTTTAGCTTAGGAATTGGCCGCCTGGTTAAAACATACAAAGTTGTTTCGCGACGTATATTTTAGAAACGATTTCTAGACACACAGGCGATGCAACGTATGATAAATAATGTTTGGTACCTCATTGTGGTCATTATTTGATTTAATTACCGAGCAAGTTGTTGGATATTTGTCCAGCTAATGTATCGGCAAATAGGTAGGTAAGTGCGGGCCGGGCGGACACAATGGCTGCTCATTCACGGTCGTCATTCACGAGTGCTGTGGTCAGTCTCTGTTCACTGCTATGAGTGTGTCTACTGTCGCTTTCGTTTTGGATTCCACTCCTCACACTTGATTTGGAATTTGATGGGATGTTAATTCATTTATCATAGTCCTGTTATTTCCTGTAGAAAGCTAATATGCTTTTGCTAGGAGTTGATTCACGTCATTTAACCTGAATATCTCCTCATTCAGCTTACAGTTGTTAAAGCAATACTTTAAAAATACCATCTCTCACCCCTCCCCCCCCCCAATTCCTACTCCCTCCTCAAGATCCAACTCCTTCCTCAAGGCCGGTAACGCATTTGCGATTACTTTGGTTTTGCGAGTGTCCAGTGGCGGCGGTGATTACTTTCCATCGGGTGACCCGCCTGCTCGTTTGCCTCCTTTAAACATTAAGAAAATAATAAACAAAAAAAAAGAAAATAATAAATAAATGCTAACATAAGCATTCGTAAATGACATTCAAAGTCAAACATTTTCTTCATCTTTCAACTTTTAAATTTTTATGAAATTTAAAGAAATATCAAAAGTAGAAAAAAAAAATATGTAAAAAAATAATGAGCCTCCAAGAGCGTAGCTGAATTTTGCGAAAAAAAAACAAACACAAAACAAAGTGTGTGAACGAGGTTGCTGAAATCACTATAATGCTAGGTACTTAGAGACATACATTAAATTCGCATAAAGAGAGCAAAATAATGGGCCTGATGGATGACACGCTCCGCTGGCAGCACCCACGAGCGGCCCGCGCGGTGGGGGGAGGGGGGGACATACACGGACCAGCACATTTCGCAGAACACTCAGCGAGGAACTAGAAACAACGATTCCGGGAAATAGACATGGAATTAAATTAGGAAATACTTTTAGCTACCAAAGATAATTAACCAATGTAAGTATACGGCTTGCAAGTTTTGAAAGGTCAAGAAGCAGGCGGCAACCTGGATAGTGACTATGGGCTCTCAAGACTAAGAACATTATAGGAACGTGGGTTAAAGAACATGTAGCCGGCGGCGTCAAGCAGAGGCGTTTATGATTATTTACATATAATTTTACGTATTACAGTAGTACAAAATTTTGTTGCGAACAAATTACAATTTGAAAAAAGACAGTATTGAAAAAATTCCACGAGCGGGATTCGAACCCCCACCCCATGACATGCCGGGTCAGGTGCACTGCCAGCTATGCTATCGTGGCTCAATCCAACTCACCGAAATTAATCAACACTAATTACTTTTACTTTATAAGCCAAAGGAGCCTTTTCAATGTCGACAACTACGTCATCAACATCCGATCTTAATATTGTTACAAATATCCCGCTCGTGGAATTTTTTTCAACACTTTGTCTTTTTTCGAATAGGCGTATATATCAAAGAATACCTGGACCATCACGTGAACGGGCAATGCAACAATTTAACTATTTAAATTGATTTATATCAAATACTCGTTTTATTAGCATTTTAAAAATAGAAATAACACGTAATTCTGAAGCTGCCATGCTTAGACAACTAAAGGCTGACTCAGGGCGGGGATCATTCAAAAATTCAAGATCAATTCAAAGTTAGAAAGCGGCCATTTCCATTGTTTAAGCACAGTAGCATTAAATCTAATAAGTTAGTGTTTTTGAACCACAACAACGTAGGCGAGAGCTGTTTGGCTGAAATCATTTTATCAAAATGTAGTACAGTAGTTAAAAGGGAACTGGGTCGCTATGGTTCCGGGTTGGAAGCGCGCCGAGCCCGGCGCTGCGGCGGCGGCGGCGTCGGCGCCGGTGCGGCGACGCGTCACAGCCGCTCGCTACGGCTGCCGGCGATGACACGCTGGAGTCTTGCTCTTGAACCACACTCCAAAGCTTGGTGTTATTAATACGACGAGTGACGCCTTTAGTCATTCAAACTATTTCTTTAAAGTGTTAAGTTATCGTCAGCTCTATGATTTGCCACACAAATGTAGTTGCGTGTGCCGCTGTTGGATAGAAACAAAAATAACGGAAAGATTGTACTACTCGTAAAACCCTATCAATAAATAGCAAGATTTCACGGAAAATTTATGTACGCCCATAAAAATTGATTTACACGAAACTAAAAGGAGGTTTAAATGCCTGTATCAAATTGGATCGCGCAATCGTGACGCGCGAATTTATTCGCGAAAGCATTAAAACGTTACAACTAGGATGTTGTACGAGTGTAGTATGTCCGCGCCAGCCCGCTATTAGATTTACAGCATGTTGTGGCTTCCACCACCACTCCAGCGCTCTCTCCCAGCTGCCGGCTGTCCGTTACAGCCACATAGTGAATATCTTTGCGTAATCAATGAATTTAAATTGACATTGACCTTGGCTGTTCGGGCTGTTGGAAACGTTTGCGAGAAGGCGGCCATTGTCACTGAATACATTTAGAGTAGCGATTGCGTAAAGTGACAATAAATGTGTTTTATAAATAGTCTCTTTTAGTTCTGTTCAACTCTATTTGTTGTAGTGTAAACACTTTTTACACTTTACTAGTTTTCAAAACATATTATGAGCGTTTTCGTCTTTAGCAACAGATCGATGATTACACAAATCCAGTCAATGATATAGTTTCTTTAAGTAATTGCCTGACAAACTATCAATCGACTATTGATAGTCGATTGATAGTGTCAGTGGTAGCGTATCAACGGCTGAAACCTAATAACTGTATCGCATGCCGCCGGCCGCGGCCTCGCCGCCGCGCCCGCCGCCGCGCCGCAACCGCACACCGCGGCTATTGGTTCTACTAACGTAAATTCAAACGAAAATACTTGTTGCAAAATCTACGTCATTCAAACTTAAAAATATAATGTAAAAGTTAGTGTAAAAGTTCGCGTTTGGTTTGAAATAACAGCGTGAGATCTTCCTGGACACGTATGGGCGCTCTGCTATGATACACTCACTACACTTTCAAGATGTTTACGAAGCGAGAAACTGTTAAATAAAAATAGAGCCGTCACTTGGAAGGGCGGCCATCTGTTATGCGCGAGGTCTTCCCCACTACGAGCTACGATAGTTTTTCACTAATAATAGAGCGTATCACGGATTGCCGCGATTTAGCAACATATACATTTATAAAGGGATATTTGAGGAATTCTACTGAATTTTATGATAATGTTTGAGTATCAAAAAGAGATCATGGCCACGATAGAAAAAAACTTTAACTATGAAAGAATTATTATAAATATATCTATTCATTTACATACATAAACTTTATTTTCTTCTTTAAGACTACAATAGTGTGTGACTAACTGTTTGGTGTCTGTTGCCTCAGGAGACGGTCTGCGCCAGCAGCGGCCAGGTAACCAGCAGCGTCGAGGACGTCGACCTCGAGCAGTGCTGGGACGAGCGGCTCCTCAGGAAGCTCGTGAGTACCATCAACGTTTCCCGGTATACTCATGACTTCCTTACTTGAGAAGAAGTTGCTTCTACCATCGGTGCTGACGACGGGTAGTGTTCGGGTAGTGCTCGGGTAGTGGGTAGACATAATGGCTCGCAGCCAGCTACTCGGGTGGGCAATGCTGTTTCTGTCTTTCATATATTTTACCTAGATGTCCAGTTTTGGATGCATCTGCAATTCTAGTGAATGCGTAAGTTTGAGGAACCAGCAGCAATCTTGTGTCGATAGTTTTTTTATTCTATGACCTATAGGTAATTCAAAATTGTGATGCAAAAAGGAATGAAAGGGTTCTTGACAATGAAAAGACGGTCGAATACTTTCTATTATTACACGACTGCCAAAAAAAGGAGTGTTATGTTTTTAACTTCTTTAAAGTAGTCTCTGTGTCTAAATAATCGTGTTCCAATATTTTCATAGAAATTGTCATAATCAATGGCTGCATTTCACATTGTTTGGCTTGCCGAAGCTAAAATTACTATCTTTTGTGTCCACAACTTTGCTCCCGCAACAAAGGTAATTTATTTCGTCCATTAAAAACAAGTGAAAGTGACTCACTGCCGTGTTTTTGTGTCGGTTTACGTAAACCGAACTTTGTCAACACAAACTTTTTTTATTCAGATTTAGCTGTTCTTACGTTACAAAACATTAAGAAATAGAGCAATTCAACCTTCGATCAATACAGAGTACAACGAACTATCTCTATCATATTGAATCCTT
>CAUJAO010000131.1:0-37951 GCA_963082485.1 Eudonia mercurella
CGTAAAGCCGTTGGTCCCGGCTACATTAGCAGTCGTTAATAACCACCGCATCGCAATGGACCTGCGTTGTGGTTTATGGCCCGTTCTCCCTGTGGTGTTACATCAAAAGGGGAGGCTCGACATACAATGAGCTGGTGGTATGTGCGAGTGCTGAGGTGCGTGCGTGTGTCGCAGGCGGCGCGGGCGGTGAGGCGGCGGTGAGGCGGGCGGTCGCGGTCGCGGTCGCGGCATGGGGCGCGCGCGCGGCCCGCCGGCGGCATGGCGGTGAGCTGCCCCGAGGTGATGTACGGCGCCTACTACCCCTACCTGTACGGCCGCGGCGCCGCGCGCTCCTTCCACCACGCGCCGCACTTCCAGTATGATCGGGTGAGTACCTACGCTGCACACACAACCACACACAAACTGATCGAGTCGATGCAGGCGAGGCACTTGCTTGCGAAAGCGTCTCCTAACTAAACACTGTCTTTCGGCAGCCACCCGCGAAACGCGACTATGCTTCGCCATTTTCCACTTGCTCATTAGCGAACATTTCTATGTCAGTGATGCTCGCTAAATATTCATCTTTGCTCATCCTCACATCATGACCCTTACAGGCTTTAACCTCTCATCTGCGGCGAACACTGATCAGTGCCATAAACAATTAAAATTCTATTGTGTCTGTATTCGCAGCAGATACAATACAAATTGATTCACAGCAAATAAGCTAAATACACTTTATTGAAGGTACACTAAAAAAAATACAAGACTTTTTGACATAAAATTACATAAAAAGTACGCGTACAAAAGGCGGTCTAGCACTAAGAGTGCATGATCTCTTCCAGACGACCTTTGGATGGACAAGAAAGTGGGCTTGTCGTTGCGTCAGTGCACCATGACCAATAAATATTATACAATAACTTACAGCCATTCAATACAAAACATAATAAATAGTAATAATAAAAAAAGATGTGTTACATTTGACATCTCACCTTTTGAAATCATTGTTACATTAGGAAACAGAATAGAGATTATTATCAGTATATTTTTTTACAAATCATAAAGAGAATGCAGTCAATACTCATTAGAAGACATTTAACATATCAAAATGATCAATTATTATTTTAAGTCTTAGAGCATTTTTAAGTGGTTGATAATATTATGTCACTTAAAATAATAATATGTCTTGTTTTAATTTTTTTCAAATCATAAAGAGAATGCAGTAAATACTCATTAAAAGACATGTCACACTGACACATCCTATCTGCCGCTCTATTTATTTATAAGTAAAGAACATGTGTTTCAGATCGTCAAAAAATCGTCAGAAATGTCAGCACCTCAAATATCATAATCACAAACACAGTAAGTTGTACTTAATGCGTTCATAAATTGTGCGGCAGTATCACACTGTTACGATCACACGATTACATTTCTACGAAATCACTCCCACAAATATTACTACCTACAACGGACATTGGGCTTAGTGTCGATCACTGGTGGCTGTTACGGACTTCCTGTTACGTACTTCCGTCCCTTTTCTGCGAAATCACTTCCACAAATTGTATATATAGAAGGAGAGCGGAAAGATATTAGACATCAAAAAATAACTAACTAATATAAGGGGTTAACGTATGAAATTGCCGATCTGTAGGTACCTACTTACTAAAAAATTTAAACTCATTTTTTGCTAAGATTTAACATATTTATTTGATCATCAAAATATTTACCCTTATGATCTATATCTATAGGTACATTGTGCCATCTAATCGAAAGTTCATTTGTCCCTTTGCGATAGAACTTTGGGGATCTAGATTCGACAAACTGTGTGAAAGCATACTGCCTCTTGGGAAGATTTTTTTTACCTCGTAGTAAATTGTACTAACAAAATCACCTAAAAATTGTAGTCGGTTGGAGCAAGGTTTTTCGATTTTTTGTTTTTATTTTAAATTTTATTTTATTAAGGAAACATACAGCTTTATATCACACATATAAACAATTAAAAATATAATACACAGCATTTTTTAGAGAGTTTGCTGATTGCCTCAAACGGCATTTTCAGCTTCACCAGGCTTTTTTGGGGGCGGCGAGAAACTTAAAGGGTTCTTCAAGCCGTGTGAAACTAATCACCTTCTGAGGTTTTCTAGAGGGAACTAGATTCTCCGAGCGGTTCGGATCGGATCGGGGAGGTTCTGGCAAATACGGAGGATAACGTATAAGCAGCTTCCAACTGCAGCCCCTGTAGAGTGACAATGGAATGTAATGCATTATGTATAGTAGAAAAAAAAATGTTGCGGTGTCCAATCAGGGCTCATATTTTGGTACGTGGGAAATATTAAATGTACTCCTTTGTAATGTAATATTTTTTACCACATGATTTGCAATAAATACCTTTGACTTTGAGTAATAATGGTGAAGATGGATTCACGAGTCGGGCTGTTTCACTGCCAGCTTCGTCATGATTGTTCCAAGTTCGGCACAGTCAACATCTGCTAGTATTGCTTGACCAGACCTGAGAAAGCTTTAGTAAATAACACCATGAAGAGACCACCAAACATAACTGTTTGGTGGTCTCTTCAACTTCAGTAAGTACATAAATGATAAAAAAGTTGCTAAAGATGTGATTAGTTCATGTTACCTATACGAGTAGTATACCTACTGCTGGGTGTGACAAAGGCATACCTACGATAAAGTCACGTAGTACAATAGCCTATTGTCAAAGTTATAAGGGACAGGAATTCGCGGATAAGCCCTTGAAAGGTTACAATCATATTTATCCAATAGAAAACAACTGACTGTACAAATAATCCCCCCGTGTGGTGCGGGGGGTAAAGAATTGCACCACCCCATCTCTTCCCGTGGGTGTCGTAGAAGGCGACTATGGGACCATTCCAGAGGATGGGCAGCAGCGTCTCTCTGTGATTATTCTTACCTTACTGCGAGTAAGACAGGGGGATGTCATATCCCCGAAACTGTTCACAAGCGCGTTGGAAGATATGTTTAAGACGCTGGACTGGAAAGGAAAGGGCATTAACGTAAATGGTGACTACATCTCACACCTGCGATTCGCTGATGACATAGTTTTAATGGCGGAGTCGCTAGAGGAGCTGAACCAGATGCTGGACGGCCTAGCTTCAGCCTCGCGACGCATCGGTCTTGGCATGAATTTGGATAAAACCAAAGTCATGATCAATGGCCACATTGATCCAATACCGGTCGTCGTACATGGTCACCTTCTTGAAATCGTTTCTGAATACACCTACCTCGGGCAGATTCTGCAATTAGGTAAAAACAATTTTGAGAGGGAGGCCAAGAGGAGGATCCAGCTGGGCTGGGCAGCGTTTGGAAAACTACGCCGAGTCTTCTCGTCATCCATACCGCAATGCTTGAAAACGAAAGTTTTCAATCAGTGCGTCCTACCAGTCATGACCTACGGAGCTGAGACGTGGACACTCACGGTAGGGCTGGTCCACCAGTTTAAAGTCGCTCAGCGAGCCATGGAAAGAGCTATGCTCGGAGTTTCTCTGAAGGATAGGATTCGTAACGAATACATCCGACAGAGAACCAAAGTCATCGACATAGCTCTAAGAATTAGCAAGTTGAAGTGGCAGTGGGCCGGCCATATCTGGCGAAGAACCGACAACCGCTGGGGTAAACGTGTTCTTGAGTGGAGACCACGACTCGGTAAACGTAGTGTAGGACGACCTGCGGCCAGGTGGGATGATGACCTGCGAAAGACTGCAGGCAGATGCTGGATGCGTCAAGCTGAGGACAGGGCGCTATGGCGCTCATTAGGGGAGGCCTATGTCCAGCAGTGGACTAAGATAGGCCGATGATGATGATGATGATGATACTGCGATCGCCAACCCGCCTGCCAAGCGTGGCGATTATGGGCAAATTCCCTTCAAAATGATTTATCCTTGAGGGAGGCCTTTGTCCAGCAGTGGACGTCTTTTTGGCTGAGATGAGACTGTACAAATTGCGCACAATGACAATAAATTCAATGAAATACAGGTATTTTCTCCGTTCTGAAAAAACTACACTTATAAATCTATAATAAATGAGTATTTATAAATATATTAAATATTGATAGTTGTCGCAGGCGGGGACAATCACCAACCGAGTGCGGATTTCATTGAGCTAGCCACGGCCGCTTGGTTGATGATTGTCCCCGTTTGCGACAACTATCAATATTTAATATATTTATAAATACTCATTTATTATAGATTTATAAGTCTAGTTTTTTCAGAACGGAGAAAATACCTGTATTTCATTGAATTTATTGTCATTGTGCGCAATTTGTACAGTCTCAATGTTCATCAATATTCAATGTATTTATAAATACTCATTTATTAATTATAGATTTTATTATTTAAGTATAGGTTTCGGACAAGGAAATATTTCACGGTACATTCAACATTGCTCAAATTGAATTTTGGGATCGTAGAGCTTGTTTTTTTCTTTTCAGTTTTTTCTCTTTGCAGTTATTTTTTATGTTAGTCCGGTTTTTACGAGTATATAATTGTTTTTTATATAGGGTCTGTTCCGATATGCACTGCGAGCACTGTAAGGTGTGACGTCAATTTAGTATACTGCGAAGCCGTTCCTTTATAGTTAGCTGTACTGGTTACTGTTTAAAACGGAACGCAGTTCAGTATACTGTCATCCATGCTGTCATCCACGTCATTTCTGGACGCTGTTGATCACGTGATCAAAGCACTGAAAGCACCTTACCTCGAAAATGCCAGTACTACTAATGTAAAAAATCAAAAATGGCGAAGATTTATGACGTCATATATTTCCCTAGGATACTGCGGCAGTATACTGTCAGCCCATGACGGAACAAATTTCTCACCAGTAAGAGCACTGGACAGTGGTCGCGTGTATATCGGAACATACTCTTTGTTGTTTTAGCAGTCGGGTTTTTCGTTTTATTTTAATAATTTGGTTTATTTTAAACTTTTAGTTTTGTAAAGTAAATAACCAAGTATTTCAAAACCTATATAAATAATTATATTAAAATGCCTTACTCTTTTAAATAGCAAAGTCATAGCGCATACACCAATTGTCAATAATTTGATTAAGGCGTAAAAACGAAACTCTTGACGTCTGGTACATAAATACATACATACATACACTCTAAAAACAACCCTCCTTCTGACGCAGTCGGGTAAAAAGTACGAACAGTGGAACATGGAACTTCACCTCCTTTTGAAGTCGGTTAAAAACCTTAAATGACATCACTAGTTGGCTTTTAACGACCTCAACTAAAGTAAAAGTAAATCTAAAAGCAAAACTAGTTAATACAATTGCAATCCTACAAAACAACTTAGCTTATCGTAATAGCAACGAAGAGATAGAGACTGATAACGCACTTAACCATCTTGGAATAAAAAATAGCTCAAATAGCTATATGGAATAAAACACATATCACATACTTATCAAAACAAAATTGGCCAAATTTAGTTACATTTTATTTTAAATAAAAATCAGCCGAATACAGGGACCGCGATACCCCTACGCTTGGTTGCGGTGTGGCGTGACGCTGTGGGGAAACATTTAGACGCTCACTAGTCATCATACAAAAAGATATGTTAGAATCATTGCTTAAATATATATCACATACAGCTGCAAGCCGTGTTTTAAAGAATATTAAAAAAATATAAAATATTTAAACTGCAGTCCATACTAGAAGGCTGTAAACATATTGAATAAATTACCGCCTGATATAAAAAATCAACCAACCCTTAAAGCATTTCAAAAGAAGTTACAAGAATATCTAAATTCATTTCATCATTCATCATGACCTAACTCTATGAATACCTGTTTACTTACCTCGAAAAACATAACCCTCCTTCTGACGCAGTCCGACAGCGGCGTCCGCGTCGGCGCGGTGGCTTGCGAACATTCAACATTGTAGTTGTCGAGTAGTGTAGAACTATGTGTACCTAATACTCACATAGGGTGAAATTGAGGTTTAATGTGACACTTTGTATGTGTAACATTATGTGTTATATTAAATTAGTTTAAAAGATGGAGAAAAACAAAAAAGCCTCCTGAGTTTGTTGCCAGCTTTGCTCAGTCAAGAGTCTCCTAAAATCCGAACCGGTGGTAGATTCAGTCGTTAAACTTAATTTTAGTTTATTATTATTTGAATTTTATACTTAGTTTTGACGTCAATAAGTGCCTGTAACGACTTGTCTTTAACTTTGTATGTTGTACATTTCTAACAATGATTAATAATCGTAAGAGGAGCTCGACTTTTGCCGGCTGGCCAAACCGCGGTACGCGATTTATTCTCCTGTTAAAAGAGCGACAAAAAATTTCCTGTATGGGTTGGTTTATTTATTTTGGAAAAACATTTTGGCAAGCCTCTTACGGCGGCGGCGTATTTCTTACACGAAAACTTTTAGAGAATCTCAAAACATTGTTGATGTTGGCCGAACCTCTTCCTTTGACAACTAAAATTATGGCTTCTAGAAAAAGTTTGCCCAGAGTCGTCATGCATGTCTTTATTGTCCATCTGCCATTTGAGATGGTATATTATGAGCATATCGCAGCGGAGGGGTGTGCGGGCGACGCTGCCGTCCGCTCGCAGAGGTAAGATGAGTTTTTCTCGCGGGTTCCCGGTACCGCGGGCGCGGACCGGCCGCCATATATCACCAGCACAAAAACTGACCGCTGGCCGCTCCGCCCGCCCCGCCTCACTATTGTCCATCGTGACTACTCCATACATTATTAATTATTGTGTTATTTAGACATAACATTGCACAATTCAATATAAATAGTAACAGGCGCTGCAGGCATGCCGACTCTCGTAGCTTTAGAGATTCCCAATAAACTGTGTTACATAAAATACATAAAAAATGACATCATCATCATCATCATCAGCCTATAAACGTCCCACTGCTGGGAACAGGCCTCCCACGTGAACAATCGCACGTGGGGATATTGGGCCATAAACCACCACGCTGGCCCAATGCGGGTTGGTGGGGTTTAACGACTGCCATCTTACGACAACAACCGGGACCAACGGCTTAACGTGCCTTCCGAAGCACGGAGGAGCTCGAGATGTTTTTAATTGGTCACCCATCAGGCGACCCGGCATTGCGAAAGTTGCTTAGCGGGCAAGATCGCAAGCCGAACGCGCTAGCCGCTGCGCCATCGAGCTCCGAAAAAATGACATAATTCTTCAATTTGATATTGCTTAATTATAATGCGTTTGCCGAATGATGCGATATGACATTTCATAAATACCCAGCATATTAAGAAGACTACCAGACGGCATAGTATGTAGGTAAGTCTAAGCGGATGAAGACCTGGCGTGATAATATTGTAGAATGCTAATAATTACAAGTATTTTACAATTCTTTTACATAATTTTGATGTGTTATTTTGGTACATAACAATAAGGGATCGCAAAATTGGCTCTTTCTATTCCGATATTGAAGTTTTGCGAAAATCTAAATTTCGAGAAACAAAAACTGTTTACATTTGTATCAAGAGGTTTTTTACCGACTTAACAACTACAAATATAAATTTGCAATATTTTCTTTTCATCCGGTGCTACGTAAACTTATGTAATTCGTAATATTGGAATTCCTTTCGTGAGGGAAACCTATCGGCCCGCTGCCCAAGCCGACAGTCTACCTTGCTTTCTTGTATTCATGTTCTGATGATACATAAGTCATTGTTTGTTTTGAACAGAGCTTTGGTTTTGAAGGTTCATTTTTAGTCCTTGTATTGTAATTCCTCTAAAATCACATCTCACTTCTCTTCTTTAATATAGCTTACTTCCTTACATAGCGTCTTCGAAATAGCTTCTAAGTGCATCGATCGAAATAGAGGGCAATTTCAATAAGTTTTTCTGGTCACAAAAATCGGGATAGAATCCGGGTCTTGTTCATAATAATTTCGTCTATGGTCTTTTGCCATCCACCTCCATCCATCCATCCATCCATCCGTCTATCCATCGTAGAGATATTTACGATGCGCTGACTTCGATCAATTATGTACTAGATTCTCGATGAGCGCTTGAAAAACGGTACCTAGACGTATTTGAGGCCGCGGACGGAGCTACGGCGACGATTGCGATGACACTCAATATTAAGTACTAATATTTTGCAACCTTAATTTTTAAGATTTAAGGTTTATAGTAAGATGAAGTTTTTGACGCTATCCAACGTTTTCTCAGATCTGGGGGCACGGCAGTGCCTCCGCACAGTCAAGCATAAAGCAGCACGGCCGTACCATCCTTTTCTCGAAACAGTTCAGGCCATTTTCGACCTCCTATAACTTCGTTGTGGATAAAACTAGAAGCCTATTTTCAGTAACCAAGCAGGCATTGTATAAACACGGTATTTCAAATTTCATTCAATTTGAACCAGTAGTTTAAGAATTATAACTAGTCAAAGTTTCTTAATTTTGTCACTGACTGGTCATCAAAACTCTAAGGCACTTCTAGCAGACATAGAATCTTCAAATTTAGAATACAATGAGTGTTTAGTGTATAAATCAAGGAAAAACTAAAATATTTTGCAATTTCGGTCCAGTTTTCTAGATGCACCAACTGCATAAATAACTTTGTAATCCCATATAAATGTACCTATAGGATTACAAAGTTACCTTTCCAGTTAATGAATCAGTGTACCTGTTTATGTATAATATAAATATAATGGAATAATAGGTGTAGATAGGTACCTAGATGGTACCGGAAAGGAAAAAAAAATTAACTATCAACAAACAGAAATGAGATACCATCAAAAACAAACTTGTAAAAACCAAGTCTCGCAACTCAATTCTTCTATCGTAAAAAGTTGTGAGATCCATGTAATACCAAGTAAGTTCTCAATATTAAAAATCTTTTATGTTTTAAATAAATAGATTGACTTGGCAATCGCACTAAACAATCTAATTTAATATAATATATGTATTACTTGTGAGATACATTGTATTTTCATGCGATGGCTATATCAATCTTTTTATTTAAATCATAAAAGATTTTTAATACTGAAAACTTGGTATTACAGGATCTCACAACTTTTTACGGTAGAAGAACTGAGTGAATAAGGGTGAAAGTTGGTATGGAAATCTGTCATTTCTTAAATGTCGGTATTTGGCCTAGTTAGAAATTAAGAAGTGCTTCAGGATTTTTAAGTAGGGGATGACAAAACGGACCAAAATTACTTATACAGAGTGATCTTTATTACGTTGTTTTGTGTTAGACACTTTTTACTAATTCTAGCTCGCATGGATGGGCTTTTAATGATAAAAAGTTAAAATCTTAATGTTGAAATGTCGTGACATGTTTAGTTGTCTAACTCTTATTAAGTACTTGTGTATTACTTATGTTATCTCAACAACCGCTACCAACATGTAGTAATTGAACATACAGACTTTGATACCGGAATAATTACAAATACAATATTCCTCAGGGTAGCGTTTTCTCATATATATTAATAATCTTCCAAACGCACTGAAAGAGCAGTGTGTTCTTTTCGCTGATGACGTCTCTATCTTGATCCTTGTTCGGATCATGACGAATTAGAAATTAAATTAGATAAAACATTGGAGAACATAGTAAATTGGTTAGAAATACATAACTTGCAACTAAATTTGGACAAAACTAAAATCATTCAATTTAAACCGTACCAAAAAACTACTTTTGAAAATTCATATGCATTTAAAAATATAAAATTAGAAATCGCAGATACTGCAACCCTATTGGGAATAGATTTAGACTCTCACTTAAATTGGAAACGCCACATTCAAAAATTACTGAAGAAAGTGTCTTCTTTCATCTATGCCTTACAGCATCTTAAAAGAGTTACAGATTTTAAAACCGCCCTTACGGCTCACTACGCGTACGCGCATTCCAGACTCACCTATGGTATAGTTGTGTGGGGAAGTTCGTGTGATGTAGACAAAGTTTTCGTTCTACAAAAAAAATGTCTTAATATTTATGCTTGTATGTAACATCCACATTGCTCACCCATTTATCTAATATGAAAACATATCGCTTTGAGAGCTAGAATGTATTGGCAGCTCTTTGTATTGTTCATGGATAGTTACTACAAGTGCTCTGCGTCTCTCAGGTACATTTTGACACTGGACGCTTAACTGCCGAATGCCTTAATAATTTTACTTTCAGTGAATTATTTTTTCTTTAACCAATATTTGCCAGCAAGATAGTATCTACGTATACTTAGAGGTTGAATATGCCCTTTCCACATTCTATAACATGAATAGCTGTACTTCGTATAAAGCCTCCCGTTACACGTAAGCACTGGTTTTTACTCTGTCTAATTTACTTATGTGTTTTGGCACTATCTCCGTAGATATAGCACGCATAATTTAATTAACTACGAATATAAGCTATATGAAGACGTCTTAGATTTGGAAGGTGCACTCCCCAGCTAGATCCAGCTACAACTTTAAAAACGTTTAATAATTTGGACGTCCTTCCTTTCCATAAGTCCGTTGTCCGTCCGACATGTTTAGCCTAACGCAGCGACTTATCGAACCAAAGCAACCAGTCAACCACTTCTAAAGAAGCACCATCAATACAAATGTTTATGGGGTCCCTAACAAAGGTTCTCCTAAAAATGCACTGAGAAAACTGGCAATCATAAAAGACGTGAATTCAGCTTAAAGAAAGATGAATTCTCTCCAAGGACGGAGCATAGTGATTCACCAAAAAGAACGATGGTAATACTGATGTTGATGATAACGGCATTTAAGATGACGTGTATGGCATATCATTTAATCATACTACATTAGGGGAAGGTCATCGTATTTTTAGAGATACTTCTTTATAATAAACTATGAAATCTATTTATATACAGTGACACTGTCATTGTGTTTTATAATTAGAATCGTATTTATAATTATCATACTAATTTATGGGACATTGGACCATTTTCTATTACATAGTGTTATTATTTGAAGAAGACAATGTTATTTTATATGACCAATTTTTACGATGATAAGTATCATAATATTGCATTATTTACCCAAACAATTCGATTCCATCTTTTTCATCTTTTTCATCTTTTCACATTTCAGTTCTAGCGTAATATTGACTGATTATGTACATGTTTTAGGACAACGCATCTATTTTAAACCAACGTCACGATATTTTAAGATAAGAAAAAATGTCATTTTTTCTCAGTGTGCATATATTTTACTTTTAGATGAAGATACATCATCATCATAAGCTCATTTTATGTCCCCACAGCTGGAGCACGAGCCTTCCCTATGGATGGATAGGGAGAACGGGCCATAAACCACCACGCAGGCCCAGTGCGGGTTGGTGGTTGTTATAACGACTGCTAATGCAGCCAGGACCAACGGCTTTACGTTCCTTCCGAAACGCGGAGGAGCTCGAGATGATAAATTTTTGTCACCCATCCAATGACCGGCCTATTTTTGACATGCTTTTTCTGAATTTTTACCACTTATGTATAGCACAAAGTCATCTGCATACTGTCAGATGTTAATGTTTTTAATGTCTTTGCAAGCTGTTAGCTATCCTAAAATAAATAAATAAAATAAAATAAATAAAATTATGCGTTACGATGTTAAAAAGAAGAGGGAAAAATGGGTCACCATGCGTTAACCCTCGCTGTGTGTTTCGGCTGATAGAATCTTTATCAAATGGAATTTTAAGTTTTCTCTTCTTCAAAAAGTTCCATAGGTATTGACGCATTGTGTGCCTACACCGATTTTGTCTAAAGTCTCTAACAAATACGAAACATCAACATAATTATATATAGGTAAGCGTTGTCAATATCTATAAAGCATGCCAATGTGAATTTTGATTGCAGTAACCCCGTTTGAATATATTGTCTAAACTTAAGTGACCTGAAGCCAGTAGTGCCACTAGCCAGTAAGCTATTTTTTCGACAAACCATTCTAATCTTTTGATTAATACATTGTGAAATATTTTACAAAGACACGAAATCATAGAGATCGGTCGTTGGGAGGAGGGAGACTGAATGTCGCGCCCTAGCTCTGGAATTGGTATAATATTGATATCGCGCCATTCGGATGGGACAAATCCAATTTTATAAAATTCGTTAAATAGAACTGTTACAATGTCCTTACCGTTGGTAGGAAGATTTGTTATCATCGAATATTAGGTATAGGTATATTGTCGCTACCCGGGGAGGTGTCTTATGTCGCATGCACTGGTCTAACTCGTGTCTTATTGTAATTTAGCGTTTTAAGAAACAAAATTCAAAATAAAATTTTATTTATTCAAAATTAACTTTTACAAGTGTTTTTTGAACGTCAATTCAAAGCCATGACTTCGTAAACCCTACGGTGGTGCGGCCGGCGCGGCTGTACCGAGAAGAAGCCGCTACAAACTCGGCAAGGGCTGTGCCTGTTTCTTTCTCCTGTATGTTACAATACAAGTTTATTAAAAAAAACCGGCGCGCGTGCGTGTCCGGCCACGCGCAGTGTAGGGTCCCGTAGCCCATCTCAATAATGCGGACTCTGAGAAGAGGGCTTTTATGAACATTTATTTAACGATGGCTCATATACTTAAATGTAGATACTACCGGTTTCACACACCTGACAACGTTATTTAAGTAGTTCCCAATGAGGAATTTGTACTGCGCCACGTACATTTTATAAGTTGGTCGACTGTTATTCGTAAACTTGTAAAGCCTACTTAGCTGTAAAAGTTTTCCTTTTGACTTCGTCATATATACAACTGCCGTGAATTATTTTTTCACGTATCCAAAAACAATCATTTGGCTGGCGAGGGGCAGAATTTTGCACTTTAAAGCTTAATAGTTCACAAACGTATGCCTTAATCAAAAAAGTGTTTTCACAAACCCACAATATTTTTGAAATTGCTATCCAACGACATCCCACACTATAGGGTAGACAAGAAAAAAAATTACATCCCCACTTCACGTGTAGGGGAGGTAACCTAAAAAAACCACTTCACCACTTTGTCGGCGTGATTAATATGTATATCCATGCCAAATTACAGCTTTTTAGTACTAAGAGTCTATGAGCTAGGCTGGGTACAGACAGACAGACAGACGGACATGGCGAAACTATAAGGGTTCCTTGTTGACTACGGAACCTTAAAAAGCCAATAATTATATAACATTCATAACGTTGATTTGCACTATTGTGTATGTACAACTATATCCATACATTTTTGTTATTAACATAATCTTCCACTTTATATAATAATAACCTTTACTCATTAGAGTATTTTTGACATGTGCTTTAAATTATTTACATATAATTTTACGCAAATTTTGTTGCGAACATATTACAAATGTTATGGGCATGTCATGGCGTGCGGGCTCATAGTATTTTTTTAACACTTTGTCGTTTTTAAATGTGCTTATAACCACATTTTGTGGAAGTTTATTATAAAAAGTTATACATTTACCCAAGAACGAGCCACCTGGGGGTCGACCGCCTAACTCTCTCGCTTTCGATCGCTTTGAAGGCGAGGCGAAGAGGAGGCGTCATCTTGTCATTTCGAAAGCAATA
The DNA here is from genome assembly GCA_963082485.1 of Eudonia mercurella. Classification (NCBI taxonomy): domain Eukaryota; kingdom Metazoa; phylum Arthropoda; class Insecta; order Lepidoptera; family Crambidae; genus Eudonia; species Eudonia mercurella. Next base: position 13,495 of record CAUJAO010000131.1, read on the forward strand.
TGAAAGCATATATCAAAAGCTACAGGCTATAGCTTTCGATATTATTCGATATTATATTTCGATATTATAATAGAAAGCGAGGCGAGGGCCTCGCTTTCAAAGCGATCGAAAGCGAGAGTGTTAGGCGGTTGGGGGGCTGTTTTCTGAAGCCTGAAATTTAGGACGGCAAGTTTATTCTTATTACCTAACTATGAAGGTCACAATTTTTAACAAATGTATTATGAAATTTTTCGACATACATAATATTTTCAGATATTGTGATGCAACAGTTAAGAATTTTTTTATATCCTTAAATAACTCTTTAAGTGATTGTCTAGTCTTAAGGTTGTACCTACCTATATTGCGCGGACTGCTCTTTTCTGTAAAATAAAAACATTGTCAATATTAGCAGCGGATCCCCACAACAACAAGCCATAAGTATGACATAACACTGTGAAAATAACTAAAATAAACTACTCTTGTCGTCACAACATCAGTTAAAAGCCTTATTTTCTTAGCTGCGTATGCAGCGGAACTAAGTCTTCCTGTCAAGGCATCAATAGTGGGTCTCATTGTAAGCGTTGGTCAAGTTTGATGCCTAGAAATACAGTGGAATCTACAAAATCGACAATATTATTCATTTCTATTAGCGTGCTGACCTGTCTTACATTTGGTAAAGAAAATTTTACAAAACAAAAAGTAACTCAATCAGACAGGCATAATCGGGAGTCAAACTTCGACGAAGCTGACCGGCAATGTCTTCGCTAGTTTAAGATCTGGATCCCTTTTGGCCCTTAAACCAAAGCCTTAAAATTGTGTAACTTAGCTGTAAGTCTGTGTACTTTGAAATTTACCTGTGATAAGAGGGATGGTCAATCCATATCATCAATAAGTAATTCAAATAATATACTCATATTGTGTTCCAATTTAGTAATTCCATAACTCACGTGCTTTGGCCGGGCTCGCGGCCGACACGCCGCCGCGCCGCCGCGCGCCGCCGCCACATCAGTGATCTCCGGTGGCGTCTCATGAATGCTGTCGTTCGTCTAAATCTCACACAAGCTCGCACTGCGTGTAAATCTCTATATGAACTACATACATTATTCATCGTTAAATAATGATACCTACTAATAATACTTTGGATTCCTTCACTGCACGCGTCCGACTCGCACTTTGCCAGATTTGGAATATGTCGTAGAATAGAATAGAATAGAATAGAATAGAATAGAATAGAATAAAATAGAAAACAAAACATTTATTTGCCTTAAAATACGGTATTTAAGTTATTACAATATTTAAAACGGTACAACGGATAGCTTGCAAATACATAATAATTATTTAAATAAATTCTTAAAACATTATTGAAAATTACAAATTACATTCTATTTAAAATACATTAATTATTATATTGCTTTACATGTCAAGAAACTCTTTCATACTATAGAAATTATATTCATTTAGCCATTTATATAATTTTGTCTTAAATAATTTAAAATTTAGTACTTTAATGTCATTCGTAATTTATTAAATATTCTTACACACATACCTACACAGACAACTGTATTTTTGTTTTAGGTACTTACTTACTTCATTTAAGAGCTCAAGCGTCGAATGGGTATTCGACGCTTGAGCTCTTAAATGAAGTATGTCTGGGTAGACACAATATCGGCCACCTGCTGGTCGCTCGACGCTCAAGGGGCTAATACAAGTCTACCGACATTCCGAATAGTTCGCGGATATAACTCAATTGCTTTAACAAAATGTCGAGAATTTTGTTTCACAAATACACAAGATTCATATACCTATGTATAAGCATGGTAGTGGCAACAAACCAAGTTCTCGTGGCATATTGCCTGCTATTGATATTATGCACTTCTTTTGTGCAATAAACGCTCTCTGTATCCCAGAACCGTTACCCCTCTCTATGAGACCAAAACGAAGTACAGATATTACGTATGCATGATAGGTTGAGGTAGGTCTATTATATGGACGTAGATTTTAGAAGACAAATGAATAATCGTTGTAATAATTAATAATTATGTAACGTCGGTTGTAGTTGGAGGTCTAGATCGTGCGAGGATAGTTGGTGTGCAGTAGGAGGCGCCGCGTCGTCGACGCCCGCATCAGCAGTGTTCGTGGGAGCTGTCCTTTTCCGCGGCGCGGCTAACCTCGCGATCACCTGTGATTCCCCCCTCTCCCCCCTGGGTCGAGCGAGCCTCCCTTCGCCGCCGCGCCGCACATTCATCACCACGCTAACTTTTTGTCCACAACAACGAACAGTCGGCCGCGTCGGTCCGGTCCTGCGCGCGCGCCGCGGCAAATGTATAAAATTAAATAGGCTATGTGCGTTGTCATGCAGAGGCCGCGCACCTAATTGCTCGGAATGATTTAACTTGTCTTTAGTTTATGAGTTTTTGTTGCTAAAGTAGACGGACTTACCACTCGTTAGAAAAAATTTACGACTCTGTTTTTTTATTTGAGCCACTGAGACATTGGTTTTCCCGTCGAATTCCTATTATTCCTCTAAGGTTTACTAAAGATAAATAATATAGTTCATTATTTCTATGATTGGCTTTTTTTATGGGCAATTCGGCATCACGATCCATCCGCGGGTAGCTTCGACAGTTTTACGTAAAGGTATGACTATTTGCTTCCTAGTGCATGCTCACAGTTCATGAAGATTTAAATTAAGGTTCTGGGACGCAGTGAGGCTATTAATATTTCATCGGTTCACAAAAGTGTACGAAACACAAATCTTAACAAAGAAACTTTAACAATCTAAATAAGTGAAACGAACATGCTACTGGATGTAAACACACATCTATAAAAAGTCATATAATAGTTTACAACAACTATACAATTTAATGTGCTATTAAAAAGTAGTAATTAAGAAAGTGAATTACACATCAACACGTCCTTCGACAGGTATCGACTTTATAGCACATTTCATTATGAGCAAAACTCATAGCAAATGCAAACGGTAGTTTGGCGGTTGCCGGCCGTTGGCGTAGCACACAGCGGCAGCAGGGTGGGCCCCGGTCATGTCGCCGACTGGAAGTTCGAAGGATCGATACTACTGTTCTTGGTCACATAATCGCATAAAAAATCTACATAAATGTCTATTTGTGTGATGAGTCTGCCCTGCCTGGTGTAAGCAGAAGCAGAGTCCACACGCGAGGACAGCTAGTTGAGCAGGAGTCTACCTCAACAGCCGACCTCATCTTGCCCACTTGCCAAAAACAATTTGCGGGTGCTCTTTCACACATCGTTTAAAGGACCCTATGTTGTAGGAAGGAGGAAATACATGTGGTAGGAGAGAATTACATGTTTTGGTGGTGGTGTGACAAAAAAATTTATCACCAAATTTCTTCGTTCGCGATGGAATACTACAGCAAATCGTTGACACCGAACACTAGCACGCATGGTTTCTCTGACGGAAGTTGTCCCTTCCCGGTATAAGAGGTATAAGGGAAAAACGATCTTCGGAGCACGTTATGGTATAGACTACCCAATATTATACATAATCTATGGTATAGACGGTAGTAAGTAGGTAGGTACTTAGCGGAACCATCCATCCATCATCCAACCATCCCGGGGAGGTGCTAGCAATGCGAGCTGATGCAGGATCAGCACGAGTTTTCGTAAGGTTGTTTTTATCACGGATTTGTTGTAGTTCTTCGGATTTAGATTACAGCATCAACTCAACTTCTACACCGAGCATGCTGATATTGCCTTGTAGTAGGATAAGGGTTGTTTGTGCCGCGCAAAGTTATGCCATGAGGTATATAAAATGGTAATATAGATATGAAATCAAAATAAGTATATAGTTAAATAAAAAATAAAAATAAAAATAAATGTGTCCCACAAAATAAAATGGTAGTAGGTATGCGGCATTAAATTTTTTCACCGTATTTATAAATATTTAATTCAGCTTAAGTGTAGCAATTAGCACTTAAAATAAAAAGTAAAATTTACTATAGCGTTGTGTTATCAAATTTGTGGTATTTCATCTATAAAGATGAATCAGCCCCCCAACCGCCTAACTCTTTCGCTTTCGATCGCTTTGAAGGCGAGGCCCTCGCCTCGTCTTCTAATATAATATCGAATAATATCGAAAGCTATATAGCTTTCGATATTGCTTTTATATTTCAAAGCGATCGAAAGCGAGAGAGTTAGGCGGTCGGCCCCCAGCATAGCCATCGGTTGCAATAACCATTGGATAGATGGCACTGCTGCCGCTAAAAAGCAGTCACAGTCACAAATCAAAGCAGTGAAAGAATTCAATGCTAGCGTAAATAAAATCGTACTTATGCATGTCAAATATTAATTCAAAAATTCATTAAGTGTGTGGAAGCATGTCATTTAAAAAACCCGTGTAACAATCATTCATCAGTAACAATCTAAGCATTCACTTAATTTGTATTTATAATGAATGACATCCGGCTCGAAGGACCATCATGAACGATCTCGCTAGTCGTAATTATAGTAAGATTTAGATGTCAGGCAATATTAATATTATGATCGGATGTTAGTGACGGTAGTTGTTGACATTGAATGGGCGCCTTTGGCTTTCAAAGTAAAAAGTGTTGAATAATTTCGGCGGGCTGGTTAGAACCACGATAGCTCAATTGGAAGAGCACCTGACCCGGAATGTCAGGTGCAGGTTTAAATCCTGCTCGTGGAAATTTTTTCAACATTTGTGTTTTTATAATTTGTTCGCAACAAAATTTGCGTTAAAAGTTATTTGAACATTAATTATTCAAAGTTTGTTCATTTGAAACAATTTTTTTATATTAAAAACTTGTCCGATATTTGAAACTATATGACTAAGTAATAGTCGCCAAATAATTGAAAAGTGTTCGCTAAATATTCGTTTACGCTATAACGACATTTATTCAAATGGTGCAAATTACCCCTAAAGAGATTTAAAGGTAGATCGTTTATTTCCCTTTTTTTAATTTATTATACATTTTTACTGCCATCGGAAAGCAATTTCGACAAGGCCGTTGATAGTATATGTGATAGTAGTGGGTACACAAGTTTATTTGGGAATCTTCTTTTATAATTAGGGATCATGTCCCCTTTTTTTTAAAATACTTTGATAAAATTTGACAAAGTTTTTCAATTCTTTAAAATGAGGCTTGCAGCTCGTCATGCGAGAAAGATTGCAAATAGGGCGTATGCATTATTTCTGGGTTTTAAAAACTCGATGCCAATCCATCGAGTTGCCCCAGACTATGATCCCGTATCTGAGGATGAAAGCCACATATCCATGGTATGATAATAAATCTGTTTTTACATCAGTAATATTTACAAGCCGCCATAAGGCATACGAGAAGCTAGACAGATAGACCATCAAAAACAATACTTGTCAAAAAAAACCAAGTCTCGCAACTCAGTTGTTCTGCGGTAAAAAGTTGTGAGATCCATGTAATACCAAGTTGGTTATTAATTTATTCAGTCTCTACTTAAGCGACTTTCTGTCTTAATACGTCCAGTCTCTAAGACCACGATCGTGGTCCATAACATTCTTTAATGTTTTATATAAATATATTGAGACTTGGCCATCGCACTAAATAATTGAATTTACATGTGTTTTCAGGCGATTGAATTTACACGTGTTTTCAGGCGATGGCCAAGTCTCAATATATTCATATAAAACATTAAAGAATGTTATGGACCACGATCGTGGTCGTAGCCGTGCTGATTTTTGTCTAGAATGCCTAATTTATTTATGAAGTTTATAATTCTGAGAAGCATGGCTTTTTCAAGGATTTTTGTTATAGGTACGTTGACCCATACAGTCAACTTTTGGACCTATTAACGTTTACTTGGACCGTTGTTGGCCAAAAACATCATCTACTTACCATGTCATAAAACGATAAGGTGCATTCGATCCTTTTCACAGATAGTCCTTACCACAACCTTATATAGCGTCGTTTTATTCAAAACAGGCACTTTTAATTACCTAATTGGCAATCAGAATCCAATTATGAACTTTACCCTGACTGTGATTCACCGGTTTCGTTGTTTGCCGTGGGGCCATAACATAACATAATAACAAGCAGTTCAGGCATTGAACTCAAGAGGTCACGGTCCAATGTTCCCATGCGATGCTGTCTATACCTATATGTGCCCAATTGTTTTGAAATTGTAAGTTGATAACGAAGAGCAGCCGTTGACTGGGTGAAGTTGTTTCAGTTTAACGTGCAAAGCAGCGCCAGCAACGCCGGCAGCGACGCTTACGGCGCGAGCGGCGGCGGCGCGCCCGTTAGCTCGGGCTCGGCGTCGTCGGGCGCGCAGTCGCCGGGTTCGCCGCCGCACGCGCACCTGCCGCACCATGCGCCGCGCCTGCGCGCCAAGGAGGAGGACCTCTCCGTGCACGGCCGCGCCAGCGCCGACGGTACGCACACCGCCAACCTGTTACTCTACCGACACACAATAATACCACACTCTTCATCTCCTTCAACGCACGCGATCAAAGCACTATTGATTACTTTCGCCTCAGCCTGTGATCGGTTGCACGTACTTACTCATAACTCACTTTACTCATGATTCACTTAAGTAAATCAGCGGTAACAAGTTAATTTTCTCTACTACTGCTTTCCAAGCTTTTAAACTTCATAATGTGAATGATCTTCATGCTACCTTGAGTTATATGCAAAATTAAAAAAAACTCAGAAATAATAGTGTTCGTTTGTCGATTGCGCCCCCAGGCAGCAGGTCCGCTGACCGGTTGCGTGTTGCAGGCGGCGGCGGGTCGTCGGAGTCGGAGGGCGAGGGCGGCGGTGGCGCGCGCGCGCGGGCGCAATACGTCAGCGCCAACTGCGTGGTGTTCACGCACTACTCGGGTGACGTCGCCGCCGTCGTCGACGAGCACTTCGCGCGCGCGCTCGCGCTTGACAAGCCCAAGGGTAAGCAACCGCGCCACCAGCAGGCGGCACCGGCGGGCGGCAGCGCTCGCCCCGAACACGTTTAAATGTTAAAAACAACCTCAAATATTATATATCCGGGGCTTCTGGTGGTAAAAGAAGACTAAAAGTTCCGGATGGTTGGATGGTTCATGTTATTTTGGGTACTTCCCGTTTGGACCACTTCCCGTTTGGACCACTTCCCGTTTCGTAACCCTAATAAAATACCTAAACAAAAGTAGCGTTTCGTAAACTTTTTATATTTCATACATTCAGTTGCGTTTGGACAACCATCCTTTTAATAATAATTGTATATAGTACACTCAGCTCTAAAATTTACAAAAAAACTTCTTCATTCTTAATTTTCGCTATATTTTCTCCAACACAAGTTAGTTAATATAAATTTAAAAAAAGTCAAATAGTTAAATGAGAACAGTGCTATGAAACTGTACATATAGGGTATAGATTTTGAAGTATGTAGCAAATGATTGCATGCTCTTATGCGCAAACGTTTCGTCGAACTCAACACTGAAGCTGAATAAGATACTTCATAACGTTAATTTTAATTTCAATTTTAACTAATATTTTATGGCCTGTTAGGATTTGCATGCAGATGCGGTATTGTAAAAATAACAAGTTACCTATGTTCTAACATAAAGAATTTGTAGCTACAAGTGCTACAATTTAGTTCCCTTCCTGTTTTGTTATGTTTATATTTAAAATATTGTGATCAGAATAGATCATCATAAATCATATTTTATTAATAATATAAGATTTTTTTTTAAATTTTTTTTCATAAGCAAAATTAGTAAACTGCGATTTAATTATAAATTATGCACATGTTCAGCATCTGATCGTTATCTAAGTATTTTGAATGAGTGATTTTAATATATGAGTGCATCATATGTGGTAAAACTAAAGCTATGCACACAATTATCATCAAACAATTTTTAAAGAAGTTTTGAAGTTAGGTGTAATTCAAAAATTCAATTAACTGTTTATTAAGTTTTCGTCCCGTTTAGACAAGTCATCGCACTAAATAATTGAATTTACATGTGTTTTCAGGCGATTGAATTTACACGTGTTTTCAGGCGATGGCCAAGTCTCAATATATTTATATAAAACATTAAAGAATGTTATGGACCACGATCGTGGTCTTAGAGACTGGACGTATTAAGACAGAAAGTCGCTTAAGTAGAGACTGAATAAATTAATAACCGACTTGGTATTACATGGATCTCACAACTTTTTACCGCAGAACAACTGAGTTGCGAGACTTGGTTTTTTTTGACAAGTATTGTTTTTGATGGGATCTCATTTCTTTTTGTATTTTGTAGAGACAGTTCTACTTTTTTCCTTTCGATTTGGCAGGGGCACTACCATGCGCCTATATTTATATGGGACTAGCTTAAATCCGCGGCTTCGCACGCAATAATAATAATTGCCGTAAAATAAATAAAATAAAACATCGTTACGAATAAAGCCAATATTGAAAAATTTAACTGAACCTATTATTCCATTATATTATACATGAATCAGTGGATTCATTAACTGCACATGTAACTTTGTAATCCTATACATTTATATGAGATTACAAAGCTATTTATGCAGTTGGTGTATCTAGAAAACTGGACCGAAATTGCAAAATATTTTAGTTTTTCCTTGATTCATACACCAAACACTACTTATATTCCAAATTTGAAGCTTCTAGGTCTGCTAGCAGTGCCTTAGAATTTTGATGATCGGTGAGTCAGTCAGTGAGTGACAAAATTAAGAAATTTGACCCGTTATAATTCTTAAAATACTGGTTCAAATTGAATGAAATTTGAAATATACGTGTCTTTACAATGCCTGCATGGTTACTGAAAATTTCAGTCTTCTAGTTTTATCCACAACGAAGTTACAGGGGGTCGAAAATGGTCTGAATTGCTTCGAGAAAAGGATGGTACGGCCGTGATGCGAGCAATTCTCCATACAAGACACATTTCAATTAAAAACATATATTCTATTCTCTATACTCCACGAGAGGATTTTCACTTCCACATTGGACCTTGCGATATGCCGCGCAATATTTTCGATTCGTAGCCGTACAAACAAGCCCGCAATGCAGATTCCATGTGAATGATCTGCACACATGATCCGTTAACGCCAAAGGCTTAGCTTCTGTACGCGAGCCTTAACGAATATGTTTCGTTTGCGGCTTTTTATAAAACTTGTATAAAATGTACGTCACATAGTCTGTTGTTGACAATGCTCTAGTGCCCAAATTTGTTCTGCAAAGCTTCAAAGAAAAAAAGCTTAAAAATTGCAACTCTATCGTTTTGCCGAGATACTTTAAATTGGATTTCACTGAGTTGTTAAGGACAATCAATGAGACCTCTTAGAATTTTTACAAAAAGTAGATCACCAAAAAGCAGTTTTCCTTGGAAAATCCTGGTGTGTAGGTACTTGTTCGATTACAGCTGGGGTAACTCTTATATTGCTCAAACAAAACGCAAAGTAGCCTGCCGAATAAGGAACATATCAAAGCTGTAAAGAATAACGATACGCAAAAAGGGAGCCATTGCGGATTGCATTATTTCAATCGGGTCCTAATCACTGGATTGATTTTTATAACCCTCAGATAATTTCGACAGAACGGTAGACGAACGACGAACTAGACTGGTGAGAGAAGACGGTGATTGAAATTACAAGTACAAAAAAATTTATCGCGAAGAACTGTCACGGGTCTGGAATCCAGTGATTAGCTTATGTAAAGACCGCAAAAAGAACAAGAGCCGGTTCGTGATCTGATACGGTGGGCGCAGTGTGTCGAGAACAAATTCGAATGAACAGCGACTTATAGGAGACAGTGCTACGAGTACCGAGCGCAAACAAGACTAAGGAAGAGGGTAGATCTGTGTGCAAACACCGGATCGGATACAAACAACAAAAAACATGGTAATAATCCAGTTAATAATTATTATCCTCGATCAAGTTATCACGGTGGGGCACCGTCAAGACTTTTAATTTTCCCCAACAGTCAAATCGAAATCCCGCGGACCGCGGCCCGCCTCACGACTCGAGATGTCGCGTCGTTCATCCAAATCCAGTCTCCAAATGACAACACTGACTCACCAATCACGTTTGTCAAAGGCAGATTTTGTTATAATTCCTGCGATTTAAAATAAATAAAAAGTTATTATTTTTTAATTTTTCCTTTTCCGAGTAATTAAAACTATAACAGGATACGTTGCTCAGTGCTCACGCGGAAGAAGACGGGTCGCATTACATTATAAATATAATAATATATCATTACTTTGAAAATATAAATTTAAATACATTACAATGTAAAAGAGTACAGAAAAAATGTAACTTAGAAACATTGTTGTATCAAGTTATGTTAAGCAATTCTGCTGCGCTACTTATGTATTATTGCTTTGCTCTAATATCTGTTTGAGTGTTAATGGCTCCTCGTTCCCACAACTCCGCCGCGAGCGTGGCCGGTAGTAGAACTTTCGCAAAAACATCTCTCGGGTGCAGGTTCGCAGAAGCTCGTCCTCGCCAGATAAATCAGCGCGCGGCGCCTTCATTAAACTCGACGTTTAATTACGAACTAGCAAAACCCTCCCCTCTCCCCACCCCACCATTTGCGGCCGCGTTCGCTTAGTCTACCCGCTAATCGAGTACTCCTCGCCCTCCTCGACGCGGCTCAGTCAATTAACCCTATTGTTCATACTAGCACAATTATCGCCAAGTCGGTGTTCTTCCTGATTGTTCGGGATGCGCACACGTGGATTCCCCGCTAGCGGGCATGTTGTAGAATGTCGCGGGCACACTGGGCTGCCGAGAGACGCACCGATCGAAGAAATGCAGTGACACGACCGGTTTCCGCTCGAGTGAGACCCACTTAAGTGACGGCCAAAAAGTGGGCCGATTTGCCGATTCGACGCGAGGACGCGGCCGGGACATTGTTACGAGACTGCGATTAGATCGAAAAAAGGCGGACCATTACTTAAAAGATGGCCGAAAGGAACCGCGCGACAAAAACGCATAGTGGAACCGCGAGCTTTGTGCCGCCGCCGCCGCCGCTCCTCCCCGCGCCCCCGCCGCCGCATTCCCGCGCCGCAAAAACCGCGCCGCCCATCAACATGCGGCCGCTGCGGAGGTCACCAGAACTATATGCTCCCGGTCGAGTCGCATTTCTCCGACCACTACTCGTTTTTAGGGGTCCCTACTCCCTAGTCAAGCCAGGAACTTTGTTAGTTGCGGCTTGTCTGTCTATAGATTACAGCATTGGAACTATCGACTACCTTTCGAAATTGTTATAAAATAATAACATTAAGGATATTATGCTCAATAATTACCTTAACTAACTTACGCACTAGCCCCAGTGCCAATGTTAAAAGCATACACATTAATCTTTGGGGAACCTCAAAAAAAATGAAACAGTATTATGTATTATATATTATCAAAATTAAAATAGCAATAGCTTCAAGCCATTCTTTAACGTTGTACTTGTAACATTACACAATCAATCACCGTGTTACAAACTATTTACGGGACGATGACCGTAGGTACTGCAGCGCTGGCAGCATTTTATCCGCAGCGACAATTTTATAATAATTTATAATGAAATTCAGCAATCATATCGTGTACTCACTGATCATTAACTTAGTATCCTACCCAACACTAAGGTTGGATCATATCCAATAAGCTTTAACTCTTTCCAAAACTTCCCATCACATAACGATGCCCAGTTATGGCCTTTCTTTACCACCCTGGCCCGCTGTCCGGATCGGATAAAGAGATCGGAGTCATTCCAACCTTAAGTCGTGCATTCTTGCAGGTAATGCTGAGCAGTATCAGTAATGTCGTGTAGGCATTTAATATTTTCACTGTAGGTATGTTATAAATATTTAAAGTCACAAACTTTACCTATCTATTAATAGTAGGTATAGATAAATTAGTGTTTAACAGACTCTATCTTATCACTTCTACGTACGGATGTGAAAAATGTACGGATCCTGTACATTTTTGATTCTGTAAACGACAAATAGATATTTCCACTTTGTGTAAACAATAATTTCTTCTTGATATACAGTCAAGTGTTCGACGCTCGCTGGTCCTTCGAGCCAGACTATTTTAGCCAATTCGACCGGATGGCTTTTCCCATACCTTATTTCAAAGGAAGCTTCAATCATTTATAGTTCTTGTATAACAAAATACATTATGACGGGTTTCATTAAAATATTATGCAGTAATGTTGCCTATTTGATATGATTAGTAACCTTACCTAAAGCTAACAGATAGCAGCAGCGTTAGAGTGCGGGCGCCGGCGCCGGCGCCGGACGGAACCGTTCACTCCGGGGCTCGCCTCGCAAATGGCCGGTGTTTTTATAGTATTACCACGGAATGGTATTACTACTATACATACATACGTTATCTCAATATAGACAGACACCTCATGATTATGAAAGTATGATTTATGTTACTTTCCTATTGATTATTTATTCCTTATAATACCTCATCATCATCATCATCATCTCAGCCAACAGACGTCCACTGCTGGACAAAGGCCTCCCCCAAGGATATGAGGGGTATTTGCCGTAATCGCCACGCTTGGCAGGCGGGTTGGCGATCGCAGTAGGTTTAGGGTAACCTCAGAGAGATGCTGCTGCCCATCCTCTGGAATGGTCCCTTAGTCGGCTTTTACGACACCCACGAGAAAAGATGGGATGGTGCTATTCTTTATCCCCGGCACCACACAGGGTATATATATATATATATTATAATACCTACGAGTACCAAATATCTTGAATTGGATGTCACGTCGCAACATTTTGTTACACTTGAAACACTCCATAGAAACATAACAGTTTCAGTGAAAATAAAGTGAACGTCCGTAATTCAAACATGATTGTAACATGCAGATCCAATTCTTCGAAAAAGTTGATATTGTCTCAGTATGGCACGCCTGACCATGACCCAAGGCTGAAGTTAATTTCCACAAATAGTCAGTTGCATTCTTTCGCTGTGAGTTATATATAGATAGACCATCTAAAAATTGACTCTGACGATGTGACTAAGTAATACCAAGCTACCTAAGTGGTCATATTGACAAATAGCGTCGTCTATATTCAAGGCCACTATAAACGAATCTTCCTGCAGTTCAACAGCTAGAAGACCGAAAGCCGAGAAGGAAAATTGTTCACCAAAATTGGTTTAGGAAACATTCCGGACTAGTCTACGTTATTTATATGGTGTATTTTTTCCAAAAGTGCCGCTGCGTGACTTTTTTCTAGGAACGAGCTTCGCGCTCCCACGGCGCGCATTCCCCGAACGGACAGTTCTTTTATTGGCCTCAAATCGAGAATTATGTCGCCGCGCCGCGCCGCGCCCGCGTCGATGCTATCAGCGCGGCGCGGCCACCACTCTTCCTTGATGACGAGTCGAGTCGAGAGGCTCACCGTGTCTGTACGATGTCGCTAATAGCCAATAATCTGGCCTTAGTCTTGAAGCTCTGCAGCGAGAAGCCTGATATGGGCGAATGTAAATGTTTGAAAGTTATGAACTGTGAACCATATTACAACCGAAAAACTGAGAAATTGTGGTGACCCGGACGCTGGCAGTTTTCTTGCGCAAAGATAAAGCATAAAGTCAGTTTCAGCCGCGATGAAACGTGTCCACCGCGTTGGGTCCAATTGTTCTGTTCATTTTGTTTATTTTCATTATTCTATTTATTGTGTTCTAATAAAATTGACTTAACTAATAATTCAAAAATTGTGAAGTGAAACTATTGGGATCTTGATTTGTGAACCACTGATCGATTGATATAGTATATATATATATATATACAAGTTTTACCATTTTAGTAGTGTCATTCTGGGTAGAGTAGGTTGGCTTTGAACATTGGTTTTTGTGTATATTTTTATAATACAACCTTAATGTTTCCTATGAATGTTTTGCTGGACCTCTGCATATTCTACTATTTGTTATAAAAAAACAAGTCTGGAAGTATCAATTTCCCTTCTAACTAATACTAATAGGTAATAGTCGATGTGTAGTGTAGGGAGTGCGTGCGCCGGCGCAGCACGGTAGCGGCGCGGGGCGGCGCGGTGCAGCGGCGGCTTCGTGTTCAGTCACCGCATTTAGATGGTAATCTGAACCACTTTTTGTCACCACCTCGTGAATGAACTCCGATTGTCCGAAGGGAAGCGTTTCAAGAATTTTATGACTATTCTGTTCGAAATGACTTTTAGTAAGATTTTTTAATTCCGATGCTTGTTGTTTCCTTGAGTTCCACAAGTCTAGTTAGTCCTGTACATTCATATTGCAATGTTGCTGTGTATTGCAATGTCGCTGGTTCAGCTAAGCTCTGGGCTCGGCAGGGCGGTCGCGGCGCTGCGAGTGCTGCGGCAATGCTGAGTGTCTCCGGCGCGAGTCCGGCTCTGCGTTACCGCTGTCGACCATCGATTAATCGTCATGTTCTTGTACTCTGCCGCCATGACAGTTGTTAAAAGATCTTCTGGCATGATAGGTATTTATATTATTATTTTTATTTTATTTTTATACCGTCTCTGTTGTCTAGTGGCAAGACTACCAATTTAAAACTCAGAGTTACTAAGTTTCGAATTAGAGCGGGATTAGCACCCGTATTCTAAGACGTTTCCTCGACTCGACTCACACTAGACTCAACCTACCTCAGGTAAATCGGTATTCATAGAGGAAAGAAAAATGCTCCACTCGTAAAATTTCCTCAGTCGAGGTGAGGAGAATTTGAGGGGGCAAGTGACAAACTCAAGGTACCTCACACTCAAGCGTTATAAACTGCTTTTCAAGTACTTTCTTTCATTTAAATTACACTAATTTTATAAATGCGCAAGTTTGTGTGTATGTGTGTATATTTTTTGCTTATTCACGCTGCAACGGATGGATGGATTTGGATGAAATTAGGCCTACAAATAGTTTATAACCTGGATTAACACATAGAATAGTTTTTATCCCGATATTCCCACGGGAACGGGAACCACGCGGGTGAAACTGCGAGCGGCCGCTAGTATTTAATAAACCATTAGGAAATAGATTTCTATCACTAGGTATATAGACTTCGACCTCGACTCACGCCCGACTCTGCCTCCACTCAACCTCATTGTAGGTACTACCTAAAGAAACCCGCTGTTTACTGACTTAGAATACCGATTTGGAGGGACCCTTGAAACTTTCCTTAAGGGTTCCTCAGTCAAGATAGAGTCGAGGTGGTTTGGAGGAAACGTCTTAGAATACGGGTGGTAGTCTTTGTACCTACATCCATCTTTGTAGGATTTCCACATAAATTGTGGGACACTCTTTTAGTATTCTTACATTTATAACTTTTGAACCCAATACGATTGTAAGTACCTACGTTATAGAGATTTTAATGATAAATGATTTTAATGATTTTGCTCCAAATTTTGATTTCTACTATGGCAAGAGGACGAAATTGTTTATATTATCGTACGTAAGTGTTTATAGTATCGGACGTAAGTGTTTATATTATCATATATTTATTTTTTATTTATAAAAAAAAGTTATCTGAGAGGCCAAAGTTTTGAAATGGTTTTTGGTAAAAATTAACAAATACTTGAACGGTCAAAAATTGCAAGAAACTATAGCGATAATTTATTGTCAAATTTTTGGCTTTCATAGACAAGGGTCGTTGGTATGAAAGCCAAAACATAACAAGGTGATGCTTATGCACTCGACCCTGTAGGATACGAGCGACGTATTGATAAGCAAACAGCAGAAAAACCAGAGCGTGCCATAAGTTTACCAAAATAAAAATACTACACGCGTATACGAGTAAATTTTTTCACAAATTGAGATTTCTATACCTATTATGGATCAAGTAAAAATTATAAAAATCGGATGAACGGGGAGTGAACAAACAAAGAAGGCTAAACACTAAGTGCAAACATTTTTCATGATTTTTTCAATGTTTCCAAAAAGTATGATTTTAAGTTCCCAAAAAATATTTTAAGTTATATTTTTGCAGTTTCAGTCTTTTAATAACTTTATTTTAATGTGGTGTAAAAGTGTATTCTTATTTATCAAACTATCCTATTAATTTCTTTACTCAAAATTTATCTACATAATATTATGTAGAGCGTCAAGCACATTAAAGAACCAAAAAGGGGCGTGTAAACTAGGGGTTAAAAAAAAAGTAAATATTAACAATAAATTGGGAAATGTTACGTTACGTTATGTTACGTAATGTTACTAAAAGTACCTAAAAAAATTGATTTCGTTTTTCAACATTCTCTTAAATAACTTTATTTGTGCACAGTAATATTTTGCGTTAATTAAATATTCTGATATATTTATAAAGTTACATCTATTACAAACAAGGAAGTTAAATTTCCACGTCAAATATATCTCAATATCTCAATAGCTTCAATAAGCATAAAATGCATAATAGTTTTATTTGAACATCTGCATAATTTTTAAAGAAAGTAAAATATGGTTAGTTTAATAACACTTTTACTCACACAGTTAGTGGCTGGATCTAAGTCCGCCTGGCTCACTACCGCGTATCACCATCTTAGCCAAGCCTCTCGCGGTGTACTGTATTGCTCCGCTGTTCCAGCGTAGCGTTGCCGTCGCCGTGGTAGAATAAAGATTACTATTTTTTAAACTCTATATTCAAGAATTTAACCAAACAGGGCACTTAATTCCTACCTCGTTATTACTTTAAAACGATAAAAATCATTTGCTTATCACCTTTTTTATTAACTTAATTATTAAAGGTACTGATTTGATTATTAGTTTTGGGCCTGTGTGGTGGTTTACGGCCCAATCTCCCTATCCACCCATAGGGAAGGCTCGTGCCCTAGCAGTGGGAACCGGATTGATGATGATGATGAAGATGCATATGTTCTTGAAGGAACCAACAGTCATTTTTAAATTTGCCTTTTTTAATATTTCCCACTAAGCGGACAAGTAGAGCCGAATAATCATCATATTGTACAGGGCTTAAACAAGTGTAAGCTCGGTCAGCATTTCCCAATAAACTGAATGTGTGTTGTGTTAATCCAACGCTGTTGGATCGTAAACAGGGTGAGCAATCCAAAAGCGGCAGTGCAGCACGAGAAAGTACGCGAAAAGTAAAAGACTAATTGCTTAGTTTTCAAACAACCACTTCGAACATTTTCGATATCAGTATAACTGCATTGTTTTAAAGTCCTACACAACCGGGAAGCGAACTCGGTCAAATCTCTAATCTCTCTAATCAAAGTTGTTTTTTTGCACTAGTAGCTTATGTATTCTGTGCTAGTAGGTAGGTATATATTAGGTTGGGGAAAAAGTCTTTTCGCATACATACCTATAGTATGTATGAACTTGTAATAAAATCTCTTTGGCTATTGTATCTGGCTGGCTTTTGGTATCATTAAAAGTTTAAATTTTAAAGGTAGTTTTTTGTTATTGAATATTACAAAATTAATATCTAAGATTATATAATAACCTAAAGTAACTAAAACTAATACAAAATTAAAATTATTATTATTATTTTTTGACGCCATACTTATTTAAATTTTGTATTAATTTTAAATAGATAAATGTGTGATTTTCATTTGTTTTTCTTACTGTCAAGATGAGTGAATCTAATGAAAAAATTCGATAAATTTTAAAATTTTACTACAAAAAAGGTAAAAATGCAACGCAAGCCGCAAGTGCAGTGTCTGTGAGAGTAGCACAAATTTGGTTTAAGCGTTTTCAATCCGGAAATTTTGATGTCAAAGATGCACGTCGCTCTGGTCGCTCTATTACGGATAAAATGGATGCCATTTTTGAAAAAGTGGAGCAAGATCGGCATATCAGTAGTTACGACTTAGCTGAAGAACTGGGAATAGACCACAGTTTTGGCGTACCTAAGTATTTGAAAAAAACTGGGTACACAAAAAAGCTCGATATTTGGGTACCTCACGAGCTTACTGAAAAAAACATATTCATTTGTGATTATTTATTACGAGGTAATGAAACCCAACCATTTTTGAAAAAGTTGATAACTGGTGATGAAAAGTGCATCACGTACGACAAGAACGTGCGAAAAAGGTCGTGGTCAAAGGCCGGTCAGGCTTCACAGACTGTGGCGAAACCCGGGTTAACTCGCAACAAAGTGATGCTGTGTGTGTGGTGGGATTGGAAGGGCATTATTCATTATGAGCTGTTACCACCAGGCAGGACCATCAATTCTGAACTCTACTGCGAACAACTGATGAGATAAAAGCAAGAAGTTGAGAGAAAGCGGCCGGAATCAATCAACAGAAGGGGTGTGGTTTTTCATCATGATAACGCTAGACCTCACACATCTTTAGCCACTCAGCAAAAATTAAGAGAGTTTGGCTGGGAGGTGTTAATGCATCCGCCGTATAGTACTGCTGACCTTTCACCTTCAGATTTCCACCTGTTTCGGTATTTTCAGAATTCTTTAGGCAGTGCCAGGTTAACATCACGAGAGGACTGCCAAAACCACTTGTCGCGGTATTTTGATAAGAAGCCCCAAAATTTCTATAGCAATAGGATCATGTCTCTAGGTACCTACAAAATGGCAAAAAGTTATCGAACAAAATGGCACCTACATACTTTAGTTAAGCAAATGTTAATAAACTATATTAAAAAATGTTTTAAATTTTCTTAAAAAATACGAAGAAACTTTTTCCCCAACCTATTAGTTGATTGTATAGGATCAATGGATGTTGATGATGACATGTGAGCTTTACAGGTCTCAGTACGAGTACACTAATATAAAGCACTGGCAAAGAATTAAAATTCGCCGTGTCCACAATAACAAAAGATATTTGCATATTTCAATTAATTTGTAATAGGTATAACAGAATGTAGGTAATTCCAAAACTATTTAATGCAATTTTACTCAACTTTAAATTCGACGACAAAGAACACAATATCTGTTATAATTTCTGAGTAGATATGCTATACTGACTAATTTGGCTCACTCACCGGTGTAAGTAGCCGTTTTAAATCTTGGTATTCTTCAAAGTTTAAAGAAATAGGTTAACTTCGGAACGTACTTTAAATCGCATACATTATACAAACGATTCTCGTATCTCTGCATTTCCTTAACGCATAGAAAGTTTCATTGAAATAGGCTTATTGGTTTGAAACAATTAGAGCCATTTAACATTTCGAAATGTGAAATGGGTCTTGAGATCACGTGTGTAAGGTCCGGTCTCCCGCAGAGGGCGTGCCGATGGTGTCGCGCAACCTGCCCGCGTCATTCTTCAACGCGGCGGCGGCGGCGGGCGTGGCGGCGGGCGGCGCCTGCGCCGGCGTCGACCTCTACGACTACGACCCCTGGCACCAGCACTACGGCGGGTGAGCCACACCACCGCACCCGCCAACCACAACGCACGAACCACGACTTCTCTCGGTGTACTTGACTATAAATTTGCATGGACTTGACCTGGTTTATGCTGAAAATGAGGGTTCGAATCCCGCTTGTGGAATAAACGTTTTTACAAATTATTTTTTAAATTTTCGAGTTCGACGGGAGCTAAAGGTAAAGTTAAACAATGGCTAAATACGTGTTTTAAATATTGTGTCTCTGTCAAAAAATATTAGCTAAAAAGTGACAGCATTTTGTTTAATATGCTTTTGTGTTTTTTATGTAACTACTTAGAGTTCATAAGTGCAATTTATATGCCTAAATTGAATAAAGATTTTTTCATTTTAATTTAATTTTTTTCATTTAATTTAATTTAATTTAAGCATTGTCTAACTTTAGCCATCGTTTTGTGGTAAAGCAGTTAATGTCTGCGCGTTGTGCTACAAATATTCCAAATCAGTCTAAAGAACATTATTTGTGGTGTACCCCAAGGCTCTTGCCGGGCCGATGTAATTGTGTGTGGGCGTGGCCAGGTACGGGGGCGCGGCGCACCGGCACGCGGCGGAGTACCACGCGGCGCACCACAACATGGCGGGGTATGGCGTGGGCGTGGGCGTGGGCGGGCTGCTGCTGGGCCGCGCGCCGCTGCACCAGTACAAGCCCGTGGAGTGGCAGCAGCACGCGCCGCACCTCGACCCTGCCGCCTGCTCGCCTTACTCATACCCGCCCGTGCCCGGTCAGTACCCCGACACCACCCACACTCACTCACCACTTCAACCGCCGGCGCCGGCAGAGGCAGCTGTGGAAGTCCCTACTTAATCACTTTAGGACCATAGATAATTGCGATTTTTGAGACAGTGACTAATTCTCACGCTATATTATCAATACTAGCGGCCGCCCACAGTTTCACCCGCGTGGTTCCCGTTCCCCTGGGAATATCGGGATAAAAAATATCTTATGTAAAACCAGGTTATAAACTATCTGTATGCCGAATTTCAACCAAATCCAGCCATCCGTTGCAGCGCGAAGAAACAACAAATATACACACATACACACATACACACAAACTTTCGCATTCATAATAAGTATTATAGTGTGATTAGTGTGAATAATTTATCACTGAGTAACTTGTTTTTGACACCGGCACCGTAAATACTCGAATGGAAGATACATGCCATTTACAACTAATAATTATTAATATGATTATATTGTAAATAATGCGAACATTATTATATTTCACAGTGAATATCATGTCACTTTGAATGTCGAGATCACCGGTGACACCTTCGCTAAAAATTGACCAGCGCAGCGCCTGTTTGATTATTTAGCTTGTTTGACATAAGGCTAAAAGTGTCTCGCAACCATTGCTGCTGTTTAGCTGATTGCTAGAACTTCTCAAAAGTTCAGCTGTTTGAGGAAAGACAAAAGATAACAAATACTTACTTAGGTATTAGTTGAGACTTTCAGGGTAAGTAGTTAAGCTCCTCCATAATAATTACAAGTCTTCAAAATTAACATTGCCGTGCTAAGCGAAGCTAGGCAATGGCATGTATCTTAATGATTATTAATATGATTAAGTATATTGTAAATAATGCGAACATGATTAGAGGCAGTACGAGTGTAGGTACGACGCATTCTGTTTGAACATTTTCGTACTTCAGAGGGAGCGGGTTAATAATCGCGCTAGATTCAAACAAACTTTAATAATGTTCTTTCAATTTACAAAAAGTCAACAACAGCAGTAGCACTGGCTCTTTCATAATAGCTAAGATTTTCCATGTTTGTTTTTAATTTTCTACGCAGGTTTTAGGCAGACAGTCATATTTATATATTTGATTTCGAACGGAATCATTTTCATTATCTAATCTCATCGCTATTAAAGTTTTAGATTCATATAAAAAAAAGTTTCTATGTAATTGGTCATCATAACTCACAACATATTATGACTTCCTCACAAAATTAATTATCTGATAAATCCTGAACAAAAACATAAATCCAAATAAATTAAAACTTAAAAGAAGTTATATTTAGATTTTATGCATGCTCATAACTTTTTAATTGAAAGAAGTGAACAATTAGCCCACTGATTGATCCCGCACGCGTGGGCCCATCAAAAGCCGCCATACATCACGGCTGCTTCCCGACGCGACGCCGCCGTGCCGCGCCGCCGGCCGGGGCGGCGCCGCGTTACGCATAGCTGTGGAAAATATTCCTTCGCTTTCGTCCTCCGTGTGTATTTGAATGTTCAAAGAGATTCCTCACGTGCTTCCCTGATATTTTAATTGTGATGATTTAAGCGTTTTATCCGAGTGACAAAACAAAGCATTCCTGTTCTGTGGCTGCCCCCTCCCCGCCCTCCCCGCCCTCCCCGCTCCCCCGCGCCCCCGCGCTCTCGCCCTCCCGCGCCCCCGCGCCCCGCCCGCCGCGGGATGACGGTGTGGGAACAGTTAACAATACAGAGATAAAACAATCAAACAAGACAACTCGCTACGAAGTCATTAGCGAGCGCGAGACGGCGGCGGCGGCGGCTCCCGCTCCCTCGCCGTGATCTAATCGCTCTGACTTTTCACTGACGCTTCGCCATTTTCTTTTCTAGATACGAAAAGAAAATACAAAAAGGAAACTATCGGGCTTACGGTTCTATGCTTATTCTACTGATTTCAATTCATAAGCTGCACATTACCTAAAAAGATGATGCTGACCGAATAGCCTGTAAGTACTAGAAATAGTTAGAAGAATAGAATAAATACATTATTCAAAAACAAAAAAAACAATATAAAGTTGGTAGAACCGAGAAATTGTTCTAATGGAATGAAAATAAAAGAGATATATAAAACACACTAATATTATAAATGCGAAAGTTTGTGTGTATGTGTGTAGGTATATTTGTCGCTTCTTCACGCTGCAACGGATGGACGGATTTGGATGAAATTCAGCATACAGATAGTTTATAACCTGAATTAACATATAGGATACTTTTTATCCCGATATTTCCACGGGAACGGGAACCACGCGGGTGAAACTGCGGGCGGCCGCTAGTTCAACAATATATTGCAGATTTTTGCATACTTAGGTAGCATGCATAGGACGTGTCGCCCAACAGGGTCAACAACAGATTACCCATTAAGTAATGAAATGCTTGCTTTTTAAAACAGTGTAAAAACATATCATGTATATTCAACTACAAATTGTTGATTTCTAAAAATCGTGGCAAGACAAGCGCGCCTAAGTATCGAGAATTTTCCACGTTTTTAATTACGTAGCAAGTCAACTTCATACTGGTTTTGTAAAAATGCTTAGTAACTAATTATCTTTTAAAAGTAGGCAGGTATATTACATTTTTTGTGCTTGTCATGTGCTAAGTATTGTGTACGCGCAGAGGTGTCGATAGCGAATACACTCGTGGCGTGGAGCGGCGGCGCCGGCGGCGGCGGCGCGGCGTGCGGCTTAAAAACTTTACGATGTTTTAATTATGAGAAGATTATGTCAGGCTCTGTTAGCAATCTGACTTTATCGTATTTAATTTATAACTCCTGGTTTTTTGATAAGGTGCTTGACTCGACTCGATAAAATTATGCTAAGTAAGCTATGTATAAGCACGTAAGTATTAACTAACAATCAAGAGACGTAATTTGGTGGTTCTACGTCTAGACCACTTTAACTTTAAATATCTCTAAGTACTTAGGTATACGATTTTTGTGAAGGAGGCTTTAGAGTTTGGCGAACGTTGGAGGCTTGGTTGTTCCTCGATATTAATGGACTCAAACCTGGAAGCTTTCGGTGGTCGGGTCCGCTCGCGCGCCCGCCGGCCATGAGCGGCAAAAACGACGGCGAGTTGAAAGGGGAGGCGCGCCCTCTCCTAATGACGACGATTAAAATTAATTTGCGCGGCCGCCGTCTCACTCGCAAATTAAATTCTTGAGCCGCGATCCCCGCCGCCCCCGCCCCCGCCCCCGCCCGGCCCGTCGCGGCGCCCTTTGTCTCAGGATCGCAGTCGCTTGATTGATAACGCGCGGGAAGGGTGCCGATGCCGCCTGACCCTTCACCCGGCCCTGACGTTGCGTTCACTACATTCTTTGTATGATTGTACATTTTCCCTTGCACGGAAGAAGCTTTCTCGCTGCTCAGTGCGAAAATTATAACAAACCCTGAATTAAAATTGACTTTTATTTCGGTACCTACATCGAATAGTTATCATCAGTGATCGGAATAGGTAGAGCAATTTTTTGTACTTGCCATATGTTGTATTAATATGGACATTCCCGAAATATTGTCGATAAACAATTTGAATGCTGTAGAAAGAGACAAAAACAAGTGCGTTCTTCTAGCGGCGGAGCCCGCTATTGTATTCTTTTGTTTCCAAAAGCCGTGTTGCGCGGCAAAATCGTGCGGCAAACATTGCGCGTGAGCGCAATGGAAATTGGCAACGCGTCGCTAATGTAAGTTTGACATCGTCGTGGCGCCCACTGCCAATACGTAAGACAAGCCTTCTTTTATCATGTTTATAAAAAAGTTTCAGTTAGAATCTCGCGTAATGTCCATATTAACATCAACGTTTACGGTCAATGAACCAAAATAGCTCTACCTATTCCGATCACTGGTTATCATAAATTATGTATGATTTTCGCTAAAGGTTCTCCTACAAATTGGTGAAGGTGGACTGTCATGGATGTTGTCATGGATGACGTTGTGGATTATACCATCACCTTATATTGGTTTATCTCTCTTACCTAGGAAAATAGTCATGTCTCTTTTGATGGAAACTTCGTTTTATAATTAAAAATAACGTAGGTAGGTGAACAAAAATGAATGAGGCAGCCAATTTTAAGGACAGTGTAAGTAGGGTACTCAGCTACGAGGATTTGAGATATAATTCTATTTGTTTTAATTAGAATTTCACAGTTGGACATATTCGTTAGTCTGTCTATCAAAGTAATACACGCTACGCTACGTACTTACAGTGCTACCATCAGGATTCTTATATTTCTGGTGCTACCAAGCTAAACTTCGACATTACAACGGATAGCGCATAATTTCAAAAATTATACATTTTAGGGTGCTCTGCCTTATTGTAAACTGTTAGTAATGTTTTAAGTTATATATAGATACTTAGATATATAGATCGATACATAGATAATACTGTTATTGCAACACTATAAAACATAAACATGAACAAAAATAAATAATTTACAAAGTTACAATTTGT
>CAUJAO010000132.1:0-19553 GCA_963082485.1 Eudonia mercurella
TTACAAAAACACAAATGTTGAAAAAATTTCCACGAGCAGGATTTGAACCTGCACCCTTCTGACATTCCGGGTCAGGTGCTCTTCCAATTGAGCTATCGTGGTTCTAACCAGCCCGCCGAAATTATTCAACACTTTTTACTTTGTAAGCCAAAGGCGCCCATTCAATGTCAACAACTAACGTCATTAACATCCGATCATAATATTTTTACAAATATTAAAGATCAGTTAAGAAATAAGCAAGCTATTCTATAAAATGTTCAAAATGATTTTTAAAGCAAATTTTGTTGCGAACACATTATACATATTACATATGTTTTACAAAAGGTACAGCGTAAACGAATTTAAGATATTAAAGTTCCAGTTTTAAAGTGTTTTCTTTTAAGAAACAACAATGCTATTAACACTGATGGTATAGCGACATATTTAGATAAGCCTAGCTGACACGGCGGACTTCGTAACGCTTTGACAGTTTCTATGACAACAAAACAAACAAATCGTTAAATATTTACGCGTGAAAACTTATCAAACAAACAAACTAAAAATATCCTTCCCAATACCTTTGAGAATAAGTGTACAAAGTTTCATGATTATCGCGGTTGAGTAGTTTCTACGTGAAAGCGTAACAAAAAAACTCACATTCACATTTATAATATTACTTTTATTTATTTATTTTATTTTTACGTAATTGTCATTTTTAGTATTTTCCCTTACTTATTATTTATTTTTCTCGCCGTTTAAACCTTTCCAGAACTTCCACAAATATTTCAAAATCAAAATTATCCAGATCGGTCCAGCCATTCTCGAGTTTTAGCGAGACTAACGAACAGCAATTGATTTTTATATATTTATAAATAGTGGTAGTTAGCCATGACTTGAAACAAGCTCTACTACCAACCAATCAGAGTACAATTATGTACGCACGCCTGCACACAGACTACCGCAAACAGTCAAATTTCCTCAATAGACTTTGAACTTTTTGTCTATGGCATACGGTTGAAAATTTATTGAAGAAATTTGACAGTTTTGGATAGGTTGATGTACAGGTGTCTGCACCTCCTGTATTTTGTGTTTTTAAACAATTTTAGGGCAATGAAATGTATCTTATCTTATCTCTCCCCCAGGGCGGTGTATGGACATGGAGGCGGAGCACAAGGGGCTGCAGAACCGAAACGTGTGGTCGGCGGCGGAGCGCGAGCTGTTCCGCGATAAGTACCTACAGCACCCAAAGAACTTTGGGCAGATAGCATCCTTCCTGCCGAGGAAGAGCGTGCGCGACTGCGTCAGGTATTTATTTTATTTATTTATTTATTAAGGACAATCAGCAGAATCTTACACTAGTATACATTTCAATAAAAGATACCTGTAAAGATAGTTGTAGGTAAATAAATATTTTAAGTTACACAGATAATATATGATATTTTTAAAATTAAAATTTTATTTATAAGAAATTACGTCTTTATAAATTAAAAAAAAATTCAAAATTCAAAAAAATTGTATTTTTTGTATTGTATGATTTGTGTCTTGTAACTGTGCCAAAGATAAATAAATAAATAAATCATTTATTCAGTTTAGGCTACAAGTAGCTCTTATGAATGTCACTATGCCATCGGTTCGTAAGTCTACTCCGGGCGGGAGATCTTGTACTGAGAAGAACCGGCAAAAAACTCAGCAAGTGTCCAGCTCTTTTCTCCCTTACGTCAAAAATATTGTAAAATGCCCTATCACAGCAGGACACTTTCCATTACAATAAACACAAAAAATATAGAAGACAACCACAACATGTAATAAAAAATAATCAAATATAACATTTGTCTCTTCCCCCCACCAGATTCTACTATCTATCGAAAAAGGCTGAGAACTACAAACAATTGCTCCGCAAGCCGCGCCAGCGCCGCTCCGCGCGGAACCCGCCGCGGCCCGCGCCCGAGCCCGACCTGCCCGCCGGCGTCACCACCCGCCTGCAGCGCTCGCAGGGTGAGCCAACTCCCTATATACTAACACATGTTTGTTGATGTGTAACATCTTTCCGCTCGCTTTCTATATAAGCCATTTGTGGGAGTGATTTCGTGAAATGGGACGGAAGTATGTGTAACAGTGTAACAGGAAGTCGGGGAAGCGCGCAATTAAAATCGATATTATGAACATGAAATATTAAAAAAAAAAAAAACTTAAAACTAAACTAACGCATGCAAATACAGGGGTCTAGGCTCCGAATATGATTTTGTCCCTTTCGGTGTCGAGACCCTTGGTCCGTGGGGTCCTAGCGCTATAAGGCTTTTTAAGGAAATAGCAAAAAGGTTAGTCGACATCACAGGAGACCGAAGAGCTGGCAGCTACCTCGGACATAGTTTTAGGTTCATTGTTATATATTAAGTGTTTTTTTTTACCATTTATGTAGTTATTATTATATGTCACATATTGTGTCATCAAAGGTTGTGACTATCAAAGGTCATTTTGATATGTCAAATGTCTTCTAATGAGTATTTACTGCATTTATTTTATAGTTATAAAATGATGTGATACCTGATCCATTTTTTTCAGAATATAATGTTAAAATTGCTTATTACTTAGGTGAGATGTCAAATGTTACACATCATATGCGACACATTTTTACATCTCATACCCACTTAGCTCGACGAAGTGTTAGTAGTATAAATGTACCGATGACAAAGGGTGGATATCTGAAGAAGGGAAGCCGCACAAATAAAAATAGTACAATCCGAAAACCATATCGGTCAAAATAAAAGTAGGGAAACAAAGACGAGTGCCGACACGAGTAGGTACAGTGATAACACAATTAACTGCTAATTCGCCACCACCGAAGAAAACTACATGTGATAGGTACCGAATGTAGAGGCACCTATGTTCAACGGGAACCAGAGATCGACATCAACGGAACAGTTTGAGATGATGGATTGTTGGTCACCTGATGACCGGCCTTTGCGAAAGTTGCTTTAACAGCAACAATCGAAAGCACGTTAACCGCTTCACCATCGACCTCCTCGCTCCTCGAAACACAACATATTTCTCTCTCTCTCCCCCCCCTCCCCCCCCTCTCTCTCTCTCTCCCCCCCCCCCTCTCTCTCTCTCTCCGAAAACAGTCCGATACAGTAACTATACTATTCTACAACCTCTCAGCTGTAGTATAGTATAGTAATTATAATAATAATAATAGAAAATAACACTCCTTACATTGAATCCAGAGCTGTTTTACTGACGTATACATTTGTCCCTAGGAGCGACGCAGCGGCCGGCCGACAAGGACTCGAACCTGGACGAGCAAGGGCTGCCCTGCATACTGCCGTCCGTCGCCCCTGCGCCTGCCAGGTATGTACTAATATTAAGTACATATATCCGTGCTGTGTATGAATTTCTACATGCCAAAAGACGTCCACTGCTGGACAAAGGCCTCCCGCAAGGATCTCCACAACTACCGGTTTTGTGGTGCTGGCATCCAGCGGCTTCCCGCGACCAGATCGTCGGTCCTCCTGTTGGAGGCCTGCCCACACTGCGTCTTCTGGTGCCGGTCGACATTCGTGAACTGTTCCGCCCCAGCGGCCATCAGTCCTAAGAGCGACCACTGATACACAATTTATAGAACCCTGGCTCCGAAGCCGAAGCTATTATAAACTGTAATATGGAAACCAATGTTTTTTTAATTTTATAATTAGATAGGCTTGCGTTTGACTACTATCTCACCTGACAAGAGATGATGTAGCCTACGATGAAATATGCTTGCCTTGAAGGTACCTATTCACTCGTGATTTGAAGACCCCAATATTATATTTAATAGGAAACACGTTCCAATAATGTTACATAGTTACTAAGGACGTTAATTATAATGCTAACGAGACATGCTAATAAAATACGAAAATAATAATTGCTATAAAATTAAATTTATTTTTCTTATACTTACTAGGCAGGTTATGAAAATTTTCAAAACATGAAATTCTTCGATATTATAAGTCTACGGCGAGAAACCTTGTTCTGTGAAGAACCGGCAAGGAACTCAGCATAACTCACTTGGACAACTTTGTGTCTCAAATATACTTACAAGCGTATCAAGCGTATTAAAGAGTAGGTGTCTATTTGTAAAAAAAAAAGGTATATGTTAGTTTATAAGGTTATCTTCCATATAAATCTGTCTTATTAATCTATGTTCCTGTTATTTATTTCGTATCTGTGTAGCCTGAAATAAATGTACTTATTATTAATATTATGTTAGCAAATAGACATTACGTACAAAAAAATTTGCAATGTCGCATAGAATACTTTTTTTAGATGCATATAGTAGGACATTATTTAGGGAATTCGGGATTTTTCATTGTCAAAATAGGCACTGGTGACAAAATGGAAAGAACAGCCGTGTATAAGACACTTTCAATCCTTTCTAGGCAAAAATGCCCTAGGACGGAGTAATTTCATATGCGGAGGCAGACGGCACTCTGCCACAAAAAATGCTTAACAGAATGCGTCTATAAGCAAACAGCTTGTGTAGGGCATGTGGAAAAGAAACGGAGTTAATGCAGCACCTATTGTGTGACTGCGACCCTCTGGCTAGGAAAATAATGGGACTCCTGGAATCGGCCTATCCAGAACGCTCTTCGCTCTGAAATACGTTGCCAAGCTTATAGCATCTTTAAAGAGGAAGAAGAGTGAAAAGATGGGGTTACACAAAAGATACCGCTGAGTCGAAGTGCTACTGGGAGAGGGAAACCACGGCAAACCCCACTAAGATAAGATAAGATTCTTATCCTAGAAATTTGCATCTTTAACAGCAGTGAGTTTCTGGCGCCCATTCTTCTCCACAGCTAAAAAATAGACGTCCTGATTGGGCAGTAGGTAAAAAAATGTTTGGACGATTCCAAAGCACTTTTCTAAAGTTTATTTGAATAAAAAATATTTCACTTTGATTTTGACTTTGAAACTCTCACAAAAAAGATATTGACTATTGTATGTACTTATATAAATCCTTATATTTGCATTAACTTTCAATATAAAACTGCACTGCCAATGGCTGGTTAATACATTTCAAGTGAAAACCAACAGTCGTTGAAAAACACGATATAATTTCTCTCGCTGTATCAATAGCGGGAATCCGTCCCTCCGAAGATGCTAGGGGCGAGATTCGCGAAATCTGTTCGGAAAAAAAGAGTCTTAAAGAGTAATATTCTGTTAACTAAGTAACGTTAATTGAAAACGTTTTTCGTTTTTAGTTTATTAACATACTTTTTGTAATGTAAGAGTAGAAAATGCTTAAATATATAATTTAAAAAGAAAATATTTTCATCCACTGAGTTTGGAACACAGAATATGTAAATGTCTAGAAACAACATTGTAGACAACTCCAAAAGGTGAGACTGATTGGAGCGATCATCGTAACGTAACCTTAACAGGCGGCGAGCTTGATACGTCATTGCCGTCTGACCGATAACAGTTTGGCATTAAGTCCGCCTATTGTACTTATTTTTATATTGTACAATAAAGATTAAATAAATATTTAATTAAATTAATCGGGTGCCTTTGGCTTACAGAGTAAAAGTAGATAGTGTTGATTA
The DNA here is from genome assembly GCA_963082485.1 of Eudonia mercurella. Classification (NCBI taxonomy): domain Eukaryota; kingdom Metazoa; phylum Arthropoda; class Insecta; order Lepidoptera; family Crambidae; genus Eudonia; species Eudonia mercurella. The sequence goes on from CAUJAO010000132.1 coordinate 5,559, forward strand.
ATTGCGGCGAGTATGGTACGAGCCACGATAGCATAGTTGGTAGTGCACCTGACCCGGCGTGTCATGTGGTGCGGATTCGAATCTTGCTCGTGGAATTTTTTCAACACTTTGCTCGGCTCGGCTTATTGTAGATACTGTATGTACTGATCATACGAATGCTCGCAACGAACATGTTACGTTACAAATGATACGCTTTGGTCAGTCTACACTTACGGAATGTTAAGAGGATCTACGTAACATAGGTACTAATTAAACTGAAGAATAAAAACCGATAAAAATTTACGGCACAGACTATTAATGTCTTAGACATAACGAGTTTTTATGCAAGCTCCATAGACAGGCATAATGTCATGACGGGCCACCGCTTACTAGAAATATATCTTTGATTTCTCTATAAGTACTGTTTTTAAACTTTTTCTAGATTCCGATATACAATCTCAAACAAACTATAAATTTAAATAAAATCAAACCGATCACTTAGTTTTAATAAAACTTTTTATGCTCAAGGAAAATATAGAGATTTCAACAAGTAGGTAGTAAAATCCACTATGGAAAGTTTCAAATCTCTTAAATTCTGTTAGGACAACATTGATGGTATGGCGACATAATTAGATAAGATGGTGGTAGCTAGCAGCCGGACAAAAACTTCTGACACCGACCTAACCGAGTACACAAACATCTACTACCCCTACTGGGAATCGAACTCGGGACTTCTAAGTATGATACTACAGAGGCGGTTCTTTAGACTCTAAACCCTTGTACTACAAATAGTGTTCAAACTTAAACAATGACTAAATACGTGTTTAAAATATAGCGTCTCTATCTTAAAGTATTAGCTAAAAAGTGACAGCAACTTTTTAAGTAGTGTCTAACTTTTGCCATCGTATCGTTTGTGGTAAATCAGTAATATGTTATTTTGTATGCCTTATAATATAAGTGATAACAAAATTCAAAAAAATTAAAATGCAAAATCATGCTACAAGTAGCTCTTATGAATGTCACTATGCCATCGGTTCGTAAGTCTACTCTGGGCGAGACCTTGTACTGAGAAGAACCGGCAAGAAACTCAGCAAGTGTCAAGCTCTTTACAGCGTCAAAAATATTGAAAAATGCCCTATCACAAAAGGACACTTTCCATCACAACTAAACACATAAAAAATAAAAGACAATCACAACACACAAAAAACAACAAAATTAAAAAAATATATATATACAATATGTTGATTTGCACCTGCGCCATATTCGTAGCAGCGGTCGTGTTGCTTATACTTATTACAAATAAATTATAAAAAAAAGAAAACAAAACATTTTAATAATCTGTAACTTTACGTAAGGTCGTCGACCCGCCCGCTGCGCTCTAATCTACCTTCTATGGTTCGGTCCGCTAATTCTCGTCAGACGACGGTCGCTATTCTGATTTACACCAATTTTATTAATTAATCGGTTCCTTATTACTTGCCCGGTGTTAAAGTATTTTTAGTTTTAGGTCGACGACCTTGCGTAAAGTGACCTAAGATTACGTTGACGCATACGTATCTACTTTTGTTGCTTATTTACAGATTTTTAAAATATATTTTTTCTTTTTTTTTATATAATTTATTTGTAATAAGTATAATCAATATGACCACTGCTATGAATATGGCGCAGGTGCAAATCATCATATTGTATATATCTAAGATTGCAAAAATTGCATCAGGTACCAATTTCAATTTTCACTGTACTAATATATAAGTCAAAAATAGTCTAAGAAAACTTAAACTAACTCTCTTCTATTCGGCTTAAGTGGCAGCCCTAACAGCATCGGGCTTTTTAATTACGCCGTGTCAACAGCGCGCGTTGAATAATTCAGCACGGTCGGGCTCTTTGTCCAGGACTCTGGGACTGCCCGCGGTCTGTTTGAGCCGGCCTGGCTTGTGTTACTGTGTTGCCTGATCACGCTAATGATGTGTAGGTCACGTGGAGACGGGCGATGCTTCCTGACAATGACAACCGTTAAGTCAATAAGTGGCTTGTTTAACACTAATACCTACCCTAAAACTAGACACGGGCTAAATCATAGCGAGAGCCATCTTACAAGAAATTGAATTGACAGAAGATTGTTGGGGTTGACTTAATTTGACATGATATTTCTTATCGTTTAGATTCCGTTTGCCTTACTATAACATAATAATATAATGTTACCATATATTCCATACTTAGAACTACATTGAACAATCCACAAAGTATAAGAATAATTAAAATGGATACAGTCTAATCGTGTCTAACAACATCACATCAGCTCCGTACCTGATATATAAGCTCATTTTATGTCTCCACTGCTGTGACACGAGCCTTCTTTGGATGGATAGGGAGAACGGGCCACAAACCACCACGCGGGCCCAGTGCGGGCGGTGGTTGTTAACGACTGCTTATACAGCCGGGACCAACGGCTTTACGTGCCTTCCGAAGCACGGAAGAGCTCGACATAATAAATGTTTGGTCACCCATCCTATGACCGGCCTTTGCGAAAGTTGCTTTACCTTTAGCAATCGCAGACCGGGCGAGCAAACCACTGCACCATCGAGCTCCTCAAAACGTACACATGCATTATTACATATAGAAAAATATAAATTTCTACAAAGAAAATATGGGTGATATTATTACTATCGTTGTGGAGATCCTTGGGGGAGGCCTTTGTTCAGCAGTAGACGTCTGTTGGCTGAGATGATGATGATGATGGTGAGCAAACAAGATTTCACTGCGTAGTTAAGTAAATAAAGTACATGTAGGGCATAAAACCTATTCTTTCAGCGAAAATTAAAAATATATAACAAATTATTAATCATCATAGAAAATTCACATGCTCATACTCGTATTACCTAAATTACATTACGCCAAAATTAATCTTCGTATAGTAGAGAGAGCGCCGCCAAAAAATCCCGCAACCCCGGAATCCCGGAACCCCTTGTTTGTCCGGGCAAAGCGCACGCTCTCGCCCGCGCTCCCCGTTTCCCCAAGACTGGAATAACTCAATTTTTCATCCGCAGATTAATCGTTTAAAATTCACATTTTTATTTTTTCAATTTCCCTCAATTGCTCGAGACGAGACGCGAGCTCTCAAACACAAGCGTTTTATACCTTTTTCTTCTTACATTGTTTCTGCGGGATGTTCATTTGAATTTAATCCAATTACTCGTTTATAATATTACGTCTTTTGATCTTGAGAATTAATTTGCCGAGGATTGGAAGTGGATTGTGAATGGAGTGCATCTTACGTCATTTCGGAACAGCTGCTTTGGTTCGTAACTTAAAGCGAGGCTTTTTGATTGCAATGTATATTATTATGAACTAGCTTTTGCTAGCGGCTTTGTTCACATGGCTACACGACCTGTAATTGTTTTTCTTAAAAATCAAACTTATTAAAGGTCTAAAAGGATAATCCTGAAACACTTCATAATTTCTAACTAGGCCAAATACCGGAGGATTTAACTTTTGTAAAAATTTCCATACAAACTTTCCACCCCTATTTCACCTCTTTGGGGGAGGTTTTTCCAAAAATGCAAAAACACGTAAATCTTTATTTATATTGAAAAGTTTAAAGATCGATTAAATTATTCCTTTTTATAGTTCTTACTTTAAAAATAACAACTCCCCCACCTTCTTCCCTTTTTTACTCCTTCAAAGGAAAATAAAAAAATATCCTGAGACATGTCATTCTTTATTTCTTTTTAAGGAGCCAAATATAAAAGATTTTACTTCAAAACTGACGGACTTTCATACAAAGTTTCACCCCCCCATATAGGGTATGATTTCCGTAAAATCCTTTCTTAGTGGCTGGTTACGTCACTCAATTAACCTACAGTCCTCATTTAATTAGCTTCAGTGGTTTCAGCTCGGCGATGATGTCAATCAGGACAAGTCATTATATGTATATAGATTGTTTTGTGTCATTGTAAGTTCGCGGAAGTTTTGACTAAAATTGTATATTAACCAGCACCTTCTGTCTGACCTACCGGATCAGGTGCATTTCTAATTTGGCTATGTCCGACCGAATATCAGCACTATCTACTCTTTGTAAGCCAAAGGAGCCTTTTATTCAACACTTTCAAATGAATTGACAATTTATTGTAAATTGTTTTACTTAAAACTTAAAAGTTATAATTCCCCATTTTTATTTTTTTAACTAATTTTTAGTATCAATTTCCTTCGTTTCATAGAAGGACACTTTCCATTACAAACACACGAATGGAACCAAAAGAAATTTTGCAAAATTTTGCCACACATACTAAAAATAGTACTGTGATGGAAAAAACAAGAACCATTTACGAGCCCACACGCCCCCCGGGAGGAAGGGGGGGCTATAAAGAAAATAAGGAATAATAACCACGTTACATTCGTGCGTTTGTTGACAATCACTCCCGTGATTATTTAGAGAAGGTCTCGCGAGAGCCGATCCGCGGCCCGCCCGGTACTCGATAAATTATCTTTGGGATTCGTATCGATGAAATATTTGTGAATCATAAATTCTGCTGAATAATGAAACGGTATATTAATTATATTTGTTTATTTGGGGCGTTTGACGATTTGTTTAAGAAGAAGGAGAATAAGAAAAAAACATTTGTTTAGGTATTTCTTTAAAGACTTCGCGGTAAGATTACCTGTTTTACACACAAACGTCCCGGGTTCGTTTACCAGCATGAGTACATATAGTGGTCGGGTCGGCGACCGGTACCACCATTTTATCTATGTATGTAGCTTTAACAACAATATTAACAGCATCGTTGTGGTCCTAAATTTCGAAAAAAAAAAAAAAAAAATCTTATTTGTGTATCGGTTATCGGTACTAAAAACAGTTATTTTATTTTATTTATTTTTTATTTAAAACTTTTGCAACATATATTACATGGCGGACTTAATGCCTGAGGCATTCTCTACCAGCCAACAGTTTAATTGTTTAAAAAAACGATATCAAATCCACTATCACGTACACACAGGCAGCTGTTGCTTTTGCAGCTCCACCTGTCAATCAATCTCGTAATTCAGAGCGAAGTTCGCGTCCAATTATTCCGATATCTCGCGTTCATCGACACCGCCTCGCCCGTCCCCTCACTACCGGTATCTCCCTATAAGGCTTGTTTAGATTTTTACGCAAACACCGGAGTCCATCTTTCTAATTGCCTTAATTAAAAGCGCCAATCGAGAAAACGAAATGTGTACAGTGCCACCCCGCCGCGCGTCGGTGGCAGACAAATTAAAAGAAGCCTTTGTTTGTTAGTTTTTCGGTGCCTATTCGGTTGCGCCAACGTTTGAGTTTTATCGATTGTGAATTATGGTTAGGTATGTTTGAATTTATAGATTACTAGCTGACCCGGCAAACGTCGTTTTGCCATAAAAAATAAAAAAAAATTTTAGGGGTGGACTACCCCTAACATTTAGGGGGATGAAAAATAGATGTTGGCCGATTCTCATAGATACCGGATGACCCGGCAAACGTTGTTTTGCCATAGAAAATAAAAAAAAAATTTAGGGGTGGACTACCCCTAACATTTAGGGGGATGAAAAATAGATGTTGGCCGATTCTCATAGATACCGGATGACCCGGCAAACGTTGTTTTGCCATAAAAAAATAAAAAAAAAATTTAGGGGTGGACTACCCCTAACATTTAGGGGGATGAGAAATAGATGTTGGCCGATTCTCATAGATACCGGATAAGCACAAAAAATTTCATCAAAATCGGTCAAGCCGTTTCGGAGGAGTATGGCAACGTAAACTGTGACGCGAGAATTTTATATATTAGATTAGATAGATATTGTTAGTTACACGGGCTTAACTCAAATATATAGCTAATCGTAATCAGTTTACAATGAGTTGGAGATACGTAACATGTAATCAATTTTGCAAAAAATAAAAAATAATTTGTTTGTGTGAATCCTCGTTTGTACTTATATTATTTTAAGAGTCTTGAAATTGTCGTGTTATATTCAAGTCAAGTGCAAACAGTACTTCTAGTAAACAGTAACTATTTTAAGAATAAGAATAAGAAAGAGTTCTTGGCGGGAAAGTGAAGAGTCATGTCTGCGGTTTTGTTAAATTTTCTAAAATTTGTCGAATATTAATGTGAAATAATGGTGGATTATTAACTGTTAAGTGTTCGTGAGTGTGCATGAGTGTTGGCAAATGAAACAAAACAGTGCAACGTCACTTTTCAAATTCTCTCAAGAAGTCCGCCCGAGGACTTAGTAAAGCCCCACATCTTTACTGAGATACTCGAGGGGTTGGGTGGTATATCATTTCTCTTTTGTATTATCATTCATCATCATCATAAAGAAAAGAAATATTGTTTATTTTATGTATTACTTGTTAGAAAAATTACTTTGACACTGGCTAAATGCGCTAATCGCACGAAGCCATCAACAAAATTAAAAAAAAAGAATAAGAAAATATTTATTGATGACGATCACACAGACATTACAGAAATATAATCATACAATACATAAGATGATTTTACGGATTTAGTCGGTTTTACCGTTATAGAGTTTATCGTAAATCTTAGCTACCATCATCTTATTCAATCTAGCAATGGTTTGGTTTCGATAGATAGAGATAAGATAGTTAGTTGGTAAGTATTTCAGGAGTCACTTATAATCACCACAGTTATGTAAAATACTTGATTTGTCTGGTTACCACCGGATTGAGTAAGCACATCTAATACTACCTTACATTCAGTCACTAACCCATTTGTTGTAAAGCTCACAAATTAATTATCTTCCTACCTTTACCACAAACCCATCTGCCTATATGCCCATCTCCCATATTCGTTGCGTTACTATGCAACGCGAGTCGTGTTAGTTAACCGGGCCTCCCCGCGGCTTGATGAGATGAATTCGATTGCCTGTTTGCCCTGCCGACCCTAGTACGATAACTGTGTAATGCCGCTCACCCACTGAAGCGCACGGCTACGTCCCAATACAACGCCACGTTTCCAAATGGGCGTCTGGTGTATTAGTTGTGAAGTTGTTATCCTGCAAGATTTTTTTGTCGACTTTTTGCAATGCCATATATTTATTTATTTATTTATGATGACTTACAACTTTTTTTATATGTTAGGCTTAGGCTTAGTAACTAAATTTAAAAACATATATATATATATCGAGGAGCTCAATGGCGCAGTGGTTAACGCGCCAGGTCTGCGAGTGCTGAGGTTAAGCAACTTTCGCAAAGGCCGGTCATCAGATGGGTGACCAAAAAATTATCATCTCGAGCTTCTCCGTGCTTCGGAAGGCACGTTAAGCCGTTGGTCCTGGCTGCATTAGCAGTCGTTAACAACCACCGAACCGCACTGGGCCCGCGTAGTGGTTTTTGGCCCGTTCTCCCTATCCATCCATAGGGAAGGCTCGTGCCCCTGCAGTGGGGACATAAAATGAGCTGATGATGATATATATGTACACACATGTTAGGATATTAAGAATAAGATAGCAGTCGTCAGAACCCACAAAAATGTATTAGGCCAGCGTCTTCATATAAAGCCCTATCTACTGATACTGTTGATGTGGCTTGAGTCTAAATGCATAAGGCAAAACATCCAAATACACATTTCTGAGTTAATCTCTGTACTTTCAAAAATTTCTAAAAAACAATATTGAGCGTAATTTCATTATAAAGATTTTATATCAAGGTTATCGGGTTGTAATAACAAAATCTTTTTTTTGATTTAGTTACCCGTTTCCAAGGAAACGTAGCTAGCTATCGTACGTGACGTATCTCGCAGTGGATCGCCTGCCTTGACTGCAACTGCGTGCCCGCTCTGAATTAACGCTCAGTATTAATCCGCCTTGTGTGGTTTAATCGAATAATTATATGAACAATTCAATTTAAACATTTGGTGGCTCTTTGCTCCGTTTAAAACCTCATAATGGGCAATACAATCGTATTGCCGATTCTAAAGCTAAGTTTTTATGCCTCTATGATTGTAAATTTGCTAGATCCAGTATCCTATGAACTGGTGAACGTGAATGCAAAATAATGCTGCTGTGCGGCAGAATTAGGTATTTTATTAATTTAGTGTGGTCGTCATCATTTGACTTCTGATAATAAACTTTAACTCAAATAAATAGTGGAAAAACTACCCAGACTATACTACGAGTGATAGTATCCGATTGGGGAACACCCAAATATTCCGATTTTCATCAATACAAACTTCATAATTTCGAATAGATATTTTTGAAAATCTTAACATAAGATTCGTGATTTTATTTTAACTACTACTGTCGGTGGGGTTAACTTAGACTTGTTTGTTGAAACACGCGCAGCGTAGCGCTTTAAGTTTTTTCGACATTTTGCGATTCGGTATTTTTCTAAAAGTCGTAAGCAAAATATTCTTAATAATTTTTTTTGTATTTATGCAGTGTACCCATCTAATAGTCCTGTTAAGCCACGCGGACCTGCATGCGCCCTCCCCCCGCGCATCCCAATTACCACCGCGTATTAATTGGCCAAATTTAATGATCTGCAAATAACAGCCGAGCGTGAAGCCGCGTCGGGTATTTTCAATTTGATAGGGTTTTTTGGTCCACCATTCGCGCTAAATCTTTTTTAATATATGTCGTTCGACAGATCCAACATAAAAGTACCACACTACACTGTTTCATTTGTCTTTTATTTATTATTTTAATGAGTTTTTCGTTTTTTCGTTTATATAATATTTAATTTACCATATGTAGATGTAAATGTTAAAGGTATTTTTGAAAGCATATTTTAGAGTGTTGGATATTCTTAATATTTATTGAATTAAAGGTCACCATTTTATAAGGCTTTGCTTTCGCATTAAAGTAATCTATAATAAATAAGGATAGTTTCGAGTGGTAAATAAAAGACCTGAGTTTATAAGTTTTTAATTAAAGAATTACAATTCAAAGGTATTAATTACAACTTCATTTATGCGATTAAAAAACCACAATGAAAAGTTTAAATTCGTATAAATATCTGTTGAACAAACGTTTTTTTCTAAATGATTTGTATTAACTGTCAACATCTCTTTTATTTTCCTTACGCATAGAAAGTTTAGGGAACTAGTATGGGCTGATGACGATGATGATGAAATAGAAATAGAATAGAAAACATTTATTAGTGACACAACACACATCATTACATCAAAAATTCAAAAAATAAGTGGCACTAACAGGTGCCCGCTCAGCATGATGTCAGGCCTCCTAGATTATAGGAAAACGATGTTGATAGAAAGTTTCATATAAAATGGCTTATTGATTTGAAAGAATTAGAATTTGTAACTTTAAATTTTTTTAGGCATATAATTTGGAATTTGGAAGTTTGTATGGCAAACCTCAATGTAAAATAGCTGTGGTAAATAAGTGAGGCAGCTACGGCCCCTGGCCTAGTTTGCGCGCCCGCGGGCCGGTGCTAATGAAGCCGCCGAATCACGTTAATCGTGTTTACCGTCCGCGTCTCGCTGGATAATTGATGTTGAGCTTCGGCGGGCCCGCGATACTAGGATACGTACGAATCGTGTGCGAATGAAAACCTGCATTTAAACTTGTCGAGTAAAGAAAGAAGAAATACATTTATTGGCACACACTAAGTACAACATAAATTAATAACATGTAAAAATATTGAAAAAACAAAAGTACAGACGCCTGCTCATCAAACCTATCCAAAACTGATTATTTACATATAGTTTTACGCAAGTATTGTTGCTAACAAATTACAATTTGAAAAAAGACAAAGTGTTGAAAAAATTCCACGAGCGGGACTCGAACCCGCACCCCATGACATGCCGGGTTAGGTGCACTGCCAACTATGCTATCGTGGCTCAATCCAACTCGCCGAAATTAATCAACACTATCTATTTTTACTTTATAAGCCTTTTTTTTTCAAATTCTATCCAAAACTGTAAAATTTCTATAAAACATTTTCAACCATTTTATGAAGGTATGAAGTTCAAAGTCTATTGAGGAAATTTGACAGTTTGTGGCAGGTTAATGTGCTAGCGTGTGTACATTCACAATAAAAAAACAAAAACAGAAGACAAAGTGTGGTCAACTCATTAATAATAAAAAATAACTAAACTAACTCAACTCATTCATAACGTATGAATGAGTGTAGTTTCTAAATATTTATACTTACATTTTATAAATTGTAATTCGGAAAAAGAGTTTAACACTTTTACATGAGCGAGACTCGAACCCGCATTTTAGGAAAAGCGCACTACCAATTCCATTAACAGTCCAACCTCGCTCGGTAAAATTTATAAAACAATAATTAACGACATTTCCGTTCATTTATCAACGCTCGAATAAAACAATTCGTAATTTTTTGTAATAATCACATATTAAAAACATTTAAGTAGCGAAATCGCATTCTTTACGTATACTTAGTTGGTTGGGTTGTATAATTGAAAGTTATCGGTTGTCACCAGCCGCCTAAAAATAGGTTTCTCTCTCTCTTTATATCCGAGGACATTACTGATACGCTTGTGTCAGGTAGGTTCTCATCAACATCTCCACCGCTTTCGTCTGTTCTATCTAACGTTCATCGCTACCGTCTGTTTCTAACGTTCCTGTCTCCTTGCCCCCAGGACGGAGCTAACCCGCTCGCCTCCGCTAATACCCTCGCCTCCGTTGGCGTCGTCGGCGCCCATCGGAGACCCGTCCGACTCCGGCGTTGCCACGCCGCCAGCGCTCGAGCTGACGCTGGACACGCCGCTGCCGCCGCTGCCACCAATGCCGCCACCTAACACGGAAGCGTCCACTGCAGGCATGGTGAGTTCAAAATTTAAAAATTCAAAATTCGTCTACAAAATAGCATTTATGAATGTCATTAGTCTCAATGTTCGAAGCCTTTGTTGCTACTGCAACGTACAAAGTATCTTTTTTTTAAGTAGTAAGATAACCAACATAAGTAGTACCTACCTTTTCTTTCTAGTAGTAAAATCAACAGCATCAGTAGTGCCTACCTTTCTTTTCTATTAGTAAAACTACCAGCGTCAGTAGTACCTTTGTTTTCTATTAGTAAGATAACCAGGGTTAGTAGAACCTTTCTTTTATAGTAGTCAGATCATCAGGATCAGTCGTACCTTTATTTTCTAGTAGTAAGATCACGAGCGTCAGTAGGTCCTTTGTTTTATAGCAGTAAGGTCACCAGGGTTAGTATTTAGTAAGATCACCAGGATCAGTGGTAAGTAGGTACCTTGTTTTTCTAGTAGTAAGGTCAGCAAAGTCTTTAGTAACTTTATTTTCTTGAAGGAGGATCACCAGGATCAAGACAGCACTTGGTATACTAGAAGTAAGATTACAGCGTCAAATACAAGTTACTTTGTTTATTATTTCGGCTTTTCATCAGTTCAACACCAAAGGCAGTAATTTTCATTATATTTCAATAGTTACAAAAAAATATGGTAGAAATCGATTCAAAGGCCGCTTTGTTACAAACTACAAACTAGGTGTGCGTGTATTGTTTTATTAATTCAAAGATAGCTTTAGTTTCCCCATAATTTTCTTCGTTATCTAACTCCTCCCTCCCTTACAGACGTCTCCGGGGTCTCCTCTATCGATCTTGTTCGCCACCAGCACCACTATGGTACCGTTGGCAGTGGCGTCCATCCCCACGCCGCCCGCGCCTCCCAGCACGTCGCCCACGCCCACGCAGCCGCCCACGCCGGAGACAGGTCAGTGGACATGATATTTTTATAAAGGTATTTATAAAGGGATACAGTGAAGAACAAGTACTGCATAATGTAGGTACCTAAATGATTAAGTTTTCGTAAAACTATTGATTGCTTTATTTATTTTTCTTATTACATTACCTAACCTATTTATTTATTTATTTATTTATTAGGTACACAAAACAGATAAAAATTAAAAAATAACAAAAAAGCATGATAATTGTACAAGAGCTAAATTTCTATCTAAAAACATGTGTACACATCATGATTAATAATTAGCGTCTATGTTAAAGTTTACCTAATCTAAAATTATATTCAATTACAAACTAATTATATACATAATAATGGTGGATAATAGAAATATAACAAACTGAAAACTTATTCTAGGTTAATGTTTGTCAACATTTTATTAATAATTGGGAGATGCCGGACTGAGAATTTCCCGGACATTTTTCTATTGCGTAGTCCAGCGGTTTCTAAACTTTTTAAGGTCCGAAACATAACAAGTCTTCAAAAACACAAATGTTGAAAAAATTTGCGTTAAAAATTATTTGAACATTTTATAACAAGTCTTTATAAGTAAAAAAAATACATTCATGGTGCACTAGCATAGACGATGTATCTATCTTGTCTATAAGTTTACTTTTAGTGTTAGGACCGCGCCCGTAAGTCTACTTTTTTGTTTCTTTGTATTTTTTTTGAGTATGTTAATAAGGATGCGTATGTTCTTCCCTTAGCCCACACACAAAAAATCATTGTCACCGCGCTTTGGTGCGTGGTAATGCAATCAAGTTTTAGCGACGATTCTGCGTGTAGTTTCAAACTTCAAAGAAAATGTTACAACATTTTCTTCATGTGAATATATTTAGTCTTTTCAGTCCCACTTTTGGGCTCAGGCCTTCCTACGGCCTTCCAATAATATATAGCGGATCGAGCCATAACACATTGCGCTATCTAAAAGGGAGTTAAAGGTTACCACAAGGTGCCACAGTGTGAGTTTTGTTTACTATCCATATTCATTCGATTACGTTTACGTTTTAAAATTAAGTTTGGCATTGAAGCAGCAGATATACGAGAAGAGTAAAAATTTTGCCATACAATTTGTCGTTTTCGTTAACGTGATCGAATGCTGAATGAAACTCGCACCCTGACATCTTACGAAAACAACGACCGCATCCCAAACTGCGCTATTGAGTCTGAAAAACTTGATTGCGCTTGAAACTTTGAACAACACTGCAAATTAATTACTGAATGCAATGTTTCTGATTGTTGTTGATCTCACCGCAGAGAGAATTTATTTACTCAGTCATTAATCGATGATTGCAATCGTTTACGTAAAAGCAAGCTGGATTAGTTACAGTTATGTTATGTATATATATATGACCCGGCGGACTTCGTACCGTTTTTTTTAAATATAGCCTATGTTACTCAGCGTTAATGTAGCATTCTAACGGTGAAAGAATTTTTTTAAATCGGTCCAGTAGTTTTTGAGTTTATTCGTTGCAAATATACATACATACATACATACATACAAAAATACAAAGGTTTCCTCTTTATAATATTAGTATAGATTAGGTATAGGTACCTTTTGAAATTGCCACTTCATCCCCACAATTGAAAAGAATGATCATTTTATTATTCTAAAACTTTGAGGAGTTGTAGATTCATGTAAAAATATTTTATACCTAATGACGTCAATAAAAAAATAAAACGTTAAATTTATGTTCGAGTTTTTCTATACTAATATTATAAAGAGCAAAGCTTTGTATTTTTGTATGTATGTTTACAATGAATAAACTCAAAAACTACTGGACCGATTAAAAAAAATCTTTCACAATTAGAGTGCTACAATAGCGCTCAGTAACATAGATAGGCTATATTAAAAAAATCAAGAAATGTTTAAAAATAAAAGTGCACCCGTGCGAAGCCGGGGCGGGCCGCCAGTATTTTATAAGTTTTAATTTCTTTATCAAAATATTTATTTGCACAACAAAAAAAAAAGAAAGTTGCATTTAAAATGAAATTGCAAATTGTTACACAATACACAATGCATTTGTGAGCAACGTTTGCTGAGGTCTTGCATGAATCAATTTTAATCAAATTTTTCATAAAAACTAAAACATAAAACTTATCTCCACTAAAAAAAAATACACAGCCTCAGGCATCATTAAAATGTCAAAATGAAACCTCACAACAATTCTTAATCATTTATTTATAACAACTTTACAATGACGCAACTGAACCGCGTATCTACACGAATAAGCTCGTCTGAGATCACCCTAATACTGATATGTGTCACACCGCCCTTCACGGGCTTACACCGCCGGCGACTTGGACG
>CAUJAO010000133.1:0-18622 GCA_963082485.1 Eudonia mercurella
ACATTACCAAAACAGATTCTACATACTGCACTGAAAAATATAAGAAAGCTACTTCCAAATTCCGATGCTGTATAAAAAAATCCATTATATACGTATTTTACATTTTTTTAATTTTCTAAAAATGAATTAATATTAAAAGAAAACCGAAAACCATTTATTTATTTAATAGGAAGCTGCATTGATTATGTAATGTATAAAATTAAATTAAAATTTTCAACATCGCAAATCTCGCGTGACCCCAAGTGGTTGCACATGTTTTATTTTTTTTTAGGTTCGCATTAGCTTGTACTACCATGGCATATACGCCAAACACCTAACATATTCACACAATTAATTTTTTTTTTATCAAAAATTGATTTTCTCCATACAAAAAAAATTACATATTTTTTTTCTCGGAAACTATCAATTTATCGAAGAATTCTGTGAAACAAAATGTTGTTTGTATTACTATTATCTATACTGAAAAAAAAAATCAAATCAAAATTCGGACTTTTGATGCTACGTCCACCTATTTTAAAACTGGAACCACCGTGCGCCGCCCCGCCGCCGCCGCCGGCGCACGGTAGGCTGAAAATCGGCTTTCATAGACTTAGGGATTTCAATTTGCAAGTGCCGGATTTTTTGCTGGATATAGCTTCTATTAGCTATTACTATATACAAAAATGATACCTGAGGTAATTCTGCTCAAAAACGAAGGAGTTATATTTTTTTTACGAAAATTTTGTATGGAGCAAGTATGAAAAATCCGATTATCTCTGAAACGGCAAGGAAAACCGTAATATCCTTGCAGGTGGTTATAGTACTAATTATTAATAATTTTTTGTGATACTCCACATAACAGTTACTGCTGCCGTTTTTTTTTTTAAAATCATAGAAATATTTTAATTTATTTTTAAATATGAAGTGGTTTCTTTTTGCGTCTAAGTTAAGAAACACAGACTTTAAACCACATGTAAGATAAAATAGCATCACGCCTACAGCCTCGAAGGAGTAGGAAGAGGTTTATAGTACACCTAAGCTACACTTCGGCAGCTATTATGTTTGAGCTAGATATTTATCAACACAAAATGTGTTTAAAAACAAGTCATTTGATGGATATGTAACCATACTTTGCATATTGTATTATACTTTTAATGAGTCTGAATAAGTGATTAAGTAATCACAGTGATCTAGTCTGCTAATGAGTCTAAATAGGGATTAAATGATTTGCAATATCGGGCAACAATGCCAACTATGGATTACTTTCACCATTTTCTGATAAGTAAGTTAATTTGTTGATTAGTTATGCTTTGAATTCTATGAAATAATTTCGGCGATTATGAATCTTCATTAGCACATCTTTTAAAACTATCTAATGAGGGTAGTTAAATAATTATCGATGTACTGCAATAAAAGGGCTAAAATTTTGCAGTTGTATCCCGCCTAGGCGATTGCCTTTCTGCCGAAGATCGAGTAACTCTCAAAGAATTTTGTCGGAGATTCACGCGAGCTGCTTTACAGAGGTGGCAGAAATCCAACCGATTCATTGATAATTTCAGAAGACAGTACGAAAATTGGCTGCAAGCAAATATTGATTGGCCAAGTTGTGTGCGAACTTTAGTTAATCAAGAGCCAACTGTTGATAAGATACCAAGAGCACTCTCAGTCTCTCCAGAACTATCGACATCATCGTCCGTTGGAACAATGACAAAAAGGTCCCGAAAACCATTCGAAGATCTGGGAAGCAAACAGAAAAAGAGAAGATCTCATGATTTCAGAAGAAGATTCCAGGGAATTGGCAGATGCAGCTGCAGCACATTTAAAAGAAGGGCATGAGGATATCGCATCTGTGATCGAATATATGCTGAAAAATCCTGAAGCAGCCATTAAAATTAATAAAACGCTTAAGAAACCAGTGAAAACTGTCATATTTACACCAGAAAAAGCGCTTGGATTGCTTCTTTAACTAAAACTGTCAAAGTGGCAATACATCACGTTGCGAGAGGCAGCCGCTCGGGATGGTGCTAGGGATATTTATCCATCCTACTATAAAGTACAACAAACCAAGCTTGATTGCTATCCTCCGAAGCAATCAGTGTCAGTGACGGATTCATCGGCTAGGATTACACTTCAAGCTTTACTCGACATCACGGTGACGAGGATCCTTCAAAGTCTTTCTGACGATGTGCAAAATAAGCAGCTAAAGCTGATATCCAAGTGGGGATTTGATGGTGCTTCCAACCAAAGCCGATACAAGCAGAGAATGGAGGGTGAGCAAGATGATTCAAGCATTTTCATGACCTCCTTGGTGCCACTAAAACTGACTGATGGAGATAATACTTTATGGACGAACCCAAAACCATGCTCAGCTTTGTATTGTCGTCCAGTTCAGTTTACTTTTGTGAAGGAGAGCGAAGCAGTCGTCATTGATCAAAAAAGAAAAATGGATGATGAAATTAAGGCTCTTATCCCCACAGAGTGCAGTAAGTGTAACAGGGTGACTCATCAACTGATGATGACAATGATCGACGCTAAAGTCTGCACGTACTTTTCTGAAGCCAGATCAAATGCATCGTGCTACCTGTGCTTAGCAAAACCAACAGAAATGAACCGATTAGTTGCTGTAACATCAAAGATTGTGTCTTCTGACGTGTACGAATTTGGCTTGTCATCTCTACATGCCCGTATAAATTGCATGGAATGTCTGTTACATATTGCATACAGGCTCGACTTCAAACAGTGGGCAGCGAGAAGAAATGAGCACAAAGAAATGTTGCAGACAAGAAAAATAAATAATAAGTATATTGTTACCTCTGGTTTATTTGATTTGATTATCAATAAAAATAATAAACAGCATTTTTTATATATTTGTTGTTTTATATAAACTTCATATTTTAGTAAATGACATTTTTCACATCAATTTTCTTAACTTAGACACAAAAAGAAACCACTTCATATTTAAAATAAATTAAAATAATTCGATGATTTTTAAAAAAAAAACGGCAGCAGTAACCGTTATGTGGAGTATCACAAAAAATCATTAATAATTAGTACTATAACCACCTGCAAGGATATTACGGTTTTCCTTGCCGTTACAGAGATAATCGGATTTTTCATACTTGCTCCATACAAAATTTTCGTAAAAAAAATATAACTCCTTCGTTTTTGAGCAGAATTACCTCAGGTATCATTTTTGTATATAGTAATAGCTAATAGAAGCTATATCCAGCAAAAAATCCGGCACTTGCAAATTGAAATCCCTAAGTCTATGAAAGCCGATTTTCAGCCTACCGTGCGGCGCCGCTTTCCTAGCAGCGATACGTGTCGGATTTCTATTGTTTCCACGCCACGTACGTAGGTATAACGGTTTACGTTATTATTAAGTTCATTGTTTCCGTATAAACATGAAACAGGTCAAGTGCGCGTCCACTCTGTTGTATTTATTGGTATGAGTCGAGTTGCTACAAAACACGCCGTTATTGAAATAACTCTAGGATCGACGAGTCAAAACGGAGACGCCGCTGCCGATGCCGGCGGCGCGGTCCTCCAGGCCCAGCCCGCTGCGGGGTGACAGGGTGAATGACGGCGTCAATCAGTGCGCGTGCGCCAGATGCTAATTCATTACTCAAAGCTGGCGTCACCGCAGTCCGCACTGTACACAGCAGGGCAATCGGTGCGCGAGGCCTTGGATGGGTACGTTTACTTTTCACGAGACGCAGGCAGCGCTGAAACCGTCCTATTTATTGCATACTCCAGACGATGCTCAATTTTTGTCAGCAAACTATACACAGACGCTTTTGACACGTAGTCGTCGTTATCTTCAAAGTACTATGTCCTTTCTCTAAACTAGTTTAAACCATGTTGGGCGGTGGCCACAATAATCTTCATCGTCACAACGCAACTTAATCTACGAATAACAGCTTACTCGGCCGAAATCGGCGGTATAAGAAGTTACTCTAGTATAGTAAATTTATCCTTGGGTTAAACGTCGATGAAATAAAAAGTTCGTTTACTCTCGAGTAATTAGCGATTTACTCTCGGAATAAGACTTATACTACCATGGTGAAATCCGCCCTAAGTGCCTTATAAATAAAAAAAGAATAGAAATCTCCGGATACATGTATTTTTTTTAGTTTCATTAGTTATAGTTTTTAATTGTTGACAAACCATTAAAAAAGAAAAAAAAATAAGTTCCGCATAGTGATTCCGTGATTTTGTTCCCGTCATGTAAACGTCATTTCAAAATATAGTATAAGAGACAAAACACGGAATAACTAAGTATTCGGACCTTATTCTTTGTTTATTTGTAAGTAGGTAATAGTCCGAAAAAAGAAACAGGAAACAAAATCATAAGTAAAAAAAATTAGCCTATAGCCTTTCCCAAAGTCCAATCTATTTCTATACCAAAATTATTTGTTCAGTGGTTTAGACATGATAACGAGCAGACAGAGAGACAGACAGACAGACAGAGTTACTTTCGCATTTATAATATAGTTAGGATTGCACTCTTTACCTATCACCAAAGTTTCATTCGTGATTTAAAGTTAAAAAGATGCCTTTAACACCAGCCCAGCTGCACAAGCCATAGCTTTGATCAACTAAGGAATGACACAACGAGAGGTGGCTATTGCAATTAATGTTCCGCACTCATCGATGCAATATGCCTTGAAATTATACCAGGAGACAGGCAGGCTCCCGCAGGCCAGGTAGTGGAGGTGTAAGATGCACCTGATAATATTATTTTTTTTGTGAACAAAAAAATCACGAATGTGAATTACATGAAAAATTTAAGGTGGCCAAGTTTCCGTGCCGGTGAGTGTATTTAATTCATTTGTCATTTGTTTTACGACTTGGCACCAAATTGAAAATTGTTTGTATTACGTCACTTTAAAATTTCGTGCAATGATTTTATATGTCTTTCGTTGTTATTTAAGTCAACAAAAAAGTTATAATAGACTTCGATTGACCTTTTACGATGAAGCCCCATCTCGTGCCACTGTTTACAACTGGTTAATAAGTTTAAATGTGGTCACACTAATCTCACCGATGATCTGATGATCGTGAGGGACGGCCTTCTACGGCGACGACTGAAGATGACATCAGTGTTGTGCGGCGTATGATAGAGACTGACAAAAGAGTGACCTATCAGCAGATTCGGACAAGCTTAGGCATCGGTATGAGTCAAGTGCACAAAATCCTCCATGAACATTTAGCGGTCAGGAAGCTTTGTGACCGGTGGATATACCTCATAATTTGACAGAGGTCCAAAAACTTCGTCGTGTTGATTGGTGCCGTAAAATGGTTCAAACATTGACTCAAATGCTGTTCGACATACTTACGGGTGCCGAAAGCTGGATTTACTGTTATGATCCTGAAACTAAAAGACAGTTTGCCGAGTGGGTGTTTCCTTCTGAGGAGTTGCCAACTAAAGTTAAGAGAGGTCGAAGCGTAGGAAAAAAGATAGTGCATCGTTCTTTGGAAGGACAGGTCATTACACAACAATTGTTTTAGAGGATCGAAAAACAGTTACCTACTGCAGAGTGGTACACTAACAAATTGTTTGCCACTTGTCTTGGAAAACGTTCGGGAGAAACGACGTCGCAGTAGAATCTTCCTTCACCACGACAACGCCTCGTCGCACACCGCCAAGCAAACGATCGACTATTTGGCGACGTCAGGCGTGGAATTACTGGGTCACCCGCCGTATAGCCCCGACCTCGCACCAACGCGATTTTTATTTATTCCCGAAAAAAAAAAACTTTGAGGAAAACGTTTTATGGACGCCGAGGAAGCAGTGGCTGCATTTCAAAAAGCCGTCGAAGGGCCCTAAGGACGAGTGGGCAAAGTGTTTTTCTCGGTGGTTTCATCGGATGCCGCGATGTATTGATGTGAATGGCCACTATTTTGAAAAGATGTAATAAAACTAATAACTTGGTAGTTTGTTCAGTTTTTGATATTATCTAACTAAGAACTTTCAGTGAAAAAGACAGATAGAATATAGATGAACAAAATAAATCATACACTCATAGTTCGACAAGGCAATATTATAGTGCATGCCAATATGACGGACGTACGCGCGCCACCACCGCGCATCCGGCGCCGCATTCTTCAGCCTCCACGCGCGCTGCACATTGAGAGGACGTTTCACCCATGGAGCTCATCCACTCGAGCAACTATTGCAAGGCACCTTAATCAAAGTCAAAATCAAAATTTCTTATTCAAATAGAAATAGAGAACTCAAATAGAAATTCAAATAAAAGAAAAGTGTTTTTAGTTCACCCACTCAGGGTGTCTATTTTTTTAGCTGTGGAGAAGAGTGGGCGCAAGAAACTCTAAAATCGAATGCTAAGTAAGAAAGGCACCGACCCCAAAAATAACAATAATTGTACCTATATATTTTCCTAAGAAAGAATATAAGATTGAGTATAATATAGGTTAATTGTAAGTAAATTGAACAAACTAAACTACGCAATTATTTTTTACTTTTTAGTGCAATTTTTTCAGTAAAATTTTTGTAGTCGGTTTTTTTTGTTAAAATTTTTGTTTATATCTCGCTTTTTAGTGATTTGTTGCGGTCTATTTATCAAAAGCGAATATGGGAAATCCTACTAAACGCGCTGCTCGTATGAGACAGCGCCGTTTAAATGAGACAAGCGAAGAAAACGAGAAACTACATCACAAATGAAATATTGTTCCGGTGTGACATTGTTAATGAAATTCCATCAGTGTAGATAGATAGATAGACTCTTTATTGCACACAGAAACATCAAATACACGAAAAGTCTTAGATTTGTTGTGTACAAAGGCGGCCTTATTGCTTAAAGCCTATTTTCCAGACAACAGTGGAAGTGACAAACAAACAGCTTTCGCATTTACAATATTAGTTCGGAAGGATTTATAGCCGCAGTGGCTGAAAATACCAAAATCGCTATAGGTAGGTATGCCTACAATATTTAAGAAATCAATTCCTCAAGGAATCCATCATCAGAACTGAGTTCCGGTGCCTGCCTTCTTTTGCTTCGTCATAGTCGCTTAACTATCTTAATCGAGATATGTTATCGCCACCCGTGAAATACTTATCATTGAGGAGTTCCGGTTATTCATCAGTTACACTTCATCAAATGATACTTTCTGAATGCAAATGCTTGACTTATTGCTGAAAATACCAAAATCGCTATAGGTATGCTTACAATATTTGAAGAGTTCCCTCAATTCCTTAAGGATTCCATCATCAGAACTGGATACAAATTGATAAAAATGAGACCAATCTGGAAGTATATCCTTTCAAATGAAAAAAATATTTTCCAAATCGGTGTATAAATGACGGAGTTACGAGGTACCTAACAAACATTTAAAAAAAAAACAATTATATACTCGTAAAAACCGGACTAACAAAAAATAACTGCAAGAAAAAACTAAAAAGAAAAAAACAAGCTCTACGATACCAGAGTATTTATAAATACATTGAATATTGATAGTTGTCGCAGGCGGGCACAATCACCAACCAAAGAGAGTGCGGATTTAATTGAGCTAGCCACGGCCACTTCCAAAATTTGCCATCTATTAGAATTTATCGGATTATTATTATAATATTTGTAGTAATACTATATAAAGGTAGTTAGGTCACTTAAGTGTCTCTGCCAGAAAAGATTATTCCCATCCTCATCTCGTTTTGTCCACCAGGGTGGATGGGAAGAGGTAGTTTCATCTGTCCCACGTCCCACCGCACCGTCACTAACAGGGTGACCGATGAAACTTTTTAGACAACTTCTGCGTCACTTTTCGTGGCCATTGGCCACCTTTATATCGGAAAAAATAACTCCTTGCGAATTTTTATCGTGGAACATAACAAATATTTGGTAATTCAATTTAATTAGATAATTCTTTATACCTACTTGTTGAGCAAACTAAAACGAATATCACTGAATTGTTGTCAAAAGTGGGTAGCTACCTATCGTATTATTAATCAAAACGAATAAATAGCAACATCAGTTATGTAAATACATCCTAATGCTAATGAACATAATATTGTGATACAGCAGTTAGCGGCAGCCCGCCAACATCGCAAAAAAGTCAGCAGGCGATAAATATTGCGAATCAGCCCGAGGCCAAAAGGCTAGTCCGTACTAATCAATCGAATCCGTGGTACATAGGTACCTACTTACTGGAAAAATGTTTTAGTAATTGCAAGTTTACGCTGCTTTCTAACGCCCGCGCCCGGCGCCCGCCGACGAGCTACTTTTGTTAAACTAAAATGTTCGACAAAACAAATGATTTAACAACCCATGAGCTGCGATCATTATCATTGTATAAAATCTATATGAATACGTGAAGCGAAAACATTACACACGGAATAGTGTGACATTTGATATAGATAGTTCATGTTTATGAGGAGAAGTCCCGATAGATATAATTTATGTATAATATGTGTCATCATTATGTGTACAAATACGTTAAACTAAATTAAAATTGTTTCATACATTTTTCATAATTGGAAGCGGAGGAAATTTGATAATGCCAATCCTAACACACTTGTCAATGTTTGTAGCATTGTTGTGTTCCCGCAGCAGCTAGAGATAAGATGTCAGTAGTGCGCTTCATCATTAGCCCTTAACATCAGGTTAGATCAAGGTACTGTGCTTACCCGTTAAATATTTTAAAAAAACTTTCTGCTATTTTTGTATTTTACACTGGCCATGGACACAATCTCTGAAAAATAAAACAGTTTTTCACGACTTCTTTAGCATTGAAAATATTGAAATGCTGGTGCAAGCAACACATTGCATTGACTCTGGAATAATGTTAAGTCAAAATCACGCAGTCCCGAATTCACTACCTACAAGCACAGTCATAAGTCGAGCCAAGCCACAAAAATACGCCAATTTAGTCCAAAAAAGAGAGCATTGAAAATATTGAAATGCTGGTGCAAGCAACACATTGCATTGACTGGAATAATGTTCAGTCAAAATCACGCAGTCCCGAATTCACTACCTACAAGCACAGTCATAAGTCGAGCCAAGCCACAAAAATACGCCAATTTAGTCCAAAAAAGAGAGCATTGAAAATATTGAAATGCTGGTGCAAGCAACACATTGCATTGACTGGAATAATGTTCAGTCAAAATCACGCAGTCCCGAATTCACTACCTACAAGCACAGTCATACGTCGAGCCAAGCCACAAAAATACGCCAATTTAGTCCAAAAAAGAGCCAATTTACAAGACTGTGATACAATACAACACACTCCACTGTAATTTAATTTTGGCGCGAAGAGACTATCTGTACAGGGTGGAAAGTTGAGATGGGGCATTAAGGGCAGCTACCAGATCCCTTGCTGCTACGCGAAAATGATCTTAAGAGACCTTTCCCAACTTTTTGAGTGATGACAATCGACATTCACAGATTTCTGATAAAATGTACAGTCAGCGAGAAAATCGTCAGAATTAAGTAATTTTTTTTTTAATGCCAACCGATCCCATTCCTATAAAGGATTAAAACACTCTTTGACACCAGCTGAGGTTAGAAGTACTAGAACACCCACAAATCAAACAAAACTGTTTCCATACATTTTATTAGGGTAAAAGCAAAGTGGAATTTTCTTAAGCTTAAAGATCATTAATTTTTATGGGGACAACTTCCATTAGGACATTAAAAATGACAAAAATCGGTATTCTTACAAATAAAAAACCACTAAATAAAATACAAACTTTTTGCTACATAGATAAAACTGGCCGTCATGGGTGAAAAAACTTGCTAATTAAAAAAGAATGTACGAAGAAAATTTAAATTTTGAATTTAGAACAGTGACGATATCTGATGTTTTATTTCAATTCTTGTTCTTCTATGGAACGTTCTGTTTAGTGTTCGTAAGTGAAAAATGGATTCAAATCAACAAAAATTAGATTTGTTAGAAGCTTATTTTGTAAATACATTTTAGAAAACTATTTTAGACTATTATTGTCATTATGCTTCAGGTAAGCCAACAGTTAGCTGATGTTCACACACCATGAGCATATTGTGGTATATGGGATTTGCAAGCCGCCAGGGTCATATAGAACCCCCTCCTTCATTTTTGGATGATTTGTTTATTATTTAAATAGAAACAAAATATTTCAGTTTTTGTTTATTTATTTCAACCTTTAACCTACAGTCAGAAAATAGGTAACATACTGTGCTATACACCTAGGTAAAATAATGATTATTTTCGTTATTTGTCTTTGTTATTTATTACCTACCTATTCATATATTTTATCGTTTATTATTTATTGGTAATAATTATTTGCGTTGTTTTTAAATAAAAAGTTATAAAATAAATAAATATACCCAAACTTCTATATTTTTTGGTTATTGTTGTTGTTGCCCCAACTTTAAAAACATAGAAAAAATTAACATTTTTGTTAGTCTAGCATAGATGTTTATTTTATTTTATTTTTATTTTTATTTTATTTTATTCATTAGGAAAACTTACTGCTACAATACATAATACATAGTAATTTACACGAATAACCATGAGCTAATAAAAAGTTTTCACAGATAGATAAAAAATGTAATGCAATCATAACTCGAGAAGTATAAGCGTGACGCTATTTTGCCAGTATCTATAACAAGTTATATAACACACAGAGAAAACATAAAAACATAAAACATAAAAAAGATAAAAATAACATAGCAACATACCCCTGTACTACCCATCATCTCAGTAATGTGTTAGAAATTTAGTTGCGAGGGCTCGCTTCAGTGAGATAATGCCGTCACAAAATAAGTCGATTTCCATGTCATCGTTAATAGAATTGAACAAGCGACACGAGCGGATAAGGTAACTGTTTTGTCGGTAGTTGGTTCGCACCCATGGAACATGCAGTCTCAACTTCCTACGAGTATTGGAGCTACAAGGTACAGTGAGCTTTATGCGGTCAAGTAGTTCAGTCGAGTCTATTTTGCCTTTTAGCAGTTTTGATAAATAGACCAGGTCTGTAATATCTCTGCGGACTTTTAGAGGGAGCAAGTGATGCCTTACACATCTTTCCTTGTAACTTGTGTCGTAGGTTCTTGTTTTAAATTCTAAATATTTCAAGAACTTTTTCTGTATCGATTCTAACCGATTTATGTATATAGAATAACGCGGATTCCATACTTGCGAGTTATATTCTAGAATACTCCGCACAAGAGCACAATATAAGACTTTTATCGTTTTAGCTTTTTTGAACTGCGAGCAGGTTCTCATTAGAAACCCTAATGCTTTTGAGGCTTTTTTGCGATGTTTTCTATTTGCTCATCAAAAATTAACTCAGAGTCTTGGATAATTCCAAGATCTCGCGTTTGGTTAACACTAGAAAGGATATTATTTTTCAATTTATAGTTAAAATTTAGTTTATTACGTTTTCTTGAGAAAACCATCGAATAACATTTACTTATGTTTAGATCGAGTCTGTTCGAGTCACAATAGCTTTCAAATCTTATTAGATCATCTTGTAGTAAAAAGCAGTCAGTTTCACTTTTAATTTCCTTAAAAATTTTCATATCGTCTGCGAACAATAGAATTTTTGAATGTTTAAATGAATTAGACACGTCATTTATAAAAATTACAAATAGTAGTGGTCCCAATATGGAACCCTGAGGGACTCCTGAGGGCACCACATTCCACGACGAGGAAAACCCGTTAATGGCCACTGATTGGGAGCGGTTTTTTATGTAGGAAGTGAACCATCTGAATAAGTCTCCGTGCACTCCTGCAAAAAGAAGCTTTTGCAGTAGGAGTGCATGGTCTATTCGATCAAAGCACTTGGAGTAATCTGTTAAGATTGTATGAACTTCCTCACCTGCATCCATCTTAGAGGTTACGAAGTCATTAAATAGAAGCAGGTTGGAAGTGGTTGAGCGATTCGAGACAAACCCGTGCTGAGAGGGGGTTAATAATGATTTGAAAGCCGAATAGAGTTGCTGGTGGACTATTCTCTCGAGTATCTTTGAGAATATGCACAATTTTGAAATTGGGCGGTAGTTGCACATGTCACTTTTGTGATGTCGTGTCTTTTGTTTGTCATGTTTAAGTACCATTCGATTTCATCCATGAACGGGACCTATAAATCGAGGTCTGAAAATACATAGAAGTTCGCCAGTTTCCTTTCGCACACTTATAGTTTATATAGAGAAGGATTTCAAAATGTTATTTTTTTTAATTATGCATAAAAAATACATTAAGTCAATAAAACAAACATTACACACGCACGCATTTATACTTTTTTTTAAATTTCAAAAATAGAAGAGGAGCGATCGAAATCTGTCAATGCTAATCCAAACTCCCTGTGTGGTGCCGGGGATAAAGAATTGCATCACCCCATCTCTTCCCGTGGGTGTCGTAAAAGCCGACTAAGGGACCATTCCAGAGGATGGGCAGCAGCATCTCTCTGAGGTTAACTCTCAATCAACTCACTGCGATCGCCAACCCGCCTGCCAAGCGTGGCGATTATGGCAAATCCCCTCATGTATCCTTATGAATCCTTGGGGGAGGCCTTTGTCCAGCAGTGGACGTCTTTTGGCTGAGATGATGATGATGATGAATCCAAACTCACATTCTATCTTTTTAGGGTTCCGTAGCCAAATGGCAAAAAACGGAACCCTTATGGATTCGTCATGTCTGTCTGTCTGTCTGTCCGTCCGTATGTCACAGGCACTTTTTTCCGAAACTAAAAGAACTATACTGTTGAAACTTGGTAAGTAGATGTTTTCTGTGAACCGCATTAAGATTTTCACACAAAAATAGAAAAAAAAAAAAATTTTGGGGGTTCCCCATACTTGGAACTGAAACTCAAAAATTTTTTTTTCTCTTCAAACCCATACGTGTGGGGTATCTATGGATAGGTTTTCAAAAATGATATTGAGGTTTCTAATATATGTTTTTTCTAAACTGAATATTTGAACAAATATATAGACAATGTTGTTAGTAAACTAAGCCAGGTTACAAAACCAAGGGTACGCAGCAGTGGTCTTGTAAACGTTAAACTAGGTAAGGGTTGCTACACACATAAGCGGGCCGGCATTAATCGGCAAGGCCGGGCGGTAATATCGAATTGTAGATGAATGTTCGGGAATTACGAACCGCTCGGCTGCCGCACATTAACACTCGGCTTGGTAGTTGCTAAACACAGCGAGCCGGCGTCAATCGGCAAAGCCGGACGGTAAAATCGAATATATGTAGATGAATGTTCGGGAATCATAAGATGTGTCGACCCGAATGAACAACTCGATCGGCACAAGCTGATTGAAGTCGAACAAGAGCAGTAATTGCTTCGGGTCGGCTTTGTTGTTCGACAAATACTGCCGAACCGACAATGCCGGCCCGCTTATGTGTGTAGCAACCCTAATACAAGTTTGCCTTGACGCCGCCGCACCGCTGCTTTGGCATTAGCGCTGGCCGGCAGGGTTCATTCAGGTAAAGGACAATCGGAAAACTAACACATCTATACAAACTAATCTGGAGTCAATTATTGAGACCATCACATAACAATAACAACAACGACAATACGAGTCGAGCAAGCATCGTTTTGTAGTCCGGTGGAAGACACTGGAATTGGACTGAACTGGACCCCGATTGCGATTTGCGCCACTTGACTCCGGCGCCGGCGCCCCGCCAATTGCGCCGCTCTGTTCACCGCTGCACTGCTGCCGCTCGCTGCCACCTCCTAACTCACTTGTGTTTATTTTGTTATAATATATGATCAGCTAAAAGAGTTCGCTAGCTCGTCACTCTATTTCATTTTGCATTTCTTCTATGATATAATTACTATAATTCATCATCATCATCATCATCATCAGCTCATTTATGTCCCCACTGCTGGGGCACGAGCCTTTCCTATGGATGGATAGGGAGAACGGGCCATAAACCACCACGCGGGCCCAGTGCGGATTGGTGTTTGTTAACGACTGCTAATGCAGCCGGGACCAACGGCTTAACGTGCCTTCCGAAGCACGGCGGAGCTCGACATGATCAATTTTTGGTCACCCATCCGATGACCGGCCTTTGCCAAAGTTGCTTAACCTCAGCACTCGCAGACCGGGCGCGTAAACCAATGCGCCATCGAGCTCCTTACTATATTATACTGACTATATTTATATATTTACTATTGCAAACTTAACTGTTATTATGACGTCCGATTTGTAAATAATGCAGTATGGACTGGAATCAGATGCCGGATTGTTACAGTCCTGTCAAAATAATTAGCAAATTTTTTTACTTTTACGTAAGTCAAACAAACAATAGGTAGCTAAGTAATTTATAAACTTAGGTATTGACTTAATTTAAACATAATAGTAGAGTTGACCAGAATGACGACACTATTCAAAATCAAATGTGGGAAAACGGTTAGGGGTCTACGTCTACTTATCTCTTTATAGACTTATACCTACCTATATATTTTTTGGTGTATCGGGATGGGCAGCAAGTTGCGACGACAGACCTTACGGCACAGAATCATCGATTTAAAAATCGATGCACAGAATAGGTACTTAATAGTACAGGTACTTACGGCTTGGGGGGCACCACAACGAGTGCAGTTGTGGAAGAAAAGATGTTATAGTCAATAATGTTGTAATATTATTGTTTTTCTGGGAAACTGATAAACGTTTACTATTAGTCATGAGAAGTTGTGGGTTGACTTAATAGCTTTAAATAATAAATATGTTTTACTAGTGGACCCGGCGGACTTCGTACCGCTTTGACAGTTTCCATTCATTCCCGTGGGAATATCGGGATAATAACTATCCTATGTGTTAATCCAGGTTAAAAACTATCTGTATGCCGAATTTCATCCAAAACCATACATCCGTTGCAACGTGATGAAGCAACAAATGTCATACACACAAACTTTCGCATTTATAATATTAGTGTGATTTTAAAACTCCACAAAACAGGACAACACAATCTGAATGAATTGTAAATTGTACAAGAAAAGTAATAATGTCGAGTTTCAGTTCCACAAAACAATGAAACAAAGAGGTCGCCGCGGGGGCGCGGGGCGGGGCGGGGGCGGCGGCGTCACGCAGGTGTACTGATAACAGCGCGCGCGATAACAGCTCACGTGGGTTGCGGCCGCCGGCGCCGCCCGCCCGCCCGCCACGGCCCGCTGCAGCCCATCTCTGGAGAGCGCCTGCCGTTAGCAGTTTAGCACGCCGGAAATATTCACGTAACCTAGTCATGCCATGCAGCTACACTGTACAAATACCATTCTAGGCAACGCAATCGTTGTGTTTAGCCTCCAAATCAAAAAGTCTTATTTCGTACAACAGGAAAATGAGTATGCCGTCACCGATGCGATGTATTAGTAATCGTATTTTCCTATCTACCGTTCGAACAGAACTAGGAATTTTCTCAACTTGACGGGGTTTTTCAAAATGTTACTTATCCAGATTATGAGTCGAATACCCAATTCGATGTATTTACCGTAAGTTTTCTCACAATCTGATAATAATCTGGATAAGACTATGGGATAGCGAAGAGCGAGTCCCGCTCACCTGCAGAAACATGAGACGGTGTCGTCGATATCGAGAGGCAGCGGCGCGGGCGCGGGCGCGGGCGGCACGCTGCGGTACTTGACGTGCAGCACGCGGCGGGCTGCGCGCGCGCCGCTGCGCCGCAGGATGCCGACGGGCCAGCGGCGGCCCGGGGTCTCCTCCGAACCGCCGGGCACCGAGCCGGCGCCTTCGCTCATCCTCCGGATCCAAGCCTTCACAACCATCCACGACACTGCACGTTAGCCACTTGCACCTATAGGTTCGTCGAGACTACGCGACGGAACTTACGCGACGGAGCGTCGACGGTACCGCTGCTGTAATCGTGGCGCGGGAGGTTGTTGCAAAAAACTGCGCTCACGTTTGCGCGCCGCGGTCGACTGAGCCGAGCGAGCGCGCCGAGAGGACGCCGCCGCCGCCGCCGACGCCGCATGGTGACATCATGGCTTATCAGCGCGCACCTGAAGCGGCTTCCTCCGCGGCGCCCGCGCCCGGCCCCGCGCTTGGCAAGCTCGATGCACTATGATAGCCCTACTAGTACTAGTCATGTGCAGCCCAGTTTATTTATCAACAAAGCATATCCTCCGTCAGTCATCCGTTTGCGCGCTCAATACTCATTTGTGCTGCTTATGCTCGTATACTATTTCCCATCGTATTTGATAAAAATCATAATCTATACATATAATAAGAACATAGGGATAAAAAAATCTGTAATTGCAAGATATCAAAAAAGGGTGCCTTAAAATCACTTACGGAACACGATAGAATAGTTTAAAAAGAAATTGTTTGTTTGTTTGTTTGTTTGTTTATTTGTTTGTTTGTATGTTTGTTTGTATGTTTGTTTGTTTGTTTGTTTGTTTGTTTGTTTGAACCCGATAAACTCGAGAACTACTGAACGGATTTTGATCCGGCTTTTACCAAAATGCTAAGAAAATTCCGGAGAATAACATAGGCTACATAAACACTCGAAAATTGATAATTTTTTATTTGGTCTAAACCGGGCTTTAATCCTTGGTTGCTTGGCAACTGTTGTTTATTATGTAACACAGGGAAATTTTTTTAATGAGTTTTACGGCTCTGGGTTCTTTGCCCTTTTGAGCCTGTCATTGATAGTTGTTGCCATGAGAATACCGATTTTGACGCGGATATCACCAAAATGCTTAGAAAATTTCGTAGAATAATACATACAAATCGAAGAATGTTAAACAAATTTTGATATACGTATTTACTCGACCAACTGTTATATACGTTCGTTGAGTTATAATTTTAGAAAAGTTTTGTTACTCTCTAAGGCTACCCTTTATAAATCTGTAAGACACCTAAGCGAACATTAGCACCGCAGTAGGAAAGCGACGGAAAATAAGAACAAGCTCGAAATCACGCACATCATTAAACTTGGCTGTACATACACCTTTTGTTTCATTTCCCAAAATAGCCAATAATAATATGTCTATTTAGTCGCGCCTGCGCGCGGCGCTTATTCCAGTTTTCTAATACACAGAAATGTTAAAAGTTAACACATTACCTATGGCGGTATATACCTTAGGCGGTATAAACCTCTGTATCGTTGCCCAAAATCATGTCTCTATTTTTTTAAATATTGCACATAGAAGATATCTTGAATTACATAACTTGGCTGTATAAACCTTTGGGTCGTTGCCCAAAATACTTAATGTAATTTTTTAAATCTATTTGTTGAAAAAACGCGGAAGAGGAAGATTATTTAAAGTAAAGTTGTCTTGGCGCTAGAGTGAAGAGTCATGTCTGCGGTATTGTTTTATTTTCTAAAATTTGTGTTATGTCGAATATTAATGTGAAATAATCAGTTGCTGAGAAACCGATTTGAGCCTTAGATTGTTCTGAGACTTAAATACCACAGACCAAATCTATCTATACATATAATAAAGTTAAAGAGGGCCGAAAGTCTGTACATGGAAGATATTCGAAAGAAAGTTGGCTACTTAGAATCGATAACAGAACACGTTCCAAGTTTAGAACTTTTGTTTGTTTGTTTATTTGCCGCGCATCACGTGAAAATGGCTGAACAGATTTATATGAAACTTTACACGTAGACAGACCATGACCCGGACTAGGATATAGGACACTTTTTATCCCGGTAACGGGTTCCTGTGGGATAGTGTAGTCATCGCGAACGAAGTCGCGGGCGACAACTAGTACCATAATAAGTGTGCTGTAATCAATTGTAGTTTTTGCTATTCCAACTATAAAGCCATATAGACTCACATTATGTCAATTATTTAATACGTAAGTAACATTATTCTTAACTTGGTATATTTACGTGTGTCCACATATTTATAAAATTATTTTTTTATTAATAAAATTAGTGATATTCTCATTTTGTTAAGTTAGAAACAGTACTTAAATAAAAAACTATAAAAAAACTAAAATAAACCTGTTGAAAAAATTTCCACGAGCAGGATTTGAACCTGCACCCTTCTGACATACCGGGTCAGGTGCTCTCCCAATTGAGCTATCGTGGTTCTAACCAGCCCACCGAAATTATTCAACACTATTTACTTTTTTACTTTGAAAGCCAAAGGCGCCCATTCAATGTCAACAATTTATTTATTACATTAATTAATCAACTGCTGTTACAATCCAATTTTCTTTAACGAAAATTCAATTTGTTCATAATTGTTTGTTTTGCATTGCAAATGCACTGGTTGCGCTGCAGAATTCAGAGGTAGTAAGTAGGGCTTAACGAGCTCCGAAATGCAGCGTTGGCTGCTTGGGATAAGCCCTTTCGCAAGTCGATGTGCGAAACATCATTCAAAGCATGCCAGATCACATGCACCGGAGCACGAGGACAGCCTTACAGTTACTTCATTGTCTTTCATAATATTAATGTTTTAAATCATAACTTTTATAATATCCAATAGCCAATGGTGGTAGCTCACTTTATCCGGGATTCTCAACTAGGCTATTTTATCTCTAGCTGCCGGAACACAACAATGCTACAAACATTGCCATGATGGTGGTAGCTAGCCAGGCAGACAAACACGGGGTATGTGTCTCCACTGGGAATCCAACCCGGGACGTCTGGGTCTAAGAACGGTGGGCTTCAAAATTCAAAATTCTAAATCATTTATTCAGTTTAGGCTACAAAATAGCACTTA
>CAUJAO010000134.1:0-91212 GCA_963082485.1 Eudonia mercurella
GCCGGCCACCAGGTGCACTTCAGGGATCTCCTATCCTATACCTTTTAACCCCACCGAGCTTGGGCTCTCCGAAATCAGGACACCACAACCTTCCCAACGGAAAACAACCCTTTATAATCCACACATCCCCCAAAAAAAAAAAAAAAAAAAAAAATCCTACCCCCCCACCTGTCCCAACAACACCCCCTAAATTCTTCCACCCTTAACCAAGCCAAAGCGAATATTTAACTACACAGAAGGGTAACACACCAAAAAAAAAAAAAAATTGGCCCAACCCTCCTCAACCCACCCAAATAGCCCATTCCAACAACTTTACAACCACCCCACCAAAACCCCCCCAGTTTGGGCTTATTTTAACCAGGATAACACCAGCTATCCAAAGCCGTTAACCAAATACCCCCCCACCTGTACTCGAACCCCCCTATTTTCTGGCTTCACCAAATACGGGCCTAAGTACGCCCTTACTATTCAGAAGGGTATAATCACCCCTTAAATTATTAAAACCAAGTAAAAATCAAAACCTCCCCAAACCCACCCACCCATACCCATACCCCACCGGAGTGAACTTCTTTAATACCCCACCTAGACTCTTCGAGTTTGGGCTTATTTTAACCAGGATAACACCAGCTATCCAAAGCCGTTAACCAAATACCCCCCCACCTGTACCCGAACCCCCCTATTTTCTGGCTTCACCAAATACAGGCCTAAGTACGCGCTTACTATTCAGAAGGGTATAATTACCCCTTAAACCATTAAAACCAAGTAAAAATCATAACCTCCCCAAACCCACCCACCCATACCCATACCCCACCGGAGTCAACTTCTTAAATACCCCACCTAGACTCTTCGAGTTTGGACTCATTTTAATCGGGACAATACAAACTATCCCAAGTCGGCACTCTAATACCTCCCCAACTGTACCCGAACTCCCCAACCCACAATAAGAGTGAAAACTCTAAATTACAACTCCAAACCCACTAATTCTGGTTTTAGTTGACCTAGGGACCTCACAACCTGTCTAACAGGACAAACCTACAACCCTCCAAAACCCCCCCAAATCCCCCCATTTCAAAGAAAACCCCCAATCTATCTCACCCCCAAACCCCCCACCATCACAAATCCTTGCCAAAGGACCTCCTATATACCTTTAAAACCAAAATCCACCTAACCCACCACCACAACCCCCCAACCCCTCTCCCGCTCAAGTGGGCCATAACCCCTCGAGCCATATCTCAAAAACTATTATAGTTAAACCACCCGAGCTTGGTATCCCTAGAACCGGGAGAAGAAGATCTACAATCTGGCCTCAACGGATTTCCAAAAAACACTAAAGGACCAAAACTAAAGGGTAAAGACCTCCAAAAAATACCCCCTCTGTCCATATTTCCGGATCCAACGGGAAGAACCAACCAGTGTTTGGACTTATTACAATCGGCAGAAGGAGAGGATCATTTTGGCTCCAACGGAATTCCAAAAATTACCCAGAGACAGGGAAAAAACCCTCAAAACTACCCCAAAACCCACAAAATCAACATATCTCAACACAATATACCCGAGCTTGGGCTCATTACAACCAGAAAAGGAAGAGCAACACGCCTCAACTGGTAAAAGCCAACATTCGGAGAAATCGCCAACACATCTGTAGCACTAATCACCACAAAACATCTGGGCCTAAACCATCGGCACCGGCGCGTCAGGCGTGCTCACAAAAATTTGCACACCGCGACCAACACCACCATCAGCGGAAAGGAAACTTTAAAAACGCTCACCAACATCGAAGTGGACGCCGGAACAACACCATCGGCAACACAAGGGAGCTCCCGCTCAACACAAGTATTTATATGTATAAGTAGTTAAGATTAGAATAATAAGAAATAGGTATTAATAAGTACAATATTAAAAACTATATTAATAAAGTAATAATAATAACATCAAAGTAAAAAAAATAAATAAATAAAATACATCTATATAACTCAATATAAAACCAGCAGCAATGTCTTCAGCATCTTCTCAATCCTCATCCAAGGCTAATGCGCGTCCTACAACATCGCAGAAACCAGCCAAAACTCTTCGCGAAAAGGTATTATTTAAAAAAACATCTTTACCTAAAACACAGGAGCTGGATGAGTCGAAATGCTTACACGCATCAGGGGAACAGGAGCAGACTGAGGACAACTCCATCCAGAAGGTAATGCAGTGGGAACGAGCGGAGATTCCTCCAAGGCCCATAGAATCTGATGACGACTCTTCGGTCGCTTCCTCACAATTAACTAGCGCCTCACAAACAACACGCCGCCAAAGCCTAATTCACACCACGGTACACCGAAAGGGCGTGGAAATGGATATGGCAACAAGGCTAGCAACAGAGAAATACCACTGTGCCAAAGATGCTTTGGAACAGTGCAATAATATGAAAAAGGAGCTAAAACAGGTGGTGATAGAATCCGTCCAAACCCTATACGAGACAGTACTGGCCCTCTCGGACTCTCGCTCCAGACACAAGTATAATCTGGAGAAGGAGAAATCTCGGCACGCACAAGAAATTGTGCAGGCTGAACGGGCCCATACAAAGGAGATCCGGGAAGTATACAAAAAACTACTGTCGGAATTTCAGGAAGCCAGGAAGGACATCTCCGGCAACCTGGAAGAGGTAAAAGCGGTTAGAGGGTGGCTTGAGTTCGAAACTCGAGACCCCTACAAAACCATCTCTAAAATAGCACAAAACACCACAAACTTGGAGCGCTCTATGAACGTCCTCGGAGAAAGTCTCGCCACAATTAAAGGTGAGAAAGATCTGGACGAGATCAAAGCGCATCAGGAATTACTAATCAGCGTGCAGGGAAGTGTGGCCAGACAACTCGACGAGTTAAGACGTTGCCTAGACCGCCAAGCTCAATCAACGCATGAAGCACACCACCACATTACTACAAAACTAGAACTGTTGGAATCAAGGCCCTGCCAAGAACCAACAATGATCTACACACACAACACTGACGACAACCCACAACCAGTAAACACCAACTTAATAGGAGACTTTGCGAAGTCAATCCAGCGAATAGAGGAAACTCTAGCGCTGCAAACGGAGCAACAACCACACTCACCAGCACAAAAACAACCGGACATAACACAAACGATTGCAGAACACCTACAACCGATTTCCGAGAGGTTAGAAGCAGTCTCCTCGGAACTTCGCACCATTCGGCAAATCCGTGATAGGACTCCACCACATGTGTTGAGTATAGAAGCCGAATTGGAGCAAGCCGAGACGGGGGGTGCATCAAAACCACCTCGGAAATCATATGCACGGGCTATCGCACACAAACCAATGCCAAAGTCAACACCAACACCTCCACTCCCAACACCTAAGCACACTCTGATCTTCACCCCGGTCGATCCCAACAATACCGGGGAGAAGGTCATAGAGGTGATAAGGTCAACTCTGGAATCAAAAAAAACTGAAGCCAGGGTGGACAGGGTAAGGAAGGCACGCAACAGCAAAGTGGTGTTGACGTGCAACACAAAGGAGGACCTCCACATTATAAAAACCACAATGGGCGAGAACAAGGACCTAAAGGTCGAGGTCGCGCGGAACAACAACCCGCAGGCCAAGATCAAGGACCTTCTCGCCTATCACAAAGACGACGAAATAATCGCACTAATAAATAGGCAAAACAAACATCTCATGGAGGGCCTCGAACCCTCACAAAAAACAATGAAAATAAAATACCGCAAAAAAGCGCGAAACACACTCGAGTGCAATGCAGTACTCGAAATCTCTCCAGAGCTCCACCAGCGGTTCATGCAGGCAGGCAAGGTCTACGTTGGGTTGCAGAGATGCTCCATTGTGGACCAATCGCCACTGGTGCAATGCGCCAAATGCCTCGGCTTCGGCCATACAAGGGTACTGTGCAGGGAAAAAGAGGATCTATGCAGCTACTGCGGTGATCCACATTCCTGGGACAACTGCCCAAGCCGAAAACAGGGCATCCAACCAGCGTGCAGGAACTGCAGGAGAGCTAAGAGAGACGAGGACAGCATACACCACATTGCATTCAGCGCGGAATGCGAAGAAAAACAAAAGTGGGATGCTATAGCGCGCACTCGGGTAGCGTATTGCTAAAGTGGTAACACACTTACAAACACAACCCCCTCAACAACAAGCCAAATCAGGTAAGCTGAAAATCATTCAGATCAACCTACAACGCTCCGAGCTAGCTACGGCTGAACTCCTTCAAACAGCGAAGGAAGCACAATACCACATAGCCGTAGTACAAGAACCCTACGTGGGAAGGACCGGTCTAATCAAGCAGCATCCAGGAGTCAACATCATCCAATGCTCATTAAACCGGACCAAACCTGTAAAGGCGGCGGTACTCGTTTTCGGTGACCAGATTGAAGTCATTCACGACCCACAACTGGTAACCGAGAACGAAGCCGCCGTACTTCTAAAAGTGGGGAACCTTAAGCTCGGAGTAATATCGGTTTACTTTGAGGGGGACAAAAACATAGAACGCAACCTCATCATAACCAAACACTACATAAATAAACTAAACACAACAAACATTATACTAGCAGGCGACGTCAATGCTTGGAGCCAATGGTGGGGTAGCAGCACCGAGGACGAGCGAGGAACAGCCTACAACACCTTCCTAAACGAGATGGGATTGCACATCTTAAACTCAGGGACTACACCAACCTTTGAAACTTATAGGCGAGGCAAACTCTACTCTAGCATAGTAGATGTCACAACATGCAGCCAATCGCTAATGGGTAAAGTTCAGGGATGGAGGGTGGACAGAAGTCTAATAACATCAGACCACAATGCCATAACCTTCAATATAGTTACGGACCAGGAACTCAAGTCACTGGTACCCACCACAACAAGAAGGTACAACACCAAAAAGGCAAAATGGTCAGACTTCAGGTCTACTTTCAAATCATCACTGGATAACAAAAACCTAACAGCGGATAAAATCAAAGAGTTGGCTCTCCCGGAGGATCTGGAGGGGGCAATCACATCTTATACAACATCCATTCACGAGGCATGTGAAAACACAATACCTAAACTCGGAAAATGGAAGGGTAAAACTAGGCCCCCGTGGTGGTCTGAGCTCCTAGAAGACCTCAGGAAAGATGTCATGAGGAAAAAAAGGAGAATTCGGAACGCTGCACCTCATCGGAGGCAACAGGTAATTGACGAATACAACACAACCAAACAACACTACACACAAACAGCCAAAACTTCACAAACAGAGAGTTGGAAGGAGTTCTGCACTAAGCAGGAAAAGGAGAGTATGTGGGACGGTATCTACAGAGTCATACGAAGAACAGGCGGTAGACAGGAAGACATGCTGCTACGCGGATCCGATGGTAAAACATTAGACCCCGAACAATCAGCACAACTCCTAGCACAAACATTTTACCCAGATGACTCTGTGGACACAGACCAACATTACCACTCTCAAATTCGCCAAATGACGGAGGGTAAGCAACCGTCCGAAATTGAGGGACTATCCAAGGAAGACCCTTCATTTACCGAAGCTGAGCTACAAGGGGTGCTACTAGCATTGAACCCCAAGAAAGCTCCGGGAAATGACGGGTTAACCGCGGATATATGTGCAGAGGCAATAAACACCAACAAGGCTCTATTCATGGCTATAGCCAACAAATGCCTAACCCTCGCACATTTCCCAAAGCAATGGAAAACGGCGCATGTGGTCATCCTCAGAAAACCTGGAAAAGATGACTACACACACCCAAAGTCATACAGGCCAATTGGTCTATTATCAGTACTAGGCAAAATTGTCGAAAAACTGATGATAGCCAGACTACAATGGCACACTCTACCAACACTCAACACACAACAATATGGCTTCATGCCGCAGCGGGGGACGGAGGACGCTCTCTACGACCTAACTCAACATCTAAGGTCGGAGGTCAGGGACAAAAAAGTAGTAATATTAGTGTCCTTAGACATAGAGGGTGCCTTCGATAACGCGTGGTGGCCAGCCTTACTACAACAATTAATTGCCAAAAGGTGCCCCATAAACCTCTACGCAATGGTGTGCTCATACCTAAAAGATAGGAAAATAAAGGTAAACTACGCCAGAGCCACTTGCGAGAGGCACACAACCAAAGGGTGCGTCCAGGGATCCATTGGTGGACCAACATTTTGGAACATCATACTGGACTCACTCCTAAAAACACTTCAAAACTTAGGAGTATACAGCCAGGCTTTTGCAGATGACGTAGCTTTGGTATTCTCCGACCACAACACCCAAGTCTTAGAACAAAAAATCAACTCCACACTAGCAATTGTGACGGAATGGGGGAAGCGTAACAAGCTAAACTTCGCGGCGCATAAAACAAATGCAATGCTGCTGACAAGGAAGCTTAAATACGACGAACCCAACCTGACCATGGCAGGTGTAAACCTAAACCTAGTGGAGGAGATGAAACTTCTAGGACTATTAATAGACCGAAAACTTACCTTCAAGCAGCACGTAGCCGCCACTTGCAAAAAAGCAGCGGACATTTATAAACAACTAGCGTGCGCCGCAAAGGTCAAGTGGGGTCTAAACGGAGAAATCACCAGGACAATCTACGTGGCGGTAATAGAGCCCATAATGATGTACGCTTCTAGCGTGTGGGCCCCAGCAGCGGAGTTGCAGATGAACATCAAGCAACTCAACGCGCTGCAAAGGGGGTTCGCGCAAAAAATCTGCAGAGCGTACCGCACTGTGTCACTAACATCGGCTCTAACACTGGCAGGACTCCTACCATTAAATTTGCGAATTAAAGAAACAGCAAATCTCTACATGGCCAAAAAGTGTCACCAACACAACTTCTTACCTCCAGGAGGGAGCTTAGAGCAAAGGGTGCACTACTTAAACACCCCACACCCTTCAAAACTCATATCAGCTGAGTATGAGCTCCTCACCAACACCAACTCGGAGGACCGGGACCCACACCAGGCTACATGCCCTATAATCTACACCGACGGTAGCAAAATAGAAGGCAAAGTTGGAGCAGCATTAACCTGGTGGGAGAACGGGCGAGAAATCAAATACGGTACATATGGATTAGCCTCATCATGTACTGTATTCCAGGCAGAACTCTATGCACTCCTTAGGGCAGTCCGGATGGTGGAAGAGAGCGGCCACAGTGAGGTCCATATAATGAGCGATTCACGTTCATCGTTGGACCTACTCAAAAACCCTAACTCAACCCACCCCCTGGCAAAACAAATCAAGGAGAGCATGGAGAACATTAACTCAAACGGCGGCAAGGTGAAACTTTTTTGGCTTAGAGCCCACATCGGAACCACGGGAAACGAGAGAGCAGACGAACTGGCCAAAGAAGCGGCATTAAATCCGGAGGTAAGAGTCGAGTACTCCAGCATACCCATATCCTACGTCAAAAGAAGGATAAGAGAGGAATCTATTAAAATCTGGCAAGCCAGCTACGATTCCTCTACAACCGGTTCAGTAACCAGGACCTTCTTCCCGGATGTTAATATAGCATACCGGGTAGTGAGATCAACCAAACCAACACCGGTTCAAATCCAAGCTTTGACGGGTCACGGAGGGATAGCGGAATACTTACACCGATTCAAACTAACGGACACTCCAGAATGTGAGTGCGACCCAAACGCCATCGAGTCGGTCTGGCACATAATTCTGGAATGCCCACGCTTCGCACTAGCCAGGTTCAATTTGCAACAGCAAATTGACCACCATCTAACCATCCCGGAGCTCAATCATATCCTAGCGGATAAAAACTCAAGAGGACACCTATTAGCATTCATGGAGGGCTGTTTTAAAATAGCCATCCAACGCCATCAAACACAATTACCACCAACACAACTACCACCAACACAATCACAACCAACAGGACAAAAAACAACAACACAAACAACACCACAATCAACAACATCCCAACCACATCTGAGGTTTACAAGCACAACACAACAAACAACTACACCAGGGCAAACTCCTATCACTAAAACGGGCACAACTCAACACCTCGTCACTCTCCAATCTCTACTAGAGTACGGGGAGACCAGTAAACCCGGTATCAAAGTGAGGGGAGTGGCCCTGTTCATGGACAACACACAGGAAAGGTTAGGGATAAGCTTCTGCATGGCCCGAGCCAAAACAAACATCGCCATATCGCCTGGGTTAGGAGTACTGCTTAACGGCAGCACTTCAAAAACTACTATGAGGAGGAAAGTGTACGACGCGCTACAGCAAGTGAGGGTAGGAAAAATGGACCTTCGATTGGTGAGAACTAAGAACAAAGTGATCATACTAATCGAGGGTGCAGGGAGCGACCCCCAAACCCATTTTAGCAAGGCGTGCACTCTTTTAACAAAACTCTCATATCCAGGCGATGAACGGGAGGTAGTGGCAAAAACCATTAGCGTGGACGCAATGATGGTAAGTTTCCAGAGGGGATCAACTTTTGATCATGTGGGCAGTTTGAGGGCCTCAGCGTATCACGACATTGTCGTATATGAGGATAGAGGCGAAAACCTCAACTTTCTCAATCCACCAAAACCTCAGGAAGAAACCAGCAAACGCGATTACTGGGGCAATCCACTACCAGACCCCGGGCAAAGCGGCTCAGAGCGGCTACAACTTAAACATGCGGAGCAAAACTCCCAAACCAAAAATCAGGAAGAAGAAGAGAAGAAAGAGGAGGAAAAACAAAATAAAATAAAAGGTATTCTAACGGCACTGAGTGGCGCTGTCCAATCCATACCGTCTCTGGTCAAAAAGAAGACGAAAAAGCTAAAGAGGGACCAGGGGATGGAAACAGCGCCACTCATGCCTGTTATAAAACCAAAGCAAACCTCATCTGAGGGTAACAACCAACTCACAAGAGCCCAAATGGGCCAAGTGGAACGCCCAAAACTAAGGGCCATCACACAACCTGTCGACCACGTGGTCAACGCGTTCCTGGAGTTTCAGGCAATAACAAAGGCAAAGAGGGAAGTCAGCAAAAAAATCTGCGATGACATCCTTCACTCTCTAAAATGGGGAAGCAAAGGCTTATTGCAACTGAGGCTCAGGGAGGCGGAGGCGGCTATTTATGACAACGAGAAGTCTGAGATAATACTCGGAGAAATCTCGGGGTCATACATGGTTGCATACAGCGGAACGGCAGGTTTTGTCCCTTCAGTAGAGGAGGAAAGTAAAAAGCCCCAAACGCCATCCACAACACCAACAACACAAATCCTAAAATTTACCACTCCTCCAGAAGACCCTATAGTGGTGGTGGCCAAATGCACGAAAATCATGCTGGACGACAGGATACTCCAAATGGCTTCGAAAGTCACAGGAGACCTATCGGACGAAGCAAATCTTTCGGGCTGGTCACTACCAAAACTATCATGGGTAAATGGAGTACCCGGATGTGGAAAATCCACATGGATAATAAAAACGTTCAACCCCCAGGGGGACTACATAGTCACCACAACCACCGAAGCAGCAAACGACCTGAGGGAAAAGCTGGAAACCCGGTTCAACACGCCCATGAAGGAGAAGGTGAGAACATTAGCATCAATGTTGGTAAATGGACTGAAAGACTCGGAGAAAGGAAGCTGTAAAAAGCTCATGATCGACGAGGCTCTCATGAACCACTTTGGAGCAATAGTTCAGGCGATCAAAACAACCGGGGCCAGCGAAGCCGTCATGGTCGGTGACATTAACCAGCTACCATACATAGACAGGGAAAACCTGTTCCCACTAAAATACTGCAGGCCAAACCTGGTCATCAGCATCACCCAGGAGTTGCTCTGCACTCATAGGAACCCGATGGATGTCGCGTATGCTCTCAGAAACATATACAGCGGCATATATG
Source organism: Eudonia mercurella (assembly GCA_963082485.1). NCBI lineage: Eukaryota > Metazoa > Arthropoda > Insecta > Lepidoptera > Crambidae > Eudonia > Eudonia mercurella. The sequence goes on from CAUJAO010000134.1 coordinate 9,865, forward strand.
CATCCAAACAACGGGTACATTCCTTAAGGCTAAAAAAATACACCGGTGAGAATAAACCCAAAACCGTTCCTAACACCCTTTTCCTAACCCACACGCAAGGGGAAAAAACATCTCTCCACAGCGAAGGATACGGGACGGGTGAGGGTTCTAGGATTCTCACCATCCATGAAGCCCAAGGACTAACCTTTGAGTCAGTCATAATACTCCGCACAACAACTCGAAACATCCAACTCCATAACAGCGTACCACATGCGGTGGTTGCGGTCTCACGCCACACTGGAACCTGCGTCTATTACACGGACAATAGCGATGACGCTATAGGCAGGTTCATATCGTGCGCCGAGGCAGCGAACACTAGCAAAATAACTGAGTACAATTTGGCAATGGCCATAAAAGACAGGAACATCTCGGTTATGGAGAAAATCTGCGATGCTGGGGGAAGCGCAACAAATAAATAAACATACCTTCTCATAACCCTATCAATGTACCATTATTAAATAAATCTTTATGATAAGTAGCGTTACGTGTAAGAAACAATTTAATCTTAAGTACATAACTATACTTAACTTAACTTATAAGAGAAACTGTAATCTAATATATTAAAATAATAAGTATAAAAAAAAAAAAAATAAAAAAAAAAAAAAATAAAAAAAAAAAAAAACAAAAAATATATTAATAATAACAAAAAAAAAAAAAATTATATAGATATACATATTAAACAAATAAATGTAAAAAAAAAAAAAAAAAAAACTACAAACAAGATAAACATGTATACTTAACTTAAGTTACTTGTAAGACATCTCATCATTTTGTACTACCATCCCCCTTTAGTATTATAAGAAAAGTAATATAGAAAAAAAAAAAAAAAAAAAAAAAAAAAAAAAAAAAAAAAAAAGTAACAAAAAAAAAAAAAAGAAACAAAAAAAAAAAAAAAAAGAAACAAAAAAAAAATATAATAAAAAATAAATAAAAAAAAAAAAAAAAAAAAAAAAAAAAAAACAAAAAAAAAATTTCTTAACTCAATATACATATATGTGAGCGGGAAATAAATTTTCCTTATATTAATATTAAGTATTCTCTATTATTTAATAAGTGCAGCTGTGAGCACACATCTTTAACTAACAAAATATGTAAGATAATTAAAATAAAAATAACATAAAAAAGGGCACGGACACCTAAGTCTGTGGTTTGTAGCATTATATAATAAAAAAAAAAAAAAAAAAAAAAAACCTAACCTAACCTAACCTAACCTAACCTAACCTAACCTAACCTAACCTAACCTAACCTAACCTTTTTTTTTTTTTTTTTTTTTTTTTTTTTTTTTTTTTTTTTTTTTTTTTTTTCCCAGGGGAAGCCATTATGACTACCGGTGCCTGGAAGAGGCACCCGGTTATGTGGGACTCACCCGTCCGCCTTTCCACTCGCGTAAGAGGGCGAGACGGAGGGGGATACCCACTAAACCCCTGGGGGACCACAATCCGATAAGCATAAGGCTAGGTGGCGGTCACGGGACCTAATCCACAAGGGAATTGACCGCGCGGAGGCCACCCTGTCGCCCATGTTCCAACCTGCAGACGCTGAGTTGCACCCATTCGAATGGTGTTTCGAATGTGTGCACGACAGCACCACGCGCCAGAACATGGGCGAAAACGCGCACGCACAAAGACATCGCACCTTTAAAATAGGTGCGATAACCATCAAATTTTAATCCTAACTTACAAAACTAATTACACTAACACTTACACAGTAAGTTGTGCCTAAAGCACTTTATTTGCCAGTGTGGCGTGGTACCTACACATGGTTCTTCGCATAAGGTTTTATTTATTTACAACACCTATCAAAACTGAACTAAATAATTAAAAATTCTCCTACCTAACTTCCTGTATATTATATACATATACATATTACACACATATTTACATTTATTTATTTACACAACATTTTTCTGGGGGACTGGAGGTGTACTTAACCGCCATCCAGTTCCTCCTCCTTCTATTGCCCTTTCTCCTCATGCTCATTGGAGCTTTTGGGGATAGGACATGTACACATATTTATTATACACATTATTAACATATTTTATTTACACATACACATATTTATTTACACACATATATTAATATTTACACCTTCTTAATTATTCCTTTCTTTTTCCAGGATCGTCAGAGGGGCCAGCAGACAGCAACTAGCTACGGCGGATGGAGGTCCGCGTATCGTCGCCGGCGTCTTCCGACTCTCCTTCTCCTCGCCAGGGGGGCGTTGGCGGCCTCTTCGCGAACACGCTCGGCCTCCTCCTTGAGGCTCATGCAGTCCGTTGCGAATTGGCACGCCGCATCCCACGTTTCCTCATCCTCCAACATCGTCTTTACGAGGTTGGGGAGAGAGAGGTCGTCATCTCTCAAGGCGATCTGAAGAGCGCGCCGCTGGGTGGAAAAGGCGCCGCACACTTGAAGTGTGTGCTGCGCAGTGTCCTCCTCTGCGCCGCACTCGTGACAGATTGGGCTTTCTTCTCGCCCAATCCTGAACAGATACTTACCGAAACACCCGTGTCCGGTGAGTATCTGCGTCAGGTGGAACGAGATGCCTCCAAAAGGCCTATTAGTCCACTCCGGTAGTATAGGGCGTATTGCCTCGACGGTGCGGACACCGAATGTGGGGGTCTCCAGCAGTTCCTGCCACCCCCACATGGCCATGTCACACGCCTCCCGTCTTACCGCCTCCAGCTCAGCAAGAGCTGGGCGTTCGCCATTTGCCCTTCTCTCAGCCCTGTACTCGTGCACCTCTGTGAGGACTTTGGCCTCAAGGTCCCAGGGCACCATCCCCGCAATCGCTGTCGCCGCCTCGTACGCTACGGTACGGTATCCCCTTATCGCCCGGATAGCGACCACTTTCTGTGGTCGGCGCAGCAGTGCGACGTTCCTGGGCGTCAGGGAATCCGACCATATCGGGGCTCCGTAGAGCGCCATGCTCCGGAGGACTCCGGCGTATAGCCTGCGGCAACTGTCCCCTGGACCTCCGACGTTGGGAAGCAGGCGGGCAAGAGCCATTCCTGCTTTTACCACCCGTGGGGCCATCTCCTCAAAATGAGGTCTGAAAGACCAGCGACCGTCCAGCACGAGCCCCAGGTATTTAAGCCGGGTTCCAACCTTCACCCGTGCTCCGTCCACATCAATGTGGGCATCTCTAGGGGGGCCGCCCCGAGGACCATGGAACAAAATGGCCTCGGTTTTCGGCAGCGCCACCGAGAGTCCCAATAGTCTGATCCGCGTCACGGTCAGAGTGGCAGCGACAGATGCCAGTCTCGCCGCCTCCTGGTAGTCACCGCCCCTTGCGGTGACTAGGGTGTCATCTGCATAACAGATGACACCCGACCTGGGAAGGGAAACCCCTCTCAGGACCCAGTTGTATCCGAGGTTCCACAGGAGTGGTCCTAGGACCGACCCCTGTGGAACCCCGCACACCATCCTGTGTGCACGAATGTGCGCCCCGCCAGGCTCCAAGAACAAGACAAACCTGTCTTGCAGGTAGTCCATTAGGACCCTGCGCAAATACCAAGGGACTTGGTGGTATTGCAGTGCTTGTATGATGACGCTGAAGGGGAGGGTGTTGAACGCATTGGCTATATCCAATGAAACCGCCAACACCCTTTCCCCTCTTTCTGTCGCATCGTCGGTGACTTTGCGCAAGGTCAAAATCGCGTCGATGGTCGACCTGTCCTTTCTAAACCCAAATTGGGTGTCCTCGAGATTGGGCCCTTCATTGTCCAGGTGGTTGATAATGCGGGCAGCGAGCAATCGCTCGAAGAGCTTGCCCGCTTCATCCAAGAGGACAATTGGGCGATAGGCTGAGGGAGAGTCCAGCGGACGACCATCTTTTTTTAGTAAGACCAGTCGGCCCTGTTTCCAAATTTTCGGGAATTTCCCTTCCCGAAGGCAGGAATCCAGGAGCTCGACCAGTCGTACTCCCATATGGTCCAGGGCTATGGATAGCACCTTGCCCGGCACACCATCAGGTCCTGGGGCCTTTTTCTTGAGGCGGAGGCGGTCTATCACCATCTCCATCTCGTCTTCCGTTACGTGAGGGATGGTCAGGGGATCCACCTCTCCGTCACGTTCCGGGGCATGGAAGGGGACCGCCTCAAACACCCGATTCGGGAAGAGGCCATCGACAATCCGGGTCAGGAGTTCCGGCTGAAAGGATTCCGTAGGGGGCGCCGAACTGCGAAGCCGGTTCCTTACGGAACGGTATGGCCTTCCCCACGGGTCTCGATCCAGATCAGCCAGGAACTCCTCCCAAGCCGCTTTTTTGGCCTGCGCAACTCCCACTTGCAGGGCCTTTCTGCACTCGTTGAGCCGGGCGAGGAGAGCTTCCTCCTCTTCGGGGGGATGGCGTCTACGCCGGCACCTCTGGTAGAGCCTGCGTGCATGTATGGTGTCTTCGCGGAGGGACGCAATTTCCGCCGACCACCAATACACTGCACGCTGCTGAGGGCGATCGCCCACCCTGGGCATGGAGGCGTCACACACCCTGATGAGAGAACTGCGGAACCTTTCCGCCCTCTCATCCACACCGAGGTCCGCTGGAGGAGCGGGGAGCCATCCTTCCATCATGGCCGTCTCCGTGGCAGCCTCCCTGTTGAGGCGCGTCAGGGCCCATCGCCTGAACCTCTCCGATCTGACTCCTTGAGCGGGGTTTCGGGGAGGACTAGACAGCCTGATCCAGATGTACCTATGGTCACTCATGGTCTCGGCGTCCTCCATCACCCTCCACTCCGACACACGCGAGGCTATGGCGGGGGTCGCAAACGTTATGTCCACGATGGATTCCCCCTGCCACCTCACGCATGTGCTCACGTTGCCCCTATTTAACAGCACTAGCCCCGCCTCAATGCTAAATTCGTCGACCGTTTCACCCCTTTGGGTGGTGACGGGAGATCCCCATGATGTCGACTTGGCATTGAGGTCACCTGCTACAATGATTTGTAGGGGGGCTAGGCGTCGCACAACTCCTTGGAGTCTGGCGATGTACGCCTCAAAATCCGAGAAGGTCCGGTTGGGCGAAAAATAGACGCCAACCAGGGCAATGTCCTCTATTGTGACGGCCACAAACCCCGGCCCTCTTTCTCGGAGTGAGATCGGGGCTGCTCGGGGATCTGTCGGGGTCACGATTGCCACACTGGCCACACTTCCACCGGTGTCACCGACCCAATTTGTTCTGGCGGGAACCGTGTATGGTTCTGCCAGGATCGCCACACTTACCCCCCACTCCGCCATATGCTGCACAAGGAGATCTTGTGCAGTGGCGCAGTGGTTGAGGTTCGCCTGGACGATTCGGACGTTATGGCGTCTCGACATTGGGGCCCCGGTCCGCGATCTCCATAGGCGCGCTGGTGGGCGCTACATTTTTGGGGAGGGGCCTCGTCCAAGGGGCCACTTTAGCCTTCATTTTGACAGGGGGGGGGAAGCACTTCCTCCCGCCCATGTAGTGATCCGCGCGAAGTTTGGCCGCAGCACACACGCTGCAATGAGGCTCCTCAGCCACGCAAGTATCAGCTCGGTGCCCTGGGCAGCTGCATCGAAAACACATTTCACTCCTGTTTGTCTCAGCGGTACAGGTGTATCTCGTGTGACCCGTTCCCATGCATTGAAAGCATCTCAATGGAAGCGGGTCCATCACGACGACCTGTACCGTTGACCATCCGACAGGGATGCGTCCCACCAGTGCTAGCGTTTTCGCTGCAGCCACAGGGCACTTGACCAGCATTGAGCTGGAGCCCCATGGACCTGGCCGAATGTCCCCAAAGACAAGCATGTGCTCGGGGCAACCAGCCGAGCGCACAACTGCCTCCCTGATCCACTCTTCCTGGATGGAATCGTCGATCCCGACAAGGCGTATTTGCGCCTTCCGGAAGGGTCGGTTCACTTCTGCGTCATCTCCTATGACCTCCTTCATCCTGGCCGCCAGCGCGTCAGCCTTCTCCCCACTGGTGGATCCGGGGATCTCCAGCTTCCGGCCTCCCGCAGCTGTGGCTCTAACACGGAGCGACACCAACCCAAGGTCCTCCAGCTTGATGGCTTTTATAGCCCTGCCAAGGACGGACGCATAATTTTCCCCCCTTTCCTGGGCCTCCCTCTTGAGCGTCACCGTGATGACAGACGACCTGGGGGTGACAAGCTTTGCAGCTTGTTTCCTTTGGTGGGACTGCGGCGTCGCGCCCTTAGCCACAACCTCCTTGGTTGTATTCCTCCGCCTATCAACCTGAGGGTTGGGGGCTTGCTGCTGCTTCTTCTTTCCCCTTTTCACCACTTGGCTCCACGAGTTAGCTGGGGTGCTGGAAGCAGCAGCCAGTCCCGGGGATGGGGAGCGCTCGCGTGTGTACGCCTTCTTGGCCTGGGGCCTTGCCTGGGGGGGCACGTAGGGGGCACTGGACATGTCAGCTTGTGCCTCTAGGGCAGCAGCATGTGCTGTGAGGGCTCTGCTCCTGTCACTGGCCAGAGACGGTCTCATAATTGGTTTGGGGGGGAGTCTGTCCTCAATGCCGCCAATTCGGGCATCGAGCATTTGCCCCAGCGAGGTGAACATTTCCCCCCTAAACTGTTCCATCATTGCTGCCAACACAGGCAGCAGTTCCTGCTGCAGCGGTGTTGCCGCTGTCCCTGCCACTGGTTTTTTGGTAGGAGGAGTTCCAAGAACAGGGGAAGAAGCTCTCTCTTGCGGGGTCCTCTCACGGTTTGAGAAGTCCCGTCGCATGGCCTTGAGCTCATCCTGTATAAGCTCCATCTGGATCTTCATGCGCGTATTGTCCGCGCGCAGGCGTCGGGCCTCCTCGGTCGGATTGAGCTCCCCTATAGCCTTCATTGCTCGATGGAGGGTCTCTATAGCCTCGTTGAGGTCTCCCCGAACAGTCCCTTTCAAATTTGTGGACTTATTCACCGACGCGGTAATAGCCGATACGCTACTCCACGCCTTCCTCAGCAAGGCATCCTTGGTGGCCTCTGCCTCCTCATATTGGGCCTTGTCCCTTTCCTCCTGATCCTCCATCCTCCTGAGGGATGCAGACCTACTTCGGGATCCACGGCTGGGTTTCCGGAGGTATGCATCCCGCTCCCGTTCCCGTTCCCCCCTCGCCATGTCCTCCGCAGTCCTGGTTCGCAACTCCTCTTTGGCAGCCGCCACACCAATGTAGGTTCCAGTTCTCGCCCTGGTCCCATCCATTTTGCCCCTTCGGGCTACAGACACCTTAGGAGGCGGCGGCATGCGCTCGGCATCGTCATCCGCACTGATGTCACCGGCATCATAAAACCTCGTTGGCTCGACTTCAGCCCTTTTCCGCTTCTCGGCCTTTTCGGCCAGGGTGTTGTTCACCACGCGGGTCGAAATCTCGTCAACGGGGTCCTCACCAGAACAAAAATCATCATCCGAGAGGGACAGTGCACTCTGGGAATGAGATCTGTCATGGTTCGACACTGAGTTAAACTCCGTAAAACTTAGTACTAAACCAGAAGTATTAGTACTCCTTGGGGCCTGGTTGCCCACCCCAAGAAGCATGTCGGACGAGTCCGAAAACAAAGGCGCAGTTTTGCCCCCCCCAGAGACGGTGGGGCAGCCTGAGTCCAGAGAACTGGGCCCAGGGAGGGATTCTCCCGCCTCCCGGCGGGTACCCTCCTGGGGTAATAATTTTTTAATCTGTGCCTTCATTTTTAAATGACATTTTCTGGGATGTCTCCCAAACAATTTTAGGGTTGTAATCCCCTGGCACTTTAAGGGCTGCCATTCCCTGAAGAGGCAACAACCACACCCGTGCGAAGCCCAATCGCTAGGGGCGCCCTACATACCCACGGAGGACGGGAGGTGTCCGCGGGGTTTTACCGACTTTTCCTTGTCATCGCCCAGAAGGGCTGCGGGACTGAACCCATACCACCACGTACCCAGCTTATGCCAGGGCTGGGGTCGTTGTGGCGGCCGGGACAGAACCCGCGACACTGCACCAGCAGTTACGACGGCTGGCATAAGGCCATCGCTACACATCTTTGTGCGCACGGAAGCGCTTGAAAGGTGCCCAGAAGGGGCACCGAACTACCCTTTTTCCCCCCCCCTTGTAACGACGCCCAGAAGGGGCGCCGTCAAAACTCCTCTCAAAGCCGCTCAGAAGGAGCGGCGAGTGTGCGACCCAGAATGGGCACGCACATTGGAGGTGCAGGACCCAGAAGGGGCTCCCGCCTGTGTTGGATTGTTAGCCGGCCAGTCTCATAGCAAACTCCTCATTGGAGGAGGATGTTGAAGCTGCCCGTTGCCCAGAGTGTACCACGAGGAGGTCACCCAACACACACCCCAACCTAACCTAACCTAACCTAACCTAACCTAACCTAACCTAACCTAACCTAACCTAACCTAACCTAACCTAACCTAACCTAACCTAACCTAACCTAACCTAACCTAACCTAACCTAACCTAACCTAACCTAACCTAACCTAACCTAACCTAACCTAACCTAACCTAACCTAACCTAACCTAACCTAACCTACTAATCAGCGTGCAGGGAAGTGTGGCCAGACAACTCGACGAGTTAAGACGTTGCCTAGACCGCCAAGCTCAATCAACGCATGAAGCACACCACCACATTACTACAAAACTAGAACTGTTGGAATCAAGGCCCTGCCAAGAACCAACAATGATCTACACACACAACACTGACGACAACCCACAACCAGTAAACACCAACTTAATAGGAGACTTTGCGAAGTCAATCCAGCGAATAGAGGAAACTCTAGCGCTGCAAACGGAGCAACAACCACACTCACCAGCACAAAAACAACCGGACATAACAAAAACGATTGCAGAACACCTACAACCGATTTCCGAGAGGTTAGAAGCAGTCTCCTCGGAACTTCGCACCATTCGGCAAATCCGTGATAGGACTCCACCACATGTGTTGAGTATAGAAGCCGAATTGGAGCAAGCCGAGACGGGGGGTGCATCAAAACCACCTCGGAAATCATATGCACGGGCTATCGCACACAAACCAATGCCAAAGTCAACACCAACACCTCCACTCCCAACACCTAAGCACACTCTGATCTTCACCCCGGTCGATCCCAACAATACCGGGGAGAAGGTCATAGAGGTGATAAGGTCAACTCTGGAATCAAAAAAAACTGAAGCCAGGGTGGACAGGGTAAGGAAGGCACGCAACAGCAAAGTGGTGTTGACGTGCAACACAAAGGAGGACCTCCACATTATAAAAACCACAATGGGCGAGAACAAGGACCTAAAGGTCGAGGTCGCGCGGAACAACAACCCGCAGGCCAAGATCAAGGACCTTCTCGCCTATCACAAAGACGACGAAATAATCGCACTAATAAATAGGCAAAACAAACATCTCATGGAGGGCCTCGAACCCTCACAAAAAACGAGAAGGTGAGAACATTAGCATCAATGTTGGTAAATGGACTGAAAGACTCGGAGAAAGGAAGCTGTAAAAAGCTCATGATCGACGAGGCTCTCATGAACCACTTTGGAGCAATAGTTCAGGCGATCAAAACAACCGGGGCCAGCGAAGCCGTCATGGTCGGTGACATTAACCAGCTACCATACATAGACAGGGAAAACCTGTTCCCACTAAAATACTGCAGGCCAAACCTGGTCATCAGCATCACCCAGGAGTTGCTCTGCACTCATAGGAACCCGATGGATGTCGCGTATGCTCTCAGAAACATATACAGCGGCATATATGCATCCAAACAACGGGTACATTCCTTAAGGCTAAAAAAATACACCGGTGAGAATAAACCCAAAACCGTTCCTAACACCCTTTTCCTAACCCACACGCAAGGGGAAAAAACATCTCTCCACAGCGAAGGATACGGGACGGGTGAGGGTTCTAGGATTCTCACCATCCATGAAGCCCAAGGACTAACCTTTGAGTCAGTCATAATACTCCGCACAACAACTCGAAACATCCAACTCCATAACAGCGTACCACATGCGGTGGTTGCGGTCTCACGCCACACTGGAACCTGCGTCTATTACACGGACAATAGCGATGACGCTATAGGCAGGTTCATATCGTGCGCCGAGGCAGCGAACACTAGCAAAATAACTGAGTACAATTTGGCAATGGCCATAAAAGACAGGAACATCTCGGTTATGGAGAAAATCTGCGATGCTGGGGGAAGCGCAACAAATAAATAAACATACCTTCTCATAACCCTATCAATGTACCATTATTAAATAAATCTTTATGATAAGTAGCGTTACGTGTAAGAAACAATTTAATCTTAAGTACATAACTATACTTAACTTAACTTATAAGAGAAACTGTAATCTAATATATTAAAATAATAAGTATAAAAAAAAAAAAAATAAAAAAAAAAAAAAAATAAAAAAAAAAAAAAACAAAAAATATATTAATAATAACAAAAAAAAAAAAATTATATAGATATACATATTAAACAAATAAATGTAAAAAAAAAAAAAAAAAAAAAAAAAAAAAAACTACAAACAAGATAAACATGTATACTTAACTTAAGTTACTTGTAAGACATCTCATCATTTTGTACTACCATCCCCCTTTAGTATTATAAGAAAAGTAATATAGAAAAAAAAAAAAAAAAAAAAAAAAAAAAAAAAAAAGTAACAAAAAAAAAAAAAAAAGAAACAAAAAAAAAAAAAAAAAGAAACAAAAAAAAAATATAATAAAAAATAAATAAAAAAAAAAAAAAAAAAAAAAAAAAAAAACAAAAAAAAAATTTCTTAACTCAATATACATATATGTGAGCGGGAAATAAATTTTCCTTATATTAATATTAAGTATTCTCTATTATTTAATAAGTGCAGCTGTGAGCACACATCTTTAACTAACAAAATATGTAAGATAATTAAAATAAAAATAACATAAAAAAGGGCACGGACACCTAAGTCTGTGGTTTGTAGCATTATATAAAAAAAAAAAAAAAAAAAAAAAAAAAAAAAAACCTAACCTAACCTAACCTTTTTTTTTTTTTTTTTTTTTTTTTTTTTTTTTTTTTTTTTTTTTTTTTTTTTTTTTTTTTTTTTTTTTTTTTTTTTTCCCAGGGGAAGCCATTATGACTACCGGTGCCTGGAGGAGGCACCCGGTTATGTGGGACTCACCCGTCCGCCTTTCCACTCTCGTAAGAGGGCGAGACGGAGGGGGATACCCACTAAACCCCTGGGGGACCACAATCCGATAAGCATAAGGCTAGGTGGCGGTCACGGGACCTAATCCACAAGGGAATTGACCGCGCGAGGGCCACCCTGTCGCCCATGTTCCAACCTGCAGACGCTGAGTTGCACCCATTCGAATGGTGTTTCGAATGTGTGCACGACAGCACCACGCGCCAGAACATGGGCGAAAACGCGCACGCACAAAGACATCGCACCTTTAAAATAGGTGCGATAACCATCAAATTTTAATCCTAACTTACAAAACTAATTACACTAACACTTACACAGTAAGTTGTGCCTAAAGCACTTTATTTGCCAGTGTGGCGTGGTACCTACACATGGTTCTTCGCATAAGGTTTTATTTATTTACAACACCTATCAAAACTGAACTAAATAATTAAAAATTCTCCTACCTAACTTCCTGTATATTATATACATATACATATTACACACATATTTACATTTATTTATTTACACAACATTTTTCTGGGGGACTGGAGGTGTACTTAACCGCCATCCAGTTCCTCCTCCTTCTTCTATTGCCCTTTCTCCTCATGCTCATTGGAGCTTTTGGGGATAGGACATGTACACATATTTATTATACACATTATTAACATATTTTATTTACACATACACATATTTATTTACACACATATATTAATATTTACACCTTCTTAATTATTCCTTTCTTTTTCCAGGATCGTCAGAGGGGCCAGCAGACAGCAACTAGCTACGGCGGATGGAGGTCCGCGTATCGTCGCCGGCGTCTTCCGACTCTCCTTCTCCTCGCCAGGGGGGCGTTGGCGGCCTCTTCGCGAACACGCTCGGCCTCCTCCTTGAGGCTCATGCAGTCCGTTGCGAATTGGCACGCCGCATCCCACGTTTCCTCATCCTCCAACATCGTCTTTACGAGGTTGGGGAGAGAGAGGTCGTCATCTCTCAAGGCGATCTGAAGAGCGCGCCGCTGGGTGGAAAAGGCGCCGCACACTTGAAGTGTGTGCTGCGCAGTGTCCTCCTCTGCGCCGCACTCGTGACAGATTGGGCTTTCTTCTCGCCCAATCCTGAACAGATACTTACCGAAACACCCGTGTCCGGTGAGTATCTGCGTCAGGTGGAACGAGATGCCTCCAAAAGGCCTATTAGTCCACTCCGGTAGTATAGGGCGTATTGCCTCGACGGTGCGGACACCGAATGTGGGGGTCTCCAGCAGTTCCTGCCACCCCCACATCGCCATGTCACACGCCTCCCGTCTTACCGCCTCCAGCTCAGCAAGAGCTGGGCGTTCGCCATTTGCCCTTCTCTCAGCCCTGTACTCGTGCACCTCTGTGAGGACTTTGGCCTCAAGGTCCCAGGGCACCATCCCCGCAATCGCTGTCGCCGCCTCGTACGCTACGGTACGGTATCCCCTTATCGCCCGGATAGCGACCACTTTCTGTGGTCGGCGCAGCAGTGCGACGTTCCTGGGCGTCAGGGAATCCGACCATATCGGGGCTCCGTAGAGCGCCATGCTCCGGAGGACTCCGGCGTATAGCCTGCGGCAACTGTCCCCTGGACCTCCGACGTTGGGAAGCAGGCGGGCAAGAGCTATTCCTGCTTTTACCACCCGTGGGGCCATCTCCTCAAAATGAGGTCTGAAAGACCAGCGACCGTCCAGCACGAGCCCCAGGTATTTAAGCCGGGTTCCAACCTTCACCCGTGCTCCGTCCACATCAATGTGGGCATCTCTAGGGGGGCCGCCCCGAGGACCATGGAACAAAATGGCCTCGGTTTTCGGCAGCGCCACCGAGAGTCCCAATAGTCTGATCCGCGTCACGGTCAGAGTGGCAGCGACAGATGCCAGTCTCGCCGCCTCCTGGTAGTCACCGCCCCTTGCGGTGACTAGGGTGTCATCTGCATAACAGATGACACCCGACCTGGGAAGGGAAACCCCTCTCAGGACCCAGTTGTATCCGAGGTTCCACAGGAGTGGTCCTAGGACCGACCCCTGTGGAACCCCGCACACCATCCTGTGTGCACGAATGTGCGCCCCGCCAGGCTCCAAGAACAAGACAAACCTGTCTTGCAGGTAGTCCATTAGGACCCTGCGCAAATACCAAGGGACTTGGTGGTATTGCAGTGCCTGTATGATGACGCTGAAGGGGAGGGTGTTGAACGCATTGGCTATATCCAATGAAACCGCCAACACCCTTTCCCCTCTTTCTGTCGCATCGTCGGTGACTTTGCGCAAGGTCAAAATCGCGTCGATGGTCGACCTGTCCTTTCTAAACCCAAATTGGGTGTCCTCGAGATTGGGCCCTTCATTGTCCAGGTGGTTGATAATGCGGGCAGCGAGCAATCGCTCGAAGAGCTTGCCCGCTTCATCCAAGAGGACAATTGGGCGATAGGCTGAGGGAGAGTCCAGCGGACGACCATCTTTTTTTAGTAAGACCAGTCGGCCCTGTTTCCAAATTTTCGGGAATTTCCCTTCCCGAAGGCAGGAATCCAGGAGCTCGACCAGTCGTACTCCCATATGGTCCAGGGCTATGGATAGCACCTTGCCCGGCACACCATCAGGTCCTGGGGCCTTTTTCTTGAGGCGGAGGCGGTCTATCACCATCTCCATCTCGTCTTCCGTTACGTGAGGGATGGTCAGGGGATCCACCTCTCCGTCACGTTCCGGGGCATGGAAGGGGACCGCCTCAAACACCCGATTCGGGAAGAGGCCATCGACAATCCGGGTCAGGAGTTCCGGCTGAAAGGATTCCGTAGGGGGCGCCGAACTGCGAAGCCGGTTCCTTACGGAACGGTATGGCCTTCCCCACGGGTCTCGATCCAGATCAGCCAGGAACTCCTCCCAAGCCGCTTTTTTGGCCTGCGCAACTCCCACTTGCAGGGCCTTTCTGCACTCGTTGAGCCGGGCGAGGAGAGCTTCCTCCTCTTCGGGGGGATGGCGTCTACGCCGGCACCTCTGGTAGAGCCTGCGTGCATGTATGGTGTCTTCGCGGAGGGACGCAATTTCCGCCGACCACCAATACACTGCACGCTGCTGAGGGCGATCGCCCACCCTGGGCATGGAGGCGTCACACACCCTGATGAGAGAACTGCGGAACCTTTCCGCCCTCTCATCCACACCGAGGTCCGCTGGAGGAGCGGGGAGCCATCCTTCCATCATGGCCGTCTCCGTGGCAGCCTCCCTGTTGAGGCGCGTCAGGGCCCATCGCCTGAACCTCTCCGATCTGACTCCTTGAGCGGGGTTTCGGGGAGGACTAGACAGCCTGATCCAGATGTACCTATGGTCACTCATGGTCTCGGCATCCTCCATCACCCTCCACTCCGACACACGCGAGGCTATGGTGGGGGTCGCAAACGTTATGTCCACGATGGATTCCCCCTGCCACCTCACGCATGTGCTCACGTTGCCCCTATTTAACAGCACTAGCCCCGCCTCAATGCTAAATTCGTCGACCGTTTCACCCCTTTGGGTGGTGACGGGAGATCCCCATGATGTCGACTTGGCATTGAGGTCACCTGCTACAATGATTTGTAGGGGGGCTAGGCGTCGCACAACTCCTTGGAGTCTGGCGATGTACGCCTCAAAATCCGAGAAGGTCCGGTTGGGCGAAAAATAGACGCCAACCAGGGCAATGTCCTCTATTGTGACGGCCACAAACCCCGGCCCTCTTTCTCGGAGTGAGATCGGGGCTGCTCGGGGATCTGTCGGGGTCACGATTGCCACACTGGCCACACTTCCACCGGTGTCACCGACCCAATTTGTTCTGGCGGGAACCGTGTATGGTTCTGCCAGGATCGCCACACTTACCCCCCACTCCGCCATATGCTGCACAAGGAGATCTTGTGCAGTGGCGCAGTGGTTGAGGTTCGCCTGGACGATTCGGACGTTATGGCGTCTCGACATTGGGGCCCCGGTCCGCGATCTCCATAGGCGCGCTGGTGGGCGCTACATTTTTGGGGAGGGGCCTCGTCCAAGGGGCCACTTTAGCCTTCATTTTGACAGGGGGGGGGAAGCACTTCCTCCCGCCCATGTAGTGATCCGCGCGAAGTTTGGCCGCAGCACACACGCTGCAATGAGGCTCCTCAGCCACGCAAGTATCAGCTCGGTGCCCTGGGCAGCTGCATCGAAAACACATTTCACTCCTGTTTGTCTCAGCGGTACAGGTGTATCTCGTGTGACCCGTTCCCATGCATTGAAAACATCTCAATGGAAGCGGGTCCATCACGACGACCTGTACCGTTGACCATCCGACAGGGATGCGTCCCACCAGTGCTAGCGTTTTCGCTGCAGCCACAGGGCACTTGACCAGCATTGAGCTGGAGCCCCATGGACCTGGCCGAATGTCCCCAAAGACAAGCATGTGCTCGGGGCAACCAGCTGAGCGCACAACTGCCTCCCTGATCCACTCTTCCTGGATGGAATCGTCGATCCCGACAAGGCGTATTTGCGCCTTCCGGAAGGGTCGGTTCACTTCTGCGTCATCTCCTATGACCTCCTTCATCCTGGCCGCCAGCGCGTCAGCCTTCTCCCCACTGGTGGATCCGGGGATCTCCAGCTTCCGGCCTCCCGCAGCTGTGGCTCTAACACGGAGCGACACCAACCCAAGGTCCTCCAGCTTGATGGCTTTTATAGCCCTGCCAAGGACGGACGCATAATTTTCCCCCCTTTCCTGGGCCTCCCTCTTGAGCGTCACCGTGATGACAGACGACCTGGGGGTGACAAGCTTTGCAGCTTGTTTCCTTTGGTGGGACTGCGGCGTCGCGCCCTTAGCCACAACCTCCTTGGTTGTATTCCTCGGCCTATCAACCTGAGGGTTGGGGGCTTGCTGCTGCTTCTTCTTTCCCCTTTTCACCACTTGGCTCCACGAGTAAGCTGGGGTGCTGGAAGCAGCAGCCAGTCCCGGGGATGGGGAGCGCTCGCGTGTGTACGCCTTCTTGGCCTGGGGCCTTGCCTGGGGGGGCACGTAGGGGGCACTGGACAAGTCAGCTTGTGCCTCTAGGGCAGCAGCATGTGCTGTGAGGGCTCTGCTCCTGTCACTGGCCAGAGACGGTCTCATAATTGGTTTGGGGGGGAGTCTGTCCTCAATGCCGCCAATTCGGGCATCGAGCATTTGCCCCAGCGAGGTGAACATTTCCCCCCTAAACTGTTCCATCATTGCTGCCAACACAGGCAGCAGTTCCTGCTGCAGCGGTGTTGCCGCTGTCCCTGCCACTGGTTTTTTGGTAGGAGGAGTTCCAAGAACAGGGGAAGAAGCTCTCTCTTGCGGGGTCCTCTCACGGTTTGAGAAGTCCCGTCGCATGGCCTTGAGCTCATCCTGTATAAGCTCCATCTGGATCTTCATGCGCGTATTGTCCGCGCGCAGGCGTCGAGCCTCCTCGGTCGGATTGAGCTCCCCTATAGCCTTCATTGCTCGATGGAGGGTCTCTATAGCCTCGTTGAGGTCTCCCCGAACAGTCCCTTTCAAATTTGTGGACTTATTCACCGACGCGGTAATAGCCGATACGCTACTCCACGCCTTCCTCAGCAAGGCATCCTTGGTGGCCTCTGCCTCCTCATATTGGGCCTTGTCCCTTTCCTCCTGATCCTCCATCCTCCTGAGGGATGCAGACCTACTTCGGGATCCACGGCTGGGTTTCCGGAGGTATGCATCCCGCTCCCGTTCCCGTTCCCCCCTCGCCATGTCCTCCGCAGTCCTGGTTCGCAACTCCTCTTTGGCAGCCGCCACACCAATGTAGGTTCCAGTTCTCGCCCTGGTCCCATCCATTTTGCCCCTTCGGGCTACAGACACCTTAGGAGGCGGCGGCATGCGCTCGGCATCGTCATCCTCACTGATGTCACCGGCATTATAAAACCTCGTTGGCTCGACTTCAGCCCTTTTCCGCTTCTCGGCCTTTTCGGCCAGGGTGTTGTTCACCACGCGGGTCGAAATCTCGTCAACGGGGTCCTCACCAGAACAAAAATCATCATCCGAGAGGGACAGTGCACTCTGGGAATGAGATCTGTCATGGTTCGACACTGAGTTAAACTCCGTAAAACTTAGTACTAAACCAGAAGTATTAGTACTCCTTGGGGCCTGGTTGCCCACCCCAAGAAGCATGTCGGACGAGTCCGAAAACAAAGGCGCAGTTTTGCCCCCCCCAGAGACGGTGGGGCAGCCTGAGTCCAGAGAACTGGGCCCAGGGAGGGATTCTCCCGCCTCCCGGCGGGTACCCTCCTGGGGTAATAATTTTTTAATCTGTGCCTTCATTTTTAAATGACATTTTCTGGGATGTCTCCCAAACAATTTTAGGGTTGTAATCCCCTGGCACTTTAAGGGCTGCCATTCCCTGAAGAGGCAACAACCACACCCGTGCGAAGCCCAATCGCTAGGGGCGCCCTACATACCCACGGAGGACGGGAGGTGTCCGCGGGGTTTTACCGACTTTTCCTTGTCATCGCCCAGAAGGGCTGCGGGACTGAACCCATACCACCACGTACCCAGCTTATGCCAGGGCTGGGGTCGTTGTGGCGGCCAGGACAGAACCCGCGACACTGCAACAGCAGTTACGACAGCCGGCATGAAGCCATCGCTCGCACATCCTTGTGCGCACAGAAGCGCTTGAAGGGTGCCCAGAAGGGGCACCGAACTACCCATTTTCCCCCCCTTGTAACGACGCCCAGAAGGGGCGCCGTCAAAACTCCTCTCAAAGCCGCTCAGAAGGAGTGGCGAGTGTGCGGCCCAGAGTGGGCACGCACATTGGAGGTGCAGGACCCAGAAGGGGCTCCCGCCTGTGTTGGATTGTTAGCCGGCCAGTCTCATAGCAAACTCCTCATTGGAGGAGGATGTTGAAGCTGCCCGTTGCCCAGAGTGTACCACGAGGAGGTCACCCAACACACACCCCAACCTAACCTAACCTAACCTAACCTAACCTAACCTAACCTAACCTAACCTAACCTAACCTAACCTAACCTAACCTAACCTAACCTAACCTAACCTAACCTAACCTAACCTAACCTAACCTAACCTAACCTAACCTAACCTAACCTAACCTAACCTAACCTAACCTAACCTAACCTAACCTAACCTAACCTAACCTAACCTAACCTAACCTAACCTAACCTAACCTAACCTAACCTAACCTAACCTAACCTAACCTAACCTAACCTAACCTAACCTAACCTAACCTAACCTAACCTAACCTAACCTAACCTAACCTAACCTAACCTAACCTAACCTAACCTAACCTAACCTAACCTAACCTAACCTAACCTAACCTAACCTAACCTAACCTAACCTAACCTAACCTAACCTAACCTAACCTAACCTAACCTAACCTAACCTAACCTAACCTAACCTTTTTTTTTTTTTTTTTTTACGAGCGGAATCTGCATCCAGACCGTCTCGACCGGGCTGTTGCAGGCCCGGGAGGTGTGTGGGGTTGATCACCTGATGGGCTGTGACCGACCCACTAAACCGCCCGACATCCGTCTACCGCTTTTGCGGAACCCCGAGCACTCGATGGAGTCATTCGCAGTCCGCGCGGTCGCCCCCTAGGGCTCACCAATTTGGCCCATCGGCCACTGAAGGCGCCATACCTCCCGGATGTGAGAGGGGCGCCTTCTCTCCTGGAGGCTAAGTCGCGGGGAGTGTGGGGAAGATGGTGACCCCCACCCCCGCGTTTGGCTACGATGGGTGCAACAACCCATGCAGCCGCCTCCGTCGACCCGTTCGCCTGCGCCTCGACGCAGCTGAAAGCGGGTCGTCCTCCCTCGCCCTTTCCGCCTCCTCTTTCTGCAAGATTACGTTCTCGCAGAAGGAGGCGAAAGCGTCCCACGACCTTCTGCTGGTGAGAATGGCGTTGGCCACTGTCGCCAGCGTCAGGTCTGGTCCGATGTCGGCGAGCAGCTCCTGACGTTCACTGCTGAACGCCGGGCACACCTCCAAAGTGTGAAGGGCTGTGTCTGTTGCAGCCCCGCACTGGTGGCATGCCTCGGACTCCTCACGTCCGATCCTCGACAGGTAACTGCCAAAACAGCCGTGCCCTGTCATGACCTGAGAGATACGGAACGTGAGGGTCCCCTCCTTGCGACCGACCCATCGCTCCAAGACGGGCCGGATTGCTCCGATGGTCCAGTGGCCGGCGCTTGGGTTCTCCAAGCGTGCGCGCCATCGCACCATCATTACTTCTTGAGCGTCTTCACGCCACCTTGCTGCCTGCTCCGGCATGACGCGTTCGCCGAGACTACGCAGTTCAGCCCCTTGCTCATACACCGCAGCAAGTACGCTCGCCTCCAGGTCCCATGGAGGGGTGCCCGCAAGGACACATGCCGCCTCGTATGACACGGTGCGGTAGCCACGAATGGCCCTGATAGCCATGACCCGCTGAGGTCTTCGTAGCAGGGCCTTGTTTTTGGCATTCAGGGCGTCTACCCACACCGGTGCCCCATACATAGCCATCGAGCGTATCACTCCGGTGTACAACCGTCGTGCACTGCCGCTCGGCCCGCCAAGATTCGGCAGAAGACTGCCCAACGCCCCTGCAGCTCTAACCAGTTTCGGCGACTGTCGACTGAAGTGCTCGGAGAAACTCCACTTGCTGTCCAAAGTCAAGCCTAGGTATCGCATGCATGGGTTGATTGAAACCCGGACACCATCTATACACAGGTGCGCCTCCAGAGGAGGGCGCCTGCGAGCCCCGTAAAAGAAGAGAGCCTCCGTTTTCTCGAGAGCGACTCGAAGACCCAACATTTCAATTCTGCGAACCAAATGCGTGACCCCAGCTGAGGCCAGCACGGTCGCGTCTCGGAAGGTGTCTGCTTGAGCCGTCACGAGAGTGTCGTCGGCGTAACAGACTATTCTTAGTCCCCGCAGCAGGGCGCCTCTCAACGCCCAGTCGTAACCGATGTTCCACAGGAGCGGCCCAAGAACCGACCCCTGTGGGACACCGCACGACACTGCTCGACTGCGCAATTGCCCATCTCTGCCCTGGTATGTTACCGTTCGCCCCCTTAGGTAGTTGTGGAGGATGCGCATTAAGTAGTGGGGCACCCCGTGGTAGCGGAGCGCCTCCCCTATGCATTCGAACGGCAGGCTATTAAAAGCGTTGGCGATATCAAGTGATACCGCCAGCACTACTCCACCTTGCGCAACGGCCTCTTGCGAGTGCGCTTTGACATCCAGGATGGCGTCAACCGTGGAACGACCCTCTCTGAACCCGTACTGGCATGAAGCCAAGTCCGGGCCTACCGAACCTAGATGATTGTTGATTCGGCGGGCCAGTACGCGCTCAAAAAGCTTACCGGCTTCGTCCAGTAGGACGATTGGCCGGTATGCCGAGGGCGAATCCAAGGGACGCCCCTCCTTCCTTAGGAGCACGAGCCTTCCGGTCTTCCAACGTTCAGGAAACTGTCCCGAGGACAAACATGCGCTTAGAAGATCCCGGAATCGTTCTTCCAGGACTTCTTCAGCTATCACCCAGGCGCGACCGGGGATGCCGTCCGGACCCGGAGCCGTCTTCTTAGCCCTAAGTCTCAGAAAGGCCGCGCCCAACTCACCAGATGTGACTGGTGGAATCTGGGCATTGGCGTGGGGTTCATTCCGAGGCGGGGCCATTCGAGGCGGCTCAAACACAGCTCTCTCCGGGAAGAGGGAGCAGATGATTGACTCCAATAGAGGAGGCTCGAGAGACTCGGTCAGAGGGGGACCTACGTTGCGGAGTTTTCCGCGAACGGAACGATACGGTCGCCCCCACGGATCTTGGTTGAGCGTCTCGAGCATTTCTTCCCGGGCCGCGTCTTTGGCTTGGCATATGGCCGCTTGGAGAGCTTTTTTGGCCTCCTTGAGCGCCTCATGCAACACGCTCTCGGCTGTTTCATCGCGACGGCGTCGCCTGCGCTGGCTTGTATATGCGCGACGCGCGATAATACAATCCTCCCTTAGACTGGCTATCTCGTGGTTCCACCAATATACCTCCTTTTTGGAGGGTCTACGGCGAACTCGGGGCATGGCAGCGTCACAGATCTCCGTCATGGCACCCGCAAACCATTCAGCCTCATCATCCGGATGAACCGGTTGCGACGCAGCTGGGGAAAACCAGACCTGGACGACTGCCGCCTCAATCAGAAGTTCGCGGTCCATTTTGCCTATCGCCCACCGCGGATACGGTGAGCTTTGGCGACGTTGGTCACTACTGCTGAAACTCTGAGAGGGGGAGATGTCAAATCTGATATACAAATGATCAGACAGAGTCTCTACCCCCTCCAGAACAACCCATCCCGACACCCTTGAGGCGATGGTGGGGGAAGCAAAAGAGAGATCCACAATGGATCCGCCATTGAGGCGGACACATGTGTTTGCATTGCCCCGATTAAGAAGGCAAAGGCCAGATGTTATGGCCCATTCCTCCACCAGATCGCCTCTTTGATTGGAGACAGGACACCCCCATGCCGTTGACTTGGCGTTGTAATCGCCAAGAAAGACGACCGGGGAAGGCGCTGCCCTTCTTACGGCTGCTCCGAGGCCTGTGACGAAGGCCTCGAATTCGATATACGGCCTGTTGGGGGAGAAGTACACTCCGAACAGAATTACCCCTCCCCATTTGACCGCCACGAACCCCGATCCTCTCTCGTGAAGAGAGAAGTGGGACGTTGTCGCTGAACCCCCCACGATAGCGACGTCACCATCTACATCCGCCGCCCAGTTGTTACGCGTCGGGATGTAGTATGGCTCACAAACCACAGCAATATCTATTGACC
The DNA here is from genome assembly GCA_963082485.1 of Eudonia mercurella. NCBI lineage: Eukaryota > Metazoa > Arthropoda > Insecta > Lepidoptera > Crambidae > Eudonia > Eudonia mercurella. The sequence continues at coordinate 31,772 of CAUJAO010000134.1, forward strand.
ACTCCGCCATAGACTGCACGAAAAGGTCCTGTGCACCGGCGGCGTGGTTAAGATTCGCCTGGAGTACATGTAATGTGGCTGTGCTACACATTATTGGTCCCCATTTCGACATCGCGTGGTGCTTGCTGGGCACTCGTAGGGGGGGAGGCCTTAGCGGCCGCCGTTTTCCTCCTCCTTGGGGGAGAGCAGTTTTTGCTTCCCGCAATATGTTCTGCAGGCCGTTTGGCCTCTGCGCAGATGGGGCAATTTGGTTTGGCCGAGCAAGATGCTGCAGTATGGCCAGCCTTACCGCAGCGGTAGCACAATCCGCTGCGGTCTATCTGGGCCGTGCACCTCAACTTGGTGTGCCCCTTCTCTAAACAGCGGTAGCACCGAAGTGGCCGCTTCTCCAAAGCCTCCACACGCGCAGAACTAAATCCTACGCCAACTCGACCTGCCTCTAGCAGGACTTTAGCCGCGGCTACTGGGCACTGCACGTATAACGTGCCCATGCGACCAGGACCAGGCCTGATCTCCCCGACTCGGACAGAGTCAATAGGGCATTTGCCCGCTTTCGCGACCTCAGCCTGAATGTCCGAGGGCTCAATCCCGTCTCCAAGGCCGACAACGCGCAGATCGACGCGTTTAAATGGCCGAGTGACTTTAACAACATCGCCAAGAGCATCCCTCAGCCGTTCAGCCAAGGTGTCCGCCTGCTCTGCGGTCACGGCGCTCGGTAAACTGAGAATGCGGGCACCCGTCAACGCCTCCCGAAACCGTACGTGCTCGATTCCCAACGCAGTGGGGTCAACACACTCGCGGGCCTTTCTAAAGATGTTAGCATACGTAATGCCGTTCTCTTTTGCCTCCGGCTGCAGGGTTATCACAACAGCCGCTGTGCGAGGTTCCTGCAAATTGGGCTTCTTTTTGCCGGCCTTACCCTTAGGCTTGGCCTGCGGTTTCGAAGCCGCCTTCTTCTTCCGACGTGCCTTTCGGCCGCCCACCTCAACAGTCCACTCCCCCTCCTCTGGTGTTCGTGAGGTGGAGGGAGCCGGCGCTTTGGAGGCACCGGTTGTACGAGGGGCAGAAGTAGGGGTAGCTTTGGCCACCTTGTTGCCCTTTTTGGACTGTGAGCCCTCTTTCACCGCATTAGCAGCAGGGGGCCTCGCCTTGCCAGTCTTAACTGGGACCGCTGCGACGGGAACGGATTTGGCAACCGACGCAAACGTAGCCTTCGCCTTGTTTTTTGTATCAGCCGCAAGCGGCGGACGCAACCGTGGCTCAGGGGGGAGCCTCGCCTCGATAGACTCCAGCCGAGTTGTCAAGAGGAACCCGACTTGGCGCATCACCTCGGCCATGATCGATTGGTCGACCTCTGGTGGAGGAGGGGGCGGCTGTTCAGCCCTAGCCTTTTTAGGCTTAGGTTTGGCCACCGTCGGGTCCCTGCGTAGGGTCTTAGAGAGATCCCGAGGCTCTGACACAATGGGGGCCGGCGGAGCCATTTCCTCCTCGTCTACCTCCGAGTAGGGCGTGACGACGGGCGCGTATCGCTGCGCATGCAGGTACTCGACCGTGGCATTGAGCGTGGCCATTTGCTCCTTAAGGCTTTCGACCTCGGAGCTTAGGCGACGATTTTCCGCCCGCAACGCTTCCGTCTCGTCAGACACCGTATGCATACGCAACAGGCTGACGTTAGCCTTGTAGGAGGCTGCGATATCCTTTAGGGTCTTGATGTAGGTGCCCTTTAAGTGCTTAGAGGTCAAAGCCACCTTCTCCAGCAGCTGGATATCAGCAGCCGCCTGCTCCGCTACGGCCTCCGCAGTCGTCGCTTGGTCATTGTTGACCCCAACCTCTGTTACCCTCTTGGCCCTCTCAACGCACTGAGTGCGGTTAAACTCGGCCAGCTCCTGTTCAGCCTGGAGCTCCATCGCCTTACGTTCCGCCTCGGCCAGCCGTTCTTTTGCCGCTGCGAGGCCCACGTATTCGCCAGTTGTGGGCGGTCTACCACGCCCGCGGCGAGCCGTCGACGTCTTGGACGCCGAAACTTTCGAAGCCGAGCAGATTGAGTCATGGTCCGACTCAGAAGAGGACAAATCCGCTCGGGTTCTCTTGCGACCGCTTTCGGTCGTCACCGTAACTACCGAGGAATCAGACATGGCGTCCTCATCCTCGGCCGACAGATAAACTGTCTCCACCGTTGCTTTAGGAGCCGCTTTGGCCCCGCGTTGGCTGCGGCTGCGTGTACGAACGCCAACCTCATCCAATCGCGAAAGCGACACACTTAGAACCTTGCCCCTCCCGGGCCTTCCATCCTTAACTCCCGAACCAACAACATCCTTGCCCGATCTGCTGGGCCTGGTGTTAGAAACACCATCCACCACGGACTCTTTCCGGCTGTCCTTAGCCCCACCACCCACGACGGACCTGGAATCAGGCTCCGCCGACTTCTCCGAAACGTCAGGAAAATTTATAGAACACTTAGACATTAATCCCACGAGTGGAGAGCAAATAAATGTCACCCTGCGCAGTGGCCTCATACGCAGGGAACCCTAACGACTGCCAAGGTCGGGTGGTATTGGCAGGTTTTTACGAGTTTTCTCTCGGGTTTTATAGTGTGTCCTTCACGCGGCCGGCCGGTCAAGGCAAGCCCTCGCTCCACCACGGAACCCGCGTACCCTACAACGCCGTGAGTGGGGGTCGTTGCGGAGACCGCAGTGGTTTACGATGATCGGAGGCTGGCGTAGGCCCCCGTTGCACCGCTTTCGCGGTGTTCCCCTTTCCCCCCGTTGCGACCTAAGAACCCTTAAGGGGCGGCCGTCTTTGTGTACTCCTCTCAAAGCTGCTCAGAAGGAGCAGCGAGTAGTGCGACCCAAAGTAGGCACGCACATAGGAGTTGCAGGGCCCAGAAGGGGCTCCCGCCTTGCCAGATGTTAGCCGATTGGGCCCAACCTTCTCCGAACGGAGAATGTTGGAGCCACTCGTTGCCCAGGATGCACCACGTGGAGGTCATCTGACTCGCACCCCAACCTAACCTAACCTAACCTAACCTAACCTAACCTAACCTAACCTAACCTAACCTAACCTAACCTAACCTAACCTAACCTTTTTTTTTTTTTTTTTTTTTTTTTTTTTTTTTGTTTTCCCAGGGGAACTCTTTATGAGTACCCGGGCCTTGAAGAGGCCCAAGGTTATGTGGAACTCGCCCGTCCGCCTTTCCACACCCACTGACAAGGAGAGAGGCTCCAAGTCAGTTGCCGGGACTAAGTCCCAGCTGGGAGGGCGAGACGGAGGGGAATATCCACTAAACCCCTGGGGGCCTACAATCCGAAGCTTAAGGCTTGGGGTGGCGGTCACGGGACCTATGCCACGAGGGCCGTACCTCGCGAGGGCCGCCCCGTCGCCCGTGTGCCAACCTGTGACCGCAAGCGGTCACGCGCCGACACACGGGCGACCTACGCGCACGGCACAACACAAACAGCATGCCCGCCTCAATGGGCATGCAATCCTACAAAACAAACACGACAAAACATGACAACACACGACAAACACACAACGGTCCACCGATCCTAGGGCATTTGGGGGGGTATGGTCAAATACCCCGCCAAAAACCCTAACACGCACACCACTTGCCTCAGCAAGTGCCCCACTTTTCTGGCCAGCAGGAGACAGGTCTCCGCACTTTCCACAAAAAAAAACACATAAAACAAAAACGCGCGGCCTTCCACCGGCCCGCCAGCCCTTCTTTAGTGGCCAGGACCCGACCCGGACTCAGACCCTGGCCACAGGTCTGACTCCGGCTCGGTTCCCACTCCAACACATTCACCTTCACACAAAAAACCTAACCTAACCTAACCTAACCTAACCTAACCAAGAGAATTAGGAATGAAAGTACGAGAGGAATAAAAGCGAGAACTGGTATGAAAGAGATAAATTAGAATAAAATGCCTCCCATACCGTGGGAGAAAACCGTTAGCAGATTAGGAAAAAAAAAAAAAAAAAAAAAAAAAAAAAAAAAAAAAAAAAAAAAAAAAAAAAACCTAACCTAACCTAACCTAACCTAACCTAACCTAACCTAACCTAACCTAACCTAACCTTTTTTTTTTTTTTTTTTTTTTTTTTTTTACGTGTGGAAATCTGCAAACAGACCGTCTCGACCGGGTGTTGCACAACCCGGGAGGTGTGTGGGGATGGGCGATGGTCTGCCCGACCCACTAAAACCACACGGCACCCGTCAACCGCTGGGCGGGACCCCGAGCACTCATCGAGTCATTCACGGCCCGCCGCGGTGGTTCCTTCGAACCCTCCTTGCGTCTCACCTCCCCCGAGTGCGAGGGAGGGACGCCTGACACCGTGAGGAGCTTTGCGGGGAGTGTGGGAAGATGGTGTTTCCCACCCCCGCGTGCGGCTACGATGGGTGCAACAGCCCATGTAGCCGCCTCCTCCGACCACCTCTCCTGCGCCTTATGGCGCTTGATAAGGGGTCGTCTTCCCTCTCACGCTCGGCCTCTTCTTTGCGACCCATGACGGTGTCGCAGAATGAAGCCACAGCGTCCCACGACCTCGTGGAAGAGACCATGGCTTTTGCCACGGCCCCGAGGGAGAGGTCGGCGCCAATCGCAGCCCGCAAGTCCTGGCGCGGCTGCTCCCACTCCTGGCATACCTCCAAAGTGTGCAGAGCCGTGTCGTTAACGGCCCCGCACTGGTGGCATGCGGTGGTCTCCTCTCGTCCGATCCTCGACAGGTAACTGCCGAAGCAGCCGTGCCCTGTCATCATTTGAGTGACTCGGAACGAGAGAGTCCCCTCCTTGCGGGAGACCCATTCCTGCAAAATGGGTCTAACCGCTCCGATGGTCCAGTGGCCAGCATCGGGCTGCTCTAGGCGATCTCGCCAGCAGAGCATAGTCTGCTCCTGAGCATCTTCCCGCCATCGGTTGATTTGCTCAGGCATTGGCCTGCCGCCTTGGCTGCGGATGTCCGCCCCCTGTGTATATACCTCCGCCAGGACTTTTGCCTCCAGGTCCCATGGAGGGGTACCCGCCAACAAGCAAGCAGCCTCATATGAGACCGTGCGGTAGCCTCTGATGGCTCTTATAGCCATTGCCCTTTGAGGCCTTCGAAGCAGCATCCTATTCTTGGAGTCCAACGCATCGATCCACACTGGAGCTCCATAAAGCGCCATTGAGCGCACGACCCCTGTGTAAAGTTTCCGAGCACTTATGCTAGGGCCACCGAGATTTGGTAGTAGCCTGCACAGCGCGTTGGCTGTTTTGACCAATTTCGGCGACTGGCGAGCAAAGTGCTCGTGAAACTTCCACTTCGCATCCAAGTACAGCCCGAGGTACTTCATGACTGAAGTAACCTCGATGCGAACCCCATTAAGACATAGATGTGCGTCTTGGGGGGGTCTCCTGCGTGCACCGAAGAAAAAGAGTGCCTCCGTCTTTTCTAAAGCTACCTTAAGGCCCAACGCTTCAATTCGTCGGATGACCTGCATGACCCCGACAGTGGCCAATGTAGTCGCTCCGGCGAAATCTGCCGCACGAGCGGTCACCAATGTGTCGTCTGCATAGCAGACGACGTTGAGGCCCCTGAGAAGTGCTCCTCTGAGCGTCCAATCGTAGCCGATGTTCCACAGGAGTGGACCCAACACTGAGCCCTGCGGAACACCGCACGACACCATACGGCTTCGGACATTTCCGTCGCAGTCCTGGAAGACCACCGTTCTGCCCCTGAGGTAGTTATTCAAAATGCGCAGTAAGTAGGGGGGCACTCCGTGAAAGCGAAGCGCCTCGCCTATGCTCTCAAAGGGCAGGCTGTTGAACGCGTTAGCGATGTCCAGGGACACCGCTAACGCAACGTCTCCTTGTGATACAGCCTCTTTGGTGAGGTCTTTCACTCGTAGTATCGCGTCTATGGTCGACCGCGCTACTCTGAAACCATATTGATTGGGCGACAGATCAGGCCCCACATTGCCAAGGTGCTCGTTGATACGAGCAGCTAAGACGCGCTCGAAGAGCTTACCGGCCTCATCCAAAAGGACAATGGGCCGGTAAGCTGAAGGAGAGTCTTCAGGCCGTCCCTCTTTGCGGAGCAAAACGAGGCGTCCAGTCTTCCACCTGGTGGGGAAGTGGCCAGACGAAAGGCAGGCATCTAATAGCGCACGGAAGCGCTCCTCGAAAATCTCCTCCGTTAAAACCCAGGCTTTGCCAGGTACGCCATCTGGTCCAGGAGCCGTATTTTTGACCCTCAGCCGCAGGAAGGCTGCTCCCAGCTCACCGGTAGTGACCGGTGGCACTTGGGTAATAGCGCCCTCAGATGGTATCTGCGGTGGGGCCATACGTGGAGGCTCGAATCCAGCACGCTCAGGAAAGAGGGAGTCGATGATAGACTCCAGCAACGGTAGCTCCAGGGACTCAGTGACCGGGGGGCCCACATTTCGCAATTTACCGCGAACATTGCGGTATGGGCGACCCCACGGATCACGATTCAGTTGCTCCAGCATCTCTTCCCGCGCATCATCCTTTGCCTGGCATATGGCCACCTTTAATGCTTCTTTGGCCTCTTTATACGCCATTTGCAGTTCGCGATTTGCGACCTCATCCACAGTTCGGCGCCTGCGCTGGTTCGTATAAGCGCGCCGAGCGATGATGCAGTTTTCCCGGCAGGCCGCAATGTGTTGGGACCACCAATATACCGCCCGCTTTGGCGGAAGGCGCCTAACCCTGGGCATGGCCGCATCGCACACCTGCGTCATCGCGTCCGAGAACCATTTGGCTCCGTCCTCCACGTGAACCTGCTGCTCAACAGCCTGGGCAAACCATGACTGGACGATGGCCGCTTCAATGAGCAGCTCACGGTTCATTCTGCCGACAGCCCAACGAGGGAAAGATGGTCTACCCTCGTTGCGCGCTTGACCTGCTCTGTTGCTGTTGTACGAGGGGGAAACCAGATCAAACCTAATGTATAGGTGATCGGAAAGCGTCTCCACGTCCTCCAGAACAACCCAACCATCTACTCGAGAGGCGATGGCAAAAGACGCAAAGGACAGGTCAACAATGGACCCGCCTTGCTGCCTGACACAGGTATTCGTGTTGCCTCTGTTGAGAAGATACAGACCCGAGGAAACAGCCCAATCCTCGACCGCGTCGCCGCGCAGATCGTTAGCAGGAGAGCCCCAGTTAACCGATTTGGCGTTGAAGTCGCCTATTACTAGGACCGCCGAAGATGTTGCCCGGTTAACTGCGGCACCCACATCACCAAGGAAGACCTTGTACTCCGCCAAGGTTCTATTGGGGGAAAAGTACACCCCGATCAGGGTTACCTCACCCCACTTGACCACGACATAGCCGGGACCTCGTTCGCGGAACGAGAACGTCGAGCCTATGGTCGTATTTCCGCCTACAATAGCAACCGTTTTACTAGAATCTACGGCCCAGTTGGTACGGGCCGGGATGTAGTACGGTTCAGATGCCACCGCGATGTTAATGGACCACTCCGCCATCGACTGCACAAAAAGATCTTGAGCGCCTGCGGAGTGGTTCAGATTCGCCTGCAAGACATGTAGTGCGGCGTTAGACATTAGAGGTGTCCATTTGCACCGCACTTGGCGCCTGCTGAGCGCTCGCAGAAGTTGGGGCCTTGGAATTTAAGGCCACCTTTCTCCTCCTAGGGGGATTGCAGGACCTGCTCCCGACAATGTGGTCAGCAGGTCTTTTGGCGTCAGCGCACAGCGGACAGTGCGCCTTGGCCGAGCAGGAGGCAGCGATATGACCAGCCTTACCGCAGCGATAGCAGAGCTCGCTGCGGTCAATCTGGCCCGTGCATCTTGCGCGGGTATGCCCCTTTTCTAAGCACCTAAAGCATTTGAGTGGACGCGGGTCGAGAGCACGAACTTGTGCGCCGCCAGCCAATCCAACCAGGAGTAGACCGGCGTCCACTAAAACCTTAGCAGCAGCTACAGGGCACTGAACATACACAGTGCCCATGCCGCCTGGACCATGGCGAATTTCGCCAACTCTTAAAGAGTCTGCAGAGCAGCCTCCCTGCCTTGCGACCGCTGCGCGAACGTCCGCCTGGACGACTGAATCGTCCAAGCCAGATATCCTAAGGTCGGCGCATTTGGTTGGTCGAGTGACCTTGACCGTGTCCCCTATTGCACCCCTGAGTTTATCAGCCAGTTGGTCGGCCTGCTCAGGGGTAGCGGTGCTCGGGAGATGCAGGATTCTAGCACCGGTAGCCGACTGCCGAAAACGAATGTACTCCACCCCCATCTCAGCCGGGACCACACTCTCTCGGGCCTTGAGGAGCACATTCGCGTACGTGATCCCCCTCTCCTGCGCCTCTGGCTGCAGGGTGATCACGACTGCCGAAGTACGAGGGACACGCATCTTCACCTTCCTGTTCCTCGCCTTCGGCTTGGCCTGCTCCTTGGCTTTGGCCTTCCTCCTTGCCTTGCGGCCTCCAACCACAGGAGTCCACTCTTCTTCGGCCGTAAAATTCCTAGTGGACTTTGGCTTCCCTTTAGCCGTCTTAGGGGGGACAGGTGCCGATGCAGCCTTGGCAGCCTTGACCCCCTTGCTGGGCTTGTTGCCTCCCTGAGGCGCTGCCTTAGCAGCGGAAGGCTTTCCTGTATTTCCCGGTAAACGGGGAGCGGTAGCCGGCGAGTTATTTGTAGCCAACGCGTATGTCGCCTTTGCAGCACTGGCCTTGTTTTTAGCGTCCGCCGCAAGCGGTGGGCGCAAACGTGGCACAGGAGGCAGCCTTGCCTCGATTGACTCAAGCCGTGTCGACAGCATAAAGCCAACCTGCCGCATGACCTCACTCATGAGGGTTTGGTCGACTTCAGGAAGGGGTGGGGGCTGTTGTTCTGCCCCAACCTTCGCCTTGGGCTTGGGTTTTGCCACCTTAGGCTTCTGTTTTACCGCTTTCACGTTCTTGGCCGAATTGGGAGCCAAGCTAACAATCACCGGTGGGTCCGGAACCACCTCCATAACCTCCGTGTCCGAGTAAGGCGTTACTACCGGACGGTAGCACTTACTGTGGAGGTGTTCCACCGTGGCATCCAGAGTTGCCAAATGCTCCTTAAGGAACCTAACCTTTTTTTTTTTTTTTTTTTTTTTTTTTTGACCCAGGGAAAGCCATTACGACCGGTCCGGACCCCTGAAGGGGGCCCGGGGTGTGTGAGACCTCGCCCGTCCGTCTTTCCTCGACCCACCGACTATGCGGAGACGTCATTGTCTCCATCGGCTGCCCCGGCTGACCGGGGCTGGGAAGGGCGAGACGGAGGGGAATATCCACTAAAACCCTGGAGGCCACAATCCGAATACAGGTGAAGGCCGCGGGGCCGGTTCCTGGGGAAATTGAACCGCGGGGTTCACCCTGGCGCCCGTGTGCCCACGCGCGCCGGTCCCTTCACACGTTGGTGTGGTTGGACCGGCGCGCGCGGGCAAACGGGCGCAGCGCGTTCGCGAAGACAACAAAAACCGCACGCACCCCGAGAGGCAGGGTGCAGTGCAGTCACCTCAACGTTAAGGCGCGGTCCGTTGGGACAATGCAGCCTTAAAAACAAAGAAAAAAGAAAAAAGACAAACAACAATACAAGTTGCAGGCAGGTGCGGCTCGGGACAGAACCCGACGCCGGCCTTGCCTGCGGTCACGTCCAGTGTTTAGGGGGGGTAGAGGTCTGCCCCTCTCCTCCTCCTCCTCGTCCTTCGCCTTCGGGAGGGAGCGGCATCAACGGCGTTTTCACGCCGTCGTTCCGCCTCCTCCTTCTGGCCCATCACAATCGCGCAGTACCGCGCCACCGCGCTCCAACAGTCCTCGCTCTCCAACATCGCAGCCACGACGTCGGGAAGAGCGAGACTGCCCCTTCCACCGAGCTCCATTTCAAGAGTGCGTCGCTGCGAGGAGAAAGCACAACACACCTGGAGAGTGTGCCGCGCAGTATCCTCAGCAGCTCCGCACTCGTGACAAACGGAGCTCTCCTCCTTTCCGATCCGGCAGAGGTACTTTCCGAAGCACCCATGGTCTGTCAGCACCTGCGTCAGGTGGTAGGACAGGGCGCCATGGGTACGGTGCATCCACTCCGGGAGTACGGGCCGGATGGCATCTACGGTGCGCGAACCGGCAACTGGGGACTCAAGGTCGCGCTCCCATTGCCATATCGCCATCTCTCTACCCGATCGTCGCGCCGCCTGGACCTCTTCCAGAGCGGGGCGCTCACCTCTCGCGATCGCCTCCGTGCGGAACTCGAAAACTTCGGTCAGAACCTTAGCCTCGAGCTCCCACGGGATCATCCCGGCTAAAGCCGTCGCTGCTGAGAACGACACCGTCCGGTACCCACGGATCGCCCTCACCGCAACCACCCTCTGTGGTCGTCGCAAGAGTGCGACTGTTTTGCGGGAGAGCGAGTCTGACCAGACAGGTGCGCCGTAGAGTGCCATGCTGCGCAGCACTCCGGCGTACAGCTTGCGACAGCTATCGCCCGGACCGCCGATGTTCGGCAGTATTCGCGCAAGCGCCATCGCTGCCCGCACAACCCGAGGCGCCATCTCGGAGAAGTGGGGCAGGAACGTCCACCGACTGTCCAATATCAGTCCCAGATACTTCATCTGGGACTTTATGGGTACCTCTACCCCGTCCACAGTGATGTGGAAATTGCCGGGGGGTCTTCCTCGGGGGCCGTGGAAAACCATCGCCTCCGTCTTGGGGAGAGCGACCTCAATCCCCAACAGGCGAATTCTCGATATGGTCACAGTGGCCATAACCGACGCGAGGCGCACCGTATCCTGGTAGTCACTGCCTCGTGCAGTGACTAGGGTGTCATCTGCATAGCAAATGACCCCCGTCCTGGGGAGAAAAGTCCCCCGCAGGACCCAGTTGTATCCGATGTTCCACAGGAGTGGCCCTAGGACTGACCCCTGTGGAACACCGCACACCATACGGCGAGATGTTATCCGCCCCGCGCCCTTCTCCAGGTACAGGATGAACCTGTCCTGGAGGTAGTCCCTTAGGACGCGCCTGATATACCAGGGCACCTGGTGGTAAGCCAGCGCCTGGTTAATGCAGCTGAAGGGGAGGGTGTTGAATGCGTTAGCGATGTCTAACGAAACCGCCAACACCCTTTCCCTCCTCGCAATCGCTTCATCGGTAGTGCTCTTGAGGGCGAGCACCGCGTCCACAGTGGACCTGCCCCGACGGAACCCGTACTGAGTTGCCTCAATGTTGGGTCCGTCGGCATCCAAATGCTCGATGATGCGGGCCGCGAGCACACGCTCAAAGAGCTTGCCCGCCTCATCCAGCAGGACGATAGGCCGATAGGCCGCAGGCAGGTCCGCCGGTCTGTCGTCCTTCTTCAGGAGCACTAGTCGACCTTCTTTCCACGCCTTGGGAAACTTCCCTTGACGCAGACAGCAATCGAGAAGGCCGACCAGTCTTCCCCGCATGTGTCCCAGGGCTATGGCCAACACCTGACTGGGCACGCCGTCCGGCCCAGGTGCCTTTCTCTTAAGGCGGAGGCGGTCAATGGCGAGGTCCATCTCCAATTCGGATATGGGGGGGATGTTTGTCAAGTCCGGGGGGGGGGCATCGTCAGCTACTGGCAGCTCAAACGGGACCGCAGTAAAGACGCGGTCCGGGAACAGGCCGTTGACGATGCTCGTCAGGAGTCCTGGCTCGAATGACTCCGTGGGGGGGGCCGAGTTGCGGAACCTATTCCGCACGAGGCGATAGGGCCTTCCCCACGGGTCTCTGTCCAAATCGGCCAGGAACTCATTCCAGGCCGTGGTCTTCGCCTGTAGCACCAGAGTCTGTAACGCCTTTCGCGCCGCCTTGAAGAGGGCGTACAGACCTAATTCTTCGGCTTGTGTATGCCGTCTCCTACGGCAGTGCTGATACTCGAGCCGCGCCGTGATACTGGCAGCACGCAGGTCGGCTATCCCCTGCGACCACCAGTACACCGCCCGTTGGCGGGGATGATCCCCAACCTTCGGCATGCTGGCATTGCAGACTCGAGTCAGCGAGCGCCGGAACTTCTCCGCCTGGAGGTCCACGCACAAGGACGCTGGTGGGTCCCGGAACCAGGATTCCACGAGGGCCGCTTCGTCGGCCGCCTCGCGGTTTAGGCGTGTGAGCGCCCACCTCTGGAACCGGGCCGTGCGTACTCCTGCGACAGGCCGGAGGCTTCTCAAAGCCGGGCCAATCTCCATCTTAATGTAGAGGTGGTCTGATAGGGTCTCCGCCTCCTCCAAGACTTGCCAGTCCGTGACTCGCGACGCGATGGGGGGGGTTGCGAACGAAACGTCCACTATCGACTCCCCCTGCCATCGGACGCAGGTGCTGGCAGCACCTCTATTGAGGAGGACGAGACCACTCTCTACAAGAAAATCCTCCACCTCGGATCCTCTATGGTCGGTTCGAGGGCAGCCCCACGTGGTGGACTTCGCGTTCAAGTCACCCGCTACGATGGTCTGTAGCGGGGACAAACGCCGCACCACAGCCAGGAGCCGCGCCAGGAACGACCGGAACTCAGACAGGGGTCTGTTGGGGGAGAAATAAACGGCCAGCAAAGCCACGTCGCCCCAAGTCACGGCGACGTAGCCTTTGCCTCTCTCCTTCAACACAATGGGGGTAGCGCTTCTGGAGGGGGTGGTGATAAGTGCAAGCCCCTCCGAGTCCCCAATCCAGTTTGCGCCCGCGGGCACCGAATGTGGCTCTGCCACCAGGGCCACACTAACCTCCCACTCCGCCATCTGCTGCACCAGCAGATTTTGCGCGGCGACGGAGCGGTTTAGGTTTGCCTGAACGATGGTAGTCCTAGGCTGTGCTGGCATTCGGTCCCGTTGTTGAGACGTCCATGGGCTCGGTCTGAGCACTTGCTGGGGCAACCGCCCTCCAGAGGGGCGTTGTGCTGTTCGTGGGGGGTGGGCGACAGGCCCTGCCTCCCATTATGTGCTTTGCCGGGAGCTTCGCGGCAGCGCACACCAGGCAGTGGGCCTCCTTGGCCGAGCACTCGTTCACCTTGTGCCCCTCCTCGCCGCATCTAAAGCAACGGGAACCTCGGTCTTCCTTAGATGGGCAGGAATACCTCGTGTGCCCTATGCCCAAGCACTTGTAGCAGCGAGTCGGGGACTGCTCGAGGACAGTCAGATGTACCTCCGACCATCCGAGCTTCACAAAGCCCTTGTCAGCCAACACCTTGGCCACCGGGATCGGGCACCGCACCAGCGTATACTTTGGACCCCACCCTAGTCCCTGTCTGATTGGGGCCACCGCCACCTCGTTCACCGTGCATCCACCCTGCTGAGCCACGGCTGTTGTGATCATCTCGAGGGACATGTGATCGTCTAAACCGGAGAGCTTGAACTCGGCCCGCTTTGTCGGCCGGTTCACATGCACCTGGTCTCCGGTTACCTCGCGGATTTTTGCGGCTAGGGCGTCTGCTTTGGGGCCGCTTGTGGTGCCCGAGATCTCGAGCTTCCTCCCTCCGCAGGCCGTGTTCTTCACCTTCAACGACTGTAGGCCAATGTCCTCAAGCTTGATGGCTCCCACGACTTTGGACATAACCTCGGCATAGGTGACGCCTTTGGCTATGGCGTCCTTGCTGAGCGTCATGGTCACCACCGATGAGCGCGGCACCACAAGTCGGACTGGCGCTTTCGCCACTGGCTTGGGGACGGCTGGGCTGGGGACTGCGGGATTCGCTCGCTTGGCCGCCCTCCTTCTCTTTTTGCGGCTTCCCACCTTCCTCCATTCATTCGCCGGGGTCGCAGCGGCGGCGTCAAGTGCCGGCTCACGAGGTGGAGTCAGAACCGGAGCAGACGGAGCGGAAGCAGGCGCAGGATCCGGAGCAGCAGGAGCAGCAGGAGCAGCAGCCTTTCTCAGGTAAGTCTTACTACGAGTACCACTACTAATATTTCCCCTTTCTTTTTCAGGGTTCGTCGCGGCAACAGGGGCCTTGGAGGGTCCAGCGACGGCACCATCATTAGCAGCAGCACGACGAGGCGCAACGGCAGCAGCGGCATAAGACGGGGCGACGGCGACGGCGGCGGCAGCGGCGGTGGCGGCGGCGGCGGCGGTAGCGGCCCTCTTCCTATCAGCGGCTAGTGGGGGTCTAAGTGTGGGCTCCGGACCAAGCCTCTGGTCTACCCCACTCTTGACCGCGTCCAACATGTTGCGCATGCAGGTCATAGACTCGGCCTGCCTGCGCTCCATTTCCTGCATCATTTTGGCCATTATTTCCTCTCCCAGGGCATTCACAAGATAGTCCACGTTCGCCCCCTCCACAACGATGGGGGGCGATGGGGTCCGTAGCTTGTTGTTGGCCCTGTTTGAGGACTCATAGCCTTCTTGGAGCGCTCTAACATTGGCCTGCAGCTGCTCAATCTGCTTGGCCATGACCTGGTTCCTCGCGGTGAGACGGCGGATCTCGTCATCCTTTGACATGCCCTTGAAGGCGCCTACCATCTTCGCCAGGTACACGGTTGCCGCGTTGATACGCCCGTGTACCTCCCCCTTGAGGTTGCCAGACTTCCTGGCCGCATCATATATGGCCATTATGGCCCCCTCAGCCTCATCCAGCAGTTCAGCCCTGGTGGCCTCATCGTCGTCCGCAACAGTCCGGTACTTGCGTCCCTTTTTGTTGCGGATTACTTCGATGTCCACACAGGAGCCTTCTGACCCCGAGCCATCTTTGCGGAACGCACGGAAGTCAAAGTGCGGTCCTTGGTCGTCGATGTCGGACAGCGATCGGGCAGGGGAGGGGGACTCCGCATACACGCCCTCTGCCATGTTTGCGATCCTCCTACTCGCCCTCCTCGTTTCCGGGTCCTCCAGCGACATCAGGCTAGCCAGCCGTTCACCCGTCAGACCCTGCATCGCAGCGAAGTCCTCATCGCTGTAATGCCTCATCTTCCTCTTCGCCGTAGCGATCCCGATGGATGTCCCCGAGCGGGTGACTCCCTTTCCGCCCTTGCCCTTTCCTCTTTGGGAAGTTCCACATTTGGGCGGATGGGCCTCCTCATCGTTGTCCCCCTCATCACAATCGCGAGCCCTCTTGCCTCCGCTCGGGGTGACGTTCCTCATTTCTGAGTCCGGTTCCAAGTCCGGCTCCAGCTCCGAGTCCGGATCCTGAACCTCCACCGACTTGTCCAGAGTCTTTTTGGACACTACGACGTCTTTTCCGGTATTTTCCGGGTCTTCCTCACCGGAACCGGAATCGGAGACCTCAACGACCTCATTCGCGTCCTTCTTAGGCCCAAAGACAATTTTAAGCCTTGGCCTTAGAGTCCTTGGCTGAGACAGAGACGGGGACGGGATGGGACTACCCTTCCTCGTCTTCGCTTTACGGGCGAATTTTTTCCTTCCAGGAGCATTACTGTTCCTTGGGGCCTGGTTGCCTACCCCAAGAAGAGTGCCGGACGAGTCCGGTAATGAAGGCGCAGAGTTGCCCCCCCCAGAGACGGTGGGGCAGCCTGGGTCCAGAGAACTGGGCCCAGGGAGGGATTCTCCCGACTCCCGTCGGGTACCCTCCTGGGGTATTGCTGTTTGGTTCTGTGCTTCCATTAATGACATTTTTGGGATGTCTCCCAGACAATTTAGGGGTTGTCATCCCCCTGACACTTTAAGGGCTGTCATTCCCTGACGAGGCAACAACCACACCCGTGCGAAGCCCAGTCGCTAGGGGCGCCCTACATACCCACGGAGGACGGGAGGTGTCCGCGGGGTTTTACCGACTTTTCCTTGTCATCGCCCACAGGGGCTGCGGGACTGAACCCAGACCACCACGTACCCAGCTTATGCCAGGGCTGGGGTCGTTGTGGCGGCCGGGACAGAACCCACGACACTGCAACAGCAGCTACGACAGCCGGCATGAAGCCGTCGCTCGCACGTCTATGTGCGCACAGAAGCGCTTGAAAGGCGCCCAGAAGGGACGCCGAACTACCCCTTTCCCCCCCGTGTAACGACGCCCAGAAGGGGCGCCGTCTAAACTAAAGAGGGTCTCCCCCCTGAAAAGGAAGCCCATGCGAGAGCATGAACCCCCCTTTCCCCTCTGCAGTCGGTGGTGTCCCAGACAGGGACGCCACCGAGTGCTGCCGCTACCCTACCTCAAGGGCTTTTACGCGGCGCCAATACCCCTCAGGCTATCCTCTCGGGCTTTTACATGGCCATAGGCTAGTCCAGGTCGTACACCTCTGACTCCACGGACTGCCTGCGCGCTTGAGACAGACGGATCGGACTATCCGACCCCTCGTCCGTCTCTACCTCCGGAGCATCCTCTCTGTCCGACCCCAGTACTCTCCCTGTACCTCTCAACGGAGAGGCATTGGGGTTAGAGGATGGGGCGGCCTGGTCCGAGAGCGGGGCATCTGCCTCCAGCATCTCGACCTCCTCCGTGGTCCGTCTCGGCGCAATCTGCGCTGTCGTGCGCGCTGGGGAGCTGTCCCGCACCCTCCTTCGAGGGGGGACGCACGCCCGACTCCCCATAATGTGGCCCGCAGGGGCCCCTCTTTCCACGCAGACCGCGCACCGCGGCACTGCGGAACACTCCGCTGCTTTGTGCCCCGGGAGGCCGCAGCGGAAGCAGTCAAGGCTGCGGTCCACATCAGAGGGGCAAAACACTCTGGTGTGACCCACGCCCATGCACTTAAAACAGCGCATAGGGCGCGGGTCGAGGAGCATTACTGGGACCCACAGCCAGCCCACCAGTAATCTCCTCGCCGCCACAATGACCTGGGCCGCCCTGACCGGGCAGCGCACCAGCACCGATTTTGAGCCGCCAGGGCCGGGTCGCAGCGCTCCCACCCTGACCCTATCCGGCGGGCATCCCCCCTTCGTGGCCACCGCCTGCGCCACGTCCTCGGCGGTGACGGTCTCGTCAAGGCCGGAGATGCGCACGTCCGCGCATCTCTCCGGCCTGGCGATCGTCGCCACATCGGCCACCACCTCTCGCAGCCGAGCGGCCAGGCGGTCGGCGACATCCCCGCTATTTGCGCCCGATATTTGGAGCAACCGGGCGCCCGACATGGAGATCCGGGTCGTTAGCCCGGACGTGATACCAACGTCGGCCAAATTTATGGCCGCCTTCGCCCGCTGTATCACGGCGGCGTATGTGACGCCGCTCTCCACCGCCTCCGCCGTCAACTTCACGGAGACTGCCGTCGAGCGGGGGGGCTTCAACCGCCTCCTCGTGGGCTCCCTCCGAGCCGCCGGGGCCGCCGGGGCCCTCTGGGGCAGGGGTGTTCCTCCGGTGGCAGGTGGTGCGCCACCAGAGCTCGCGACCGGGGCCGCTCCTACTCTCCTCCGCCGACGGCGGGTCACCACTGACCATGGCCCCTCGCCCACAGGCGATGGGGCCCGGCCCACGGGCCGTTGGGGTGGAGGCACAAGCGGCGGTGCCCGTCTCGTGCTCGGCGCGGGAAGGGGCGGGAACTCCCTTCCAGGTCCTCGTGCGGCCAGCGCTCTTTCGGGCACGGCGGAACTCCTCGCTTCCAGCCCGTCTAGGCGCGCATTAAGCGCACCGAGGGAGCTAAGGAGCAAAGCTCTGAGCTCCGCGAACGCTCCCACCTCGGATTGGGCCTGAGGTGGGGGGACAGGTGCAGCCTCCGCACGCGGGGGCGGTCTCCCGCTGAGACCCTGCTTGAGGGCCACTAGCTCCGCCCGCAGCTCCCCCACCTCGCCCTGCAGCCTCTTGTTAGCAAGGGCCAGCTTTGCGACCTCCTCGGTTCTGCCGCACGCGCACGGCGCCGCCTCCTTCTGCGGTAACGGCGCTGTTGGGGCCTCCCTTCCTTCAGCCGTCTCGGCGGCGCGGGCCTCAGCCACAAATTGGGTCAGGGAGAAGTCCGCGGCGGCATCACGCACACGCTGCGCCTCGCGAACCCCCCGCATCTTCTCCCGAAGCCGCTTCCTCGTGCTTCGGATGCCCTCTATGGTCGCCGCCGAACCACCGTGCGCCAGGGCCTTTTCTAACGACGCCTGAACGTCGCGGAGAAGCTCCTCATAGCTGGAGAGCTCCTCCGAGAGGTCCGCGTCTAGCTCGCTGCCGAGCTCCTCCCACGCCGGTCTGGGCAAGGTGTCACGCCCAGACCTGCCACGTCCTCTCCGCCCCGTACCCATTTTGAGCCTGGACGACTCCTCGGACCCATCCGACGAGTCCCCAGCACTCCGCGACCTCTTCCGGGTGTCGCCGCCCCCTCCTCGCAAACGCAGGACTCCTCCTGCCTCCCCCTCTCTCGCCTCGGTTACAAATTTAACACTCACCGACCCGGTAATCGGTGAGCGGCTGGCGCGAGCAGCGTAGTATCGCGAGCGGTTCTCCATGACAGATTTCACACATGGCCCCTGGATACGGACCATGCGCCGGGCGTCAGCCGGATCGCAAGACAAAAAACAACCCTCTTCAGACATTTCAAATTTTGTTTTTGGCGGCTATTAAGGGGCCGCCAGCTCCTCTTTCCCCCCCCCCCCCTGACGACGCCCAGAAGGGACGCCGTCCAATCTCCCCTCAAAGCCGCTCAGAAGGAGCGGCGAGTAGTGCGGCCTAAAGTAGACACGCACACAGGAGTTGCAGGGCCCAGAAGGGGCTCCCGCCTAGCCAGATGTTGGCCGATTGGGCCCAACTTTCTCCGAACGGAGAATGTTGGAGCCACTCGTTGCCCAGGATGCACCACGTGGAGGTCATCTGACTCGCACCCCAAGGAACCTAACCTAACCTAACCTAACCTAACCTAACCTAACCTAACCTAACCTAACCTAACCTAACCTAACCTAACCTAACCTAACCTAACCTTTTTTTTTTTTTTTTTTTTTTTTTTTTAACCCGGGGGAAACTTGCGTCCAAGTCATCCCACGGGGAGCAATGTGCTCAACCCGTTGTCGGGGTATGTGGGGTTGGGCGATGGTCTGCCCGACCCACTAAAACCCCCGGGGAATATCGACAAGCCGACGTTCAGGCTGAGCGGAACCCATTAACTGACTTAGCCCGCTACAACCTATCGGCAACGCGATGGCGTTCCACTTGTTTTACAGCCCAAGTGGGCTTTATCACGTGGGAGTCGATGGAGCGCTACGCTCCTTCATCGATGGCGATATGCGCCAGGACGACCGGACTTGCCGGCTCGTCTTCGATCTCCTCCGTCACGGACATCCCGGTATCTCTCATAGGAGAGGCATTGGGGAGGTCGGCAACGGGAGATGTGGCAAGAGATGCCGGCTCGTGACCTAGACCTAGGTACACCTCCGGCATCTCAAACTCCTCCATGGCCTCTTCAGGCCCCCTCTCTACGGTCGGACTACCGAGGGGCGGATTAACTCGTCCCCGGGTTGCCGGAGGGCCGCAGCTCCTGCCACCCATCGTGTGCGCTGCCGGTCTTTCGTGAGAGAGACAGATGGCGCACTTTGGCTCTCGGGAGCATTCCTTCTTTTTGTGCCCTTCACGGCCGCAGCGGTAACATAGACTACTGCGGTCCGTTAGGGATGGACATCTTTCCCTCACGTGCCCTATGCCCAAGCACCTGAAACAGCGCATTGGGCGGGGCGCCAATGCCGTTATTTTGGCAAAACACCACCCGATTTTCAATTGCCCAGCTCTGGCTAGTACCCTAGCGGCAGCCATTGGACACCGGACCAATGTAGACCCGTCGCCACTGTGAGCATTTCGGATCGCCCCAACATTGACACTGCTTTCAGGGCAGCCCCCTTTGGTAGCAATGGCTGCGACCAGATCTTCACTCACGACATGGTTATCGAGACCCGAGATACGGAGTTCTGCACTCTTCTCGGGTCTGTCAATGACAGCGATGTCGGATATCACCCCCACAAGTTTTTCGGCAAGTAGGTCTGCCTTGGCCGCTGAGTCGGGTCCTGGCACCTCTAGGAGCTTTGCTCCAGTGGCCGCTACACGGAATCTCAGGCCATCTGTGATTCCAAGCTCCTCTAGGTTTATGGCCGCCTTGGCTCGCTGTATGGCCTGGGCATAGGTGGTCCCCCCTTCGGCTGCCTCTGGCCGGATCTTAATGACAATGGCCGCCGTCTTAGGGGGGACCAGTCTAACCATTTTTTTGCCAACTGGTGGTCGTGGAACCGTCCTGTTAGAGGGGCGGGATGCCGGTTGCGATGAACGCTGCACGGCTGCAGCCTTTTGGGCTAAACTAGGCGCCGACTGCTGGACAAGACCTGTAGTCACAGCGGTCGTCGCCGAGGCCTTTCCTCTTCTCCTTTTCTTTTTGCCGACTGCCGGTAACCACTCATTCCCATCAGGAACCCGACTAGGTCCCGGCTGGGGTGGAGGGGCAATGGCGTCAGCAGCACCAGCTGTAGCGGCCGCATATGTGCTAGCCGCTGCTCTCGTATTAGGGACAGCGGAAGTCGCCGCCCTAAGTTTGTCCGCAGCGAGCGATGGACGCGTCCTAACAGGGGGGGGTGGAAGTCGCTCCTCAAGGTTATTAAGCCTCGAGTTGAGGGCTCCCAGTGAGGTGGAGACGGAGCGCCTGATTTCATCAAGCGCCCTCTCCACACCACTATTGTCAGTCGAGGGTGGGGGCAAGTGGCACCGATCAGGCGACCTCCTTACTTCGGAGACAGACTGCCGAAGAGCATCAAGCTCCTTCTGCATCCGCTCCATGTCCGTCCTGAGCTTTTTATTCTCGGCGCTAATGCGCTCGTTTTCTTCCGTTGCCGTCCTAGAGGAGAGGTTAGACAAACACCTCATAAGGACGGCAGAGGCTCTGTTCAACCGCCCCTGGTGAGAGCCTTTGAGGTTCCCGGAAGTCCGAGACACCTCCCGCACCGCCTCGACACACAGCAGTCCAATCTCCTTGATTGACTCTGTGGTCTGTCCCCTGTCGTCATCTGACGGGTCCCACTCAATTTTAGAGGCCAGCGCGCGCTCCATGTCCTCCTTGGCCTTCTTTAGCTGCTCCGCCAGCGTGACTCTAGGAGAAAGGGACTCCCTTGCCCTCCTTTCAAGGAAGTCTTTTCGAGAGCGCTCAATCGCCTCTTCTCCGACTTCAGCTCTGAAGCGCTCTCCTTCTTTCCTCCAGCCTTCCCGTATGGCAGCACGTTGAGCCGCCTCTTCCTCCAGTTCCTCAATGAGCATGCGGTCCACTTCCTCCTCATATGAGTGGAGTTCCCTATTGCGCAACTCATCTTGCGCAGACTTATGGCCAACAGAGGTACCAGATTTACTCCTTGCACTTCGACCCCGACTAGCTGAGGAAACCTTCTGCGCAGAGGAAACCGCAGGCTCGCTTCCATCATCATCAGAGTCGAGGAGTACACAATCAGTGTACGGTCTCTTACGACCCACTGTAGCCCCATCCAACTCGGCATCCAAGTCAATATAGGGGTCCAACTCCGAGACCGCCTTCGCGGAAGTAACCGCCGCAGGTCTCTGTTCGCTCTCTTTACCAGGGGTAGCCTTCGCGGACTGAACCGCCGCATACCCCAAATCACAAATTTGCTTGTCCTCTTCGGACATCTCAACCACGAGCTTTCGCTCCACCCTTTTGCCGAATCCATCCTCAGAATCCGGCACCTCTAACACCCTACTGCGCAGAACTTTGCCCCCCCCAGATACAAGGGGCATGCCCGGGGCCAACGAGACGGACGACTTAGCGCCCAGCTTGCTAGTCCCGGGGAGGGGTTCTCCCACCTGGCGGTGGGTACCCTCCTGGGGTAATATGATTTTAGGTCTGCTACTCATAGTGTGTTTTGGCAATTTGCGGGTTGCCATACCCCCCCTCACAGTGGCACTTTAGGGACTGCCCTTCCCCGCTGGACCAAAAAGGTCACCCACGCGCCGTCCACACGCCGAGGGTGCCCTATGTACTGTCGGGGGCGGGAGGTACCGACAGGTTTTTAGCCGGTGTTCTCCGGGGTGTTATTGAGTTTTCCTTCTCTTGGCCGTTTGGCCTCCGGTCTGCCCAATCGCAGCGTACCCACGTCGCCAACGGTGGGGTCGTTGCCGCAAAAGGGCAGATAACGACTTCGGGGTTGGCGTAAACCCCGGTTGCACTGCTCTCACCAGTGCCCCCTTTCCCCCCGTGCGACCTGAGAACCTTTAAGAGGCGGCCGTCTTTGTTGTACGACGCCCAGAAGGGGCGCCGTCAATAACTCCTCTCACTGTTCAGATGGAAAAGTGAGTTATGTGACCCAGAGTGGGCCACATATGGGAGCTGCAAGGTCCAGAAGGGACCCCGCCTAGTCAGATGTCAGCCGGCTGTGTCCAAGCGTCTACTACACGCAGAGCGGGAGACTGTTGGAAACAGCCGTTGCCCAGGGTGCACCAACGTGGAGGTCACCTGACTCGCACCCCAACCTAACCTAACCTAACCTAACCTTTTTTTTTTTTTTTTTTTTTTTTTTTACCCTGGGGAAAATTCCCTACGGAATCATCCCGCGGGTTGGGGCTACCCGCGGGGGTATGTGGGGTTGACCTGAGATGTTGTTCGGCCGACCCACTAAAAACCCCAGGGAAAACCAGACACGCCGGTACCTGGCTGACGCGGGACCTGTTGCGATAGTGATCCGCGCCATCCACCAGCCACGCCCCGTCGGGCGTCCCACTGCTGACTGCAATTGAGCCCCACAATCAGCGTGGCCCTTTCGGCCCCTCCTCCTGTGTCGGTTTTTTACCGATGAAACGGCCATCCTTGGACCTGGGTCTGAGCCGGGCCAGAGCTCCGGAACTCATTCCCGGGTCCTGTGCCTCCCTGACACCTTCGTCCCCGGTACCTCTGGAAGCAGAGGCATTGGGGGGGTCGGGCGCAGAGCTCGCAGTGCGAGGCGTTGAGGCTTCCTCTGCTGTTTCCATAGCCAACTCATCCGCCAATGGCGGGGTGGCCTCCCTCGGGGTAGTCTGAGTATCAGGGCGTGGCTCCGGCATCTCCGGGCGAGCCCTGACGACAGGGGGACTACAACC
Source organism: Eudonia mercurella (assembly GCA_963082485.1). NCBI lineage: Eukaryota > Metazoa > Arthropoda > Insecta > Lepidoptera > Crambidae > Eudonia > Eudonia mercurella. Next base: position 54,666 of record CAUJAO010000134.1, read on the forward strand.
CCTGCCACCCATCAAATGGCCGAATGGCCTGTTGGCCGCGACGCAAACTGCACACCGTGGTTGGCGTGTGCAGACCCTCGCCTGGTGTCCTAGCTGACCACACCGGAAGCAAAGTCCGGTGCGGTCAATAGCGGATGGGCACCTCTGCCTCGTATGGCCCACGCCCATGCAGCGGAAACACCGCATTGGGCGGGGCTCAAGGGCAACCACTGTGGCAGTACTCCACCCCAGGAGCAGCTTGCCTGTCACCACCAGCGCTTTGGCCGCTCGAATGGGGCAGCGCACGATGGTGGATCTCGCATTATCAGGGCCAGCTCTTATTTGGCCCACCCTCACGCTCTCAACGGAGCAATCAGCTTTCGCAGCAACGGCTGCGGCGACGTCGGAGGCGGTGATTGCGATGTCTAGCCCTGATACGCGGAGATCCGCGCTTTTTTCAGGCCGGACAACCGTGGCCACCTCCGACAACACCTGCTCGAGCCGTTGAGCGAGCAAGTCGGCCTTTTGGCCGCTTCCGGCACCCGGTACCTCTATAAGCCGCGCTCCCGTGGCAGCGGTTCGGGATCTCACGCCTTCCCCTATACCGAGGTCGGCGAGCGAGATCTCCTGCCTAGCTTTCGCGATGGTCTGGGCATACGTCATGCCCATCGCGATTGCTTCAGGGCGCAGCTGGACCACGATAGCCGCAGTCTTCGGCTGCCTTAGCCCGGCCCTCCTGCGCTTCCTCTTCTTCGGCGCCGCTTGCGCTACCGGGTGAACCGGTGGCACGGCTGCTCGACCCGGCACTGAAGCCGAAGGCGGAGTCGTCGTAAGTGGGCGAGTGGAAGGACTCGCCACAGCAGGAAGTGCCTTTCGGCCCTTCTTCCTCCTCGCACCACGGGGCACATCCGTCCACGTCTCAGACGGGAGTTGGTCCGGCGGCTGCGCTCTACTAGTGCCCGCTTGGGAAAGCGGGGCTCTAGGAGCCGACGTTTGGTCGCTGATAAGCGACACAGCTGAATGGCGAGGGGCAGTCACTCGTTTGCGCCCAGCCACCCTTGCAGGAGTAGGGAGAGAGGGGAAGTCCCCAAATCTCTCGCTCTCAACCACAGAGGGCGGGCGGACACTCTCCGAAGCCACCGATCTCGCCTCTAGGCGGTCCAGCCGTGCACCAATGGATATGGTGGACGCCTCCATCGTTTCTCTCATGTTGGCAATTGCTGCCAACAGAGGATCGTCTCGTCCGGGTTCGGAAGCGGCGATTTGAGGGCTCTGTGCCCAGCGCGGTGAGGCACTGTTCCGGCCAACCTCACTCCTCAGTGAGGCGACCTCTGCTCTCAAACCCTCCACAATCCCGCCTAGTCAGATGTCAGCCGGCTGTGTCCAAGCGTCTACTACACGCAGAGCGGGAGACTGTTGGAAACAGCCGTTGCCCAGGGTGCACCAACGTGGAGGTCACCTGACTCGCACCCAAACCTAACCTAACCTAACCTAACCTTTTTTTTTTTTTTTTTTTTTTGTTGGGGAAAATGCGTTACGCATTCGACCGCCAGGCCTCAGGGACGGCCCGGCAGGATATGTGGGACTCCCGCCCCTCCAGATGGTATGAGGGGGGTTTACCCACTAAAAACCCCAACGGTTCCAGTCTCACCGCTTGGCGACCGGGACAGGAACGAGACTACACTTCTTCTGCCCCAGTACTACGGTCAGCCTGAGGCTGCCCTCTCAATATAGTGTCGGAGACACTTCCTAAAAGCAAGTTCGGCCGTGCTAAGCCGGTGTGGTCCCCACCACCTCCGGCCTGGCCTCCCTGATGGTGGTGCGCTACCCATCGACTGCGCCGCAGCAGGTCGGGAGTTTCCTCCGCACGACAGGCGCCGCTTAGGAGAACAGTGCTCCTTTCCCCTTCTAGGCGTGGTGACTGTAAGTGTCATGACGACATTTCGTCGTCAGTCACCACCACCTCTTCATCTTCAGATAGCGGCGCCTCGGGCTCCGACTCCCTCACTGCGGCTTTTGGCCCGGCGATGGGTATCCCTCTGGTTGTAGGAGGGCCGCAACTCCTGCCTCCCATCAGATGGTCAGATGGGAGCTTTAAATCAGTGCAAATCGCACACTTAGGCGTAGCGGTGCACTCCGCATGTTTATGGCCCAGTCGGCCGCAGCGGAAACAAAGTTCGCTGCGGTCGATCACTGAGGGGCATCTCCCCCGGGCGTGCCCTGTCCCCATGCATCTAAAACAGCGCATGGGGCGGGGTTTGAAGATCTCGACCTGAGCGATACTCCACTCGACAACGACCCTCTTGAGTTTGCCCAACTCTTTGGCGGCCAATATAGGGCACCGCACCAGTGCTGAGGCGCCTCCGTCTGCGTGTTTCCTAATTGCGCCTATTTTAACGTCTTGCGCAAGACATCCTCCCTTCTCAGCCAACGCTAGAGAAATCGTCTCAGCGCTGGTGCATCCGTCCAGGCCCGAAATTCGCAGTTCGACCTTCTTCGTAGGCCTGGACACTACCGCCACTTCGGCCAGAACCTCAGCCAGCTTCCCTGCCAGCGCATCTGCTTTTGGCCCACTGTCTGCCCCGGGGATTTCGAAGATACGCGCCCCGGTGGCTGCCGTCTTTATTTTGAGACCTTCAATGCCTAGCTCAGAGAGCTTGATAGCACCCTTGGCCTGCAAGATTGCATCCTGATACGTCACGCCAGATGCAACTGCCTCTGGCCGCAACGTAAAGACTACCGCTGTGGTTTTTGGGAGCGTCAGTCGTGCCCTTTTTTTATGGGCCGTTGTGGCCAACGTTTTAGCCGGCTGAGGCATGCGGGCTGCCTGAATTGTGGCAGGCACTGCAGGCCGAGGTCCAGTCGCTTCTGCAGCTGGGCCTGCCTTCTTTTTGCCCTTTCTTTTTCGGGTCACCTTTTGCCATGCCGAAGGAGCCGAGTTAGGCAGCGCAGGGGGCTGGCTTGTACCGGGCTGCGGCATCGCACTGTCTAAAGCAGTCTCCGCGTATGAGCGTGCCGCTTTGGCTCTTGCTCTCGTCTGTGGGAGGGTCAGGGCAGGGAACGCCTCTGCTCTCCTGTCTGCCGCAAGTGGCGGGCGAGTCTGTGGAAGCACCGGGAGCCGCTTTTCAAGGGATTCTAGGCGAGTGTTGATCATCCCGCCCAGAGAAACCATTACCGACCGCGTTACTTCTTCTGTGAGAGTCCGGATGGTATCGGGCTCTTGACTCAGCCTTGTGGAAGAAGAATTACTTTCCTTGTTGAGAGACTTCTCAACAGTTTTGCGGAGAGCCTCCATTTCGGATTTCATCCTCTCCATCTCTTTACGCAGGGTTTTGTTCTCTTCGGAGATCCTCATCGTTTCCTCTGTCAGGGTACGTGACGCCACGTTTTCCAGAATCCGAGAGAGGGATTCTGCCGCCAGGTTTAATCGCTTCTGAAAGCCTCCCTGCAAATTTTTTGACTTCTGGCTGACCCCCTTGATAGCGTCAATGCACAGGTGGCCAAGCTCAGTCATCCTCGGCATCGAGGGGCACTCAGGAGTAGCCTTCAAAGGCACCCTGGTGGTGAGGGCCATCTCAATGTGAGCGTTGAGTCTCTGTATTCTCTCCTCCTCGGTGACCGGGGGAGGGCGGATTTCACGACCTGCAAACTCGTTTGTGGCGGCGCGCATTTCCGTGTCTTCAGTCTGTTTTTTCAGCAGTTGCCGCTCCTTAGACTGTTTAGCCTTGGCTGCTTTGGCGGCCTCCGCCTTCAGGCGGTCCGCCTCCTCGAGCTGCCTCAGCTGTTCCATAGCCCTCACCAGGCCTGCCTCATCGTTGTAGCCCGGATGTAGAGGTGGTGATTGCGGCTTCTCCATCACGGGCTGACTCACTTCACGTCCTGGTAGGACTCTTATACCTCGGCCTCGGTGGGCAGAGGAAATTTTCGACGTAGATGTCGAAGCCAGACACTCCGACACCGACTCATCGTCTGAGCCAAACAAGCTCGTAGCCGGGCGCTTTCGTCGACCAGCCGAAGTGTTAGACGGAGCACGAACGGGAGGGGTGGGGGAATACTCCTCCACGTCGTCAAAATAGTCCGACATAGCGTCGTCCCAGTCCGAGCCGATCTCCTCGTCTAGGAAGGGGTCATACCCCGACAACAGTTCCAGCGGAATGGGATAGTTGTCCTCCTCCGTAAGCGGATTAGCCGCCGTGCCCGAGCCGTCTAACTCGAACTCAACGACTCGCCTTCTCAGCACCCTTTTGCCAATCTTTTTGGCGGGTCCCCCTCTCTTGCTGGACGCACTCGTCTTTGTGACCGCAGCCACAGCAGCCTCGCAGACCTCCCTGTCTGCGTCCGACAACTCGACAACGAGCTCCCGAGGCCCACCTGATGTTAAAACACCCGCACTAGGCGCGCCACTGTCTTCTATGTTCCTCTCGGCCATGACATCCACCACGTCCAAATTGGACCCGACATCCACAACGTCCTTCGCGGACACGACCGCAACACCGTCCTTCTCGGACTCCACATCCTTTCTTCCAGGGACATCGTCACACCTTGGGGCCTGGTTGCCTACCCCAAGGGTGGTATCGGAGTTATCCGATAATGAAATTGCAGTCTTGCCCCCCCCAGAGACGGTGGGGCAGCCTGGGTCCAGTGAACTGGGCCCAGGGAGGGATTCTCCCGCCTCCCGGCGGGTACCCTCCTGGGGTAATGCTATTTGTGATTGCAATTCCATTTCATGACATTGATGGGTGTCACCCAGACAATTTGGGGGTTGTCATCCCCCTGGCAATTTAAGGGCTGCCGGTCCCTGATGAGACTGTGCAACCGTCACCCATGCGTCGCCCACACGCCAAGGGAACCCTATATACACGCGGAGGTCGGGAGGTATCCGTGGGGTTTTTACGACTTTTCCTTGTCTTCACCCGAAAGGGTTGCAGGCCTGACCCATAACACCACGTACCCAGCTCATGCCAGGACTGGGGTCGTTGTGGCGAACGGGACAGAACCCGCGACGACGACATTAATCGAAAGGTGGCATGAAGCCCTCGATACACCTCACATGCGTGTAAGACGCTTGAAAGGTGCCCAGAAGGGGCACCGAACTACCCTTTTTTCCCCCCCTTGTAACGACGCCCAGAAGGGGCGCCGTCAAAACTCCTCTCAAAGCCACTCAGAAGGAGCGGCGAGTGTGCGACCCAGAGTGGGCACGCACATTGGAGGTGCAGGACCCAGAAGGGGCTCCCGCCTGTGTTGGATTGTTAGCCGGCCAGACTCATAGCAAACTCCTCATTGGAGGAGGATGTTGAAGCTGCCCGTTGCCCAGAGTGTACCACGAGGAGGTCACCCAACACACACCCCAACCTAACCTTTTTTTTTTTTTTTTTTCCCAGAGGAAGTCATTACGACTACCGAGGCCTTGACGAGGCCCCGGTTATGTGGGACTCACCCGTCCGCCTTTCCACAACCCACCGACTATCCGGAGACGCCATTGTCTCCAGTCGGCTGTCAAGGGAGAAGCCCAAGACTGGGAAGGGTGAGACGGAGGGGGATACCCACTAAACCTCTGGGGGACCACAATCCGATACAGTGAAGACCGCGGGGCCTTTCACTTGGGAATTGAACCGCGGAGTTCACCCTGACACCTGCGTGATCACCCGTGTCGGCCCCTCCGCACTTTGTGCGTTTAGAGCCGGCACGCGCGATCACACAGGTGGTACGCGTTCGCGACGTCTAATGCCACACCACACCCTCCTTGGAGGGAATGTTGTGGTTTAACCTCTAGGGAGGTTACCTCAGTAGGCTACATAATCCGGATGGGGACAATGTAGCCTTAACACACATACACACATACATACACAGACAACGAGCACATACGACACACATATTTACATATCCGGCTTTGTTCGCAGGGCACCAGGCACACCGCGCTATGGGATCCAGATTACGGAGGGTGGAGATCCGCATCCCTCCGCCTCCTTCTCCGCCTCCGTCTCCTGGCAGGAGTGGCGTCCAACGCGTCTTCGCGCGCCCTCTCCGCCCCCTCCTTCAGGCCCATGACCTCATCGCAGAATCGCGACACCGCATTCCATTGGCTCTCGCTCTCCAGCATTGCAGCTACAACGTCTGGGAGAGCGAGACTTCCCCTTCCCCCCAATGCCATCTCCAACGTGCGTCGCTGCGAGGCGAAGGCGCTGCACACCTGAAGGGTGTGCTGCGCCGTGTCCTCAGCAGCTCCGCACTGATGGCAGTCAGGCCCCTCCTCTTTACCTATTCGGCACAGGTACTTACCGAAACACCCGTGATCGGTCAGCACCTGTGTCAAATGGTAAGTCATTGCTCCGAACGGTCGGTCAATCCAGTTTGGCAAAACTGGTCGGACAGCCTCAACCGTGCGAACACCAGCAGCCGGGAACTCCAGATTCAGTTCCCACTGCCACACCGCCATCTCACGAGCAATTCGTCTGCAGCCCAGAACCTCCTCTACGGTTGGGCGTTCACCATCGGCTCCTCTCTCCGTGCGGAACTCGTAGACCTCGGTAAGAACCTTGGCCTCGAGTTCCCACGGGATCATGCCCGCTAAGGCCGTTGCCGCCGAGAATGACACCGTCCGATATCCCCTTATCGCTCTCACCGCAGCCACTCTTTGTGGTCTTCGTAGGAAGGCAATGTTCCTGCGGGAGAGCGAATCGGACCAGGCCGGTGCACCATAGAGTGCCATGCTGCGCAGCACTCCAGCGTACAACCTCCGGCAGCTCTCGCCCGGGCCTCCAACATTCGGCAGGACGCGCGCGAGCGCCATCGCCGCCTTCACAACCCGAGGCGCCATCTCGGAGAAGTGAGGCACGAACGTCCAACGGCTGTCAAGAGTAAGTCCCAGATATTTCATCCGGGACCTTATCTCGACTTGAGTGCCGTCGACGTCGATCGTCCTGTTGCCGGGGGGTCTACCACGGGGGCCGTGAAAGACCATGGCCTCCGTTTTCGATAGGGCCACTTCCATCCCTAATAGGCGGATTCTCGAAACGGTCAAAGTGGCCATGACCGACGCCAGCCTAACTGTACGCTGGTAGTCACCGCCGCGCGCGGTGACTAGGGTGTCATCTGCATAGCAGATGACCCCCGTCCTGGGGAGGCAAGTCCCCCTCAGGACCCAGTTATATCCGATGTTCCACAAGAGGGGTCCGAGGACCGACCCCTGTGGAACACCGCACATCATACAGCGAGCACTAATGCGCTCAGCGCCCTTCTCCAGGTACAGAACCTTTCTGTCCTGGAGGTAATCTTCCAGTATCCTTCTAAGGTACCAAGGTATCCTGTGGTATCTGAGGGCCTGGATTATACAGCTAAAGGGGAGGGTGTTGAAAGCGTTCGCTATATCTAGCGAGACCGCCAACACCCTTTCCCCCCTCGCAACTGCCGCATCGGTAGTACGCCGCAGGGCCAGTATCGCGTCCACCGTAGACCTGCCCCGGCGAAACCCGTATTGAGATGGCTCAATGTTGGGCCCGCCGGCGTCCAGATGCTCGACGATGCGGGCAGCGAGCACACGCTCAAAAAGCTTGCCCGCCTCGTCCAGCAGGACGATCGGCCTGTAGGCCGATGGCATGTCCGGTGGACGTCCTTCCTTCCTGAGAAGACAGAGCCGGCCCTCCTTCCATACCTTAGGGAATCTTCCCTGCCGAAGGCAACAATTCAGGAGGCCGGTCAGTCTTCCTCCGAGATGGTCTAGGGCGATAACCAGCGCCTTGCCGTGAACGCCGTCCGGCCCGGGCGCCTTTCTTTTCAGGCGGAGGCGCTCGACGGCATATTCCATCTCCTCCTCGGTTATCCGAGGGATGGAGCCCACATCGCGGCTCTCCTCCACCTCCGGAGCAACAAACGGAGCCATCAAAAAGTGACGGGCTGGGAAAAGCTCGTCCACAATTCTGGACAGGAGTCCCGGGTCGAATGACTCAGTGGGGGGGGCCGAGTTCCGGTACCTGTTCCTCACCGTGCGGTATGGCCTCCCCCATGGGTCCCTGTCCAGGTCCGCGAGAAACTCATTCCAGGCCGATGTTTTGGCCCGGAGAATCTCCACCTGCAGACTCTTTCTGACTGCCCTATAGGCGGTGTAGAGTTGGGCCTCCTCGTCCCGAGTACGCCGCCTTCTCCTGCAGTGTTGGTAGTCCCGCCGCGCCAGTATACTGGCGGTGCGCAGGTCGGCAATTACCTGGGACCACCAGTACACCGCCCTCTGGTGGGGCCGGTCTCCAACTCGGGGCATGCCAGCATCGCAAACGCGGGTAAGTGACCCCTGAAACCTTGCCGCCTGAAGGTCCACATCCATAGACGCCGGTGGGCTCGGGAACCAGGTCTCCAACAATGCCGCCTCGTTCGCCGCCTCGCGATCCAGGCGTGTTAGGGCCCACTTGCGGAATCGAGCTGTTCGGACACCGTCTCCTGGCCGGAGGGTGGTCAGGGAGACGGGAGAGACACTCATCCACACGTACTGGTGGTCAGAGAGGGTCTCCTCCCCCTCCATGACCCTCCACTCCGTGATTCGAGCAGCGACCGCAGGGGTGGCAAAGGAGACGTCGACTATCGACTCCCCCTGCCACCGAATGCAAGTGCTCACGTTGCCTCGGTTCAGGAGGACAAGGCCACTCTCCACCACGAACTCCTCCACCTCCGTCCCCCTGCGGTCGGTTCTCCTGGACCCCCACACGGTGGAATGCGCATTTAAGTCGCCCGCTAACACGACTTGCAGTGGGGACAATCGCCGCACCACGCCGAGGAGTTGTGCCATGAACCGTCTGAACTCTCTCAGTGGACGGTTAGGAGAGAAGTAGACGGCCACCAAAGCAACGTCACCCCAGGTCACGGCAACGTAGCCTGCACCCCTCTCTTTCAGTACAATGGGGGTCGTCCTGCTGTCGGACAGAGTGGCGACTAACGCCAGCCCCTTGGTGTCCCCGATCCAGTTGGACCCGATGGGCACAGAGTGCGGCTCCGCCACAAGAGCCACACCGACCCCCCACTCCGTCATCTGCTGCACAAGCAGGTTTTGTGCGGCGACGGAGCGGTTGAGGTTCGCCTGCAAGATGTTGTAGCTAGGCCGTGCCGACATCGGGTCCCGGTTTTGCGCAGTCCATAGGCTCACTGCGAGCAGGAGGAGCAGACGTCTCTACTACAGCTCTCCACGGAGGGATTTTACTCTTGGTAGGAGGGGGGCGGCAGGCTCTGCTTCCCATCACGTGCCTGGCCGGTCGCTTGCTTTCAGCGCACACCACGCAGTGGGGTTCCGCAGCAGGACAGACCGCCGCCATGTGCCCTTCCGTTCCACACTTAAAGCAGAGGTTGCCGCGGTCCACCTTGGAGGGGCAGGTCGGCCGCGTGTGGCCCGTGCCTAGGCATTTATAGCACCTTGTGGGGGAGGGCTCCAGCGCAGTCACCTGCACAGTTCCCCACCCTATGCCAACAACACTGCCCTTCTCAGCAAGCTTCTTGGCCGCCAGGATCGGGCATCTGATAATAGCCGTCCTGGGCCTCCACCCTTGGCTCTCCCAGATCGGCGCCACAAAGATCTCGCTCGCCAGACAATCCGCCTTGAGCGCAACCGCATTAGCAATCGACTCACAGGTCAAGAAGTCATCAATTCCTGTGAGCCGTATTCCCGCTAGCTTGACCGGCCTGTTGATGCGAGCCTCATCGCCGATCACCTCCGTCAATTTAGCCGCGAGTTTGTCTGCCAGAGGTCCGCTGGTAGTGCCGGGGATCTCCAACTTTCTACCACCGGCGGCTGTGTTGCGGATCCTGAGGGACTCGACTCCAAGCTCCCCCAGGTTGATGCCTCCAACTGCCCTGCCCATGACTGAGGCGTAGGTCGCTCCCTTTGCCTTGGCCTCCTCACTGAGGGTTATGGTGACAGCAGAGGAGCGAGGCACCACAAACCTGATAGGCGCTTTGGCGACCGGAGCGGGAGGGGTCCTGTTGGGGCCCTCCGGGCCTTTTTGGGCTGCCTGAGCTGCCCTTCTCCTTCTCCCTCTCCTTTTCTTCCTCCCACCTTCAGCCCTTTTCCAGCCGTTGGCTGGAGTAGCCGCAGCCGCGTCGAGTGACGGCTCGTGGCCAGGAGCAGCCGAAGCAGGAACAGCCGAGACTGAAGCGACTGTAGGAGTGCCCGGAGGAGGAGCCCTCTTGGATGGAGCAGCCAGGTAAGTCCTCGCAACTTTTCCAGGTTTCACTAACTCTCTTTTCTTCTTTTCAGGTGCAGGTGCAGCTGTGGCGGCAGGAGCAGCAGCGGCGGCGGCGGCGGCGGCGGCAGCGGCGGCGGTAGCGGCGGCAGTGGCGGCAGCAGTGGTAGCGGCAGCAGCGGCATAGGAGGCACTACCAGCGGCAACTCTCTTCCTGTCGCTTGCTAGGGAAGGTCTAAGTAACGGCTCCGGGCCCAGCCTCAGGTCGACATTGCTTTTAAGGGCACCGATCATATTGGCCGTTGTTGCCAAGATCTCAGCCTTACCCCTTTCCATCTCCCGCGAGAGCATTGCCGACATGTTCTCAAACATTCGGCCTAAGTCTGGCCCCTCAGCCACGACAGGGGGAGCTGGGGTCCTGAGGCGGTTGTTCGCCCTGTTGGACTCCTCAAAGCCTTGTTTGAAGGCTTTCAGCTCGTCCTGCAGAAGGGTAATTTGGCTCGCTTGAGTCGCAATTTGCGCATTCAAGCGGCGGATCTCTTCCTCCGGAGACGTATATTTAAGAGTGCTGACCATACCGCCTATGTATGTGGCCGCCTCTTTTATCTCTTTCGTGCCTTTTACGTTGCCCGGCTTCCCAACCGCCATCATAATCGTGGCGACTGCTCTCTCCGCACACCGTAGCATATCTGCCCTGTTGACGACCTTTTCCTTGTCGTATTCCAGGGTTCGGGCGGACTCGCTCCCATCCTTGGGACCCTTGGCACTCTTCATATAGGTGCTGCGGGGGTTGTCGCCCTTGTTCGCAGGCTCCGGGCACTCGGACGAGGATCCGTCATCAACGAGTACTGCGCCCTTTGCTGCCCTGGGCAAAAACTCCCTGCAGGAGACCGTCTCACCATCGGCCAGCAGGCCCTCCTCAAGCGCTTGTTCGTGGCCATCGCTATCATTCCGCAACTTTTTCTTCGCGTCAGAGAGTCCAATATAGACCCCAGAGCGATGCGCCGCCTTGCCCCCACCACGCTGGGCGGTTCCGATCTTGGCCGGCTTTTTCCCTCTCGCTGAGAGGCTTTCATCGGACGAATCCTGGTCCAAGTCAGCCTCCTCGCGGGGTCTCTTGTTTCCAATGGGCACACTCGTGTCCATTTCCTCTCCCTCTAGTTCCCGTTGCCGTTTCCTTTTCCAGTACCCGCTCTGGTTCCGATTCCGACTCGGTAACTGTCAACAAGTCGACTGGGGCCTCCATCCCGGTTAGGGAGACGCACTCCGAGTACTCGTCGTCATCCTTTGGCGACCCGTCTTCGTCTGACACGACGATGTCACCTTCCTCATTTTCTCCGCCCTTCTCGGGCTCTTTGCTCGACCTTCCAGGAGCATCGTCACACCTTGGGGCCTGGTTGCCCACTCCAAGGGGACCATCGGTAGCAGACTTCACACGTGACGGCCCGGTAACCATCCCGCGCTGGGCGTCAGCCAGAGAGTATGACAGACGCAATCCTCCACTCGACTTTGTCGATCTTCCAGAGGCATCCTCACACCTTGGGGCCTGGTTGGCCACCCCAAGGGTGGTACCGGAGTTATCCGGGAATGGGATCGCAGTCTTGCCCCCCCCAGAGACGGTGGGGCAGCCTGGGTCCAGCGAACTGGGCCCAGGGAGGGATTCTCCCGCCTCTCGGCGGGTACCCTCCTGGGGTAGTATTGTTTGAGATTGCGACTCCATTATTGACATTTTTTGGGATGTCTCCCAGACAATTTAGGGATTGTCATTTCCCTGGCACTTCGAGGGCTGCCGATCCCTACAATGGCACGACAAGTTGCCCATGCGTCGCCAACGCCAAGGGCACCCTATATACGCCGCAAAGGGCGGGAGGTATTTGCGGGGTTTTTCCGACTTTTCCTTGTCGACGGCACACACTGCAGGTCTAAACCGAACCGCCACGTACCCAGCTTATGCCAGGACTGGGGTCGTTGTGGCGGCCGGAACAGAACCCACGACACCTCGAACAACACAAGACACAACGGACAAGACACAAAACCGAAGCAACAGAGGCTGGCATGAGGCCTTCGGTGCAACGGCGGAGGCGATGAACGCTTGAAAGGCGCCCAGAAGGGGCGCCGAACTACCCCTTTCCCCCCCATGTAACGACGCCCAGAAGGGGCGCCGTCTAAACTCCCCTCAAAGCCGCTCAGAAGGAGCGGCGAGTGTGCGTGCCCAAAGTGGGCACGCACGGAGGTGCAGGGCCCAGAAGGGGCTCCCGCCTGTGTCGGGTTGTTAGCCGGCCAGTCTCAAAGCAAGCTCCTCAATGGAGGAGGATGTTGAAGCTGCCCGTTGCCCAGAGTGTACCACGAGGAGGTCACCCAACACACACCCCAACCTAACCTAACCTAATCATCATTTGAAAATCTACTTCACCTATAAAAAATATACAATAATCGGTCCGAGTAAAATCCTGTAATTTTGTCTCAATACCTACTAACAGTTGCTCCATACCTGCACCGGGTGACAAATAGTGGCATATGTTAAAGTTATTACTAAAAACTTTTTGCATTGTTTTAAAAACTTTGTTTGTGCTGTTACTACTTAACACTAATAATTTGTTTTTCCCTTGAATAGACATAGTATTACAATCATTGTCCGGTAGTTTTCTCGTTGTTGTTTTGTTGACATTAGATTGAGGTGAAGTTTCCCACATATCAGTTTGACAACTTTGGTGTGTTGAAGACCTCCTAACGCCATCTATCGAATCTTGAGAAAACTGCTTAACTGGTTTACCAACGTTGCAAGGCGTAGTTGTATTCACGACAGCGTCCTTCATCAGATGGAAATTTGGAGTGCTAAATAGTCCGCGTGTAGTTAATTTAATTCGTTTTGCTGTCGGTGTGTAAAATTATCCAGTTTTTCTATTACAAGATGAGGCATCAGTCTTTAAAGTGTAAAACACATCCTTAAACATCAAAATCTTTTTTTTATATTCAGCATTTTTGGTTTTTAACGACTCGTTTTCAGCTTTAATACGAGTTATTTTGTTATGCGCACTCTGTAGTTCCAGTCTTAACTCATTTATTTCTGCCTTGAGAGGAATTAAGTTTTCAGGAGACATATTCGGAAGACTACTAGAACTGCCATCTAATATGCTGTTTAGGGATGAGTTTTCTTCAGTCCGTTCTCCATCCAGATTGCAACCGTCATTGTCATCATTGCTGAAGGATAGTGTTTTAGGACGACGAAAAGTGATATTTTCCAGAAAATTATTGAACGCCATCTATGTCGCGCCGAGAGTACTATATCTGTAGAAGCGCGCCAGCGCACACCCATGTACCCTGTTGTAGACCGAGACGTCACTTTTGGTTGGTTGATTATTACGCGAATTACGACTTTCTCGGTAATGTCATTAGAGTTTATTCGTCTTTGATCACTTGGTTTTATTTTGAATCAGATAAACGATCACTGCAGGAATAATTCGTTATTTTCACTAATTTGTTATAACTGTGCACTGAATTATGTTAATCGATGATTGTTCGTTATTATTAATGTTGATCAGATGTTTTTCCGTGAGAAATTCTGTAGATTTCAATATTATTCACCCTCCATCAATATTAGCCCGCAATTACAGAATCACTGCATCTTTTTTCTTTCCGCTTCCTAAACTATGCTGTGTGTGTTTGCAAACGCTGTTCTTCTATATTATATGTGAGTGTATTCCGTGTATTGTTTTATGGACGAACATCAAACCACCTTACGTAAGTAAGCCAGACTATTATTTGTGAATCAACCTCTAGTACGTACGATAGCCCGATATATATATATGTCGGAGTTATTTCATAGACTAGTAACGGCATCTATCGATATTAGGCTGAATAGCTTGGCAGAATAGCTTGGCAGAATAGCTTGGCATTATGAAATTATCCCTGAGTCAGTAGTTCGAGCGAGTAGTGGGAGCATAGTGAGTCTATGACATCTGTCACTGTCACTTGTCAGTGAGGTAACGTTAGTTTGTGAAACTCACTCTCGCACTCACTTTACTTCTGGAGCTCGACTGTGCCGGACGTGTGCGCACTGACTCTATTCTACGCACAAAATGGCGGACGGAGACGACGCTTTCCAACGAAAGCCGTTTCCATCCCCGACATCAGAAGTGGGATGTAACCTTTGCTCTACGGATGTAATCGACGCGAACAACTAGAAGAAAACGATGCCAAGTTTTATCGTAAATGACAACGGATGTTGGAACAGCAAAATCAGAATTGGATGGCGTTACTTGATGTTCAGAAAGCACATGAGGAGATTCATTACCGGAGTTTATACGCGTGCGTAGCTACAGTCGACGTATGGATTGCTACATTCTCCATATTTAGAGGCACGGATCCTTTTGCAAACATGTGCCCACGCGCTCATACCATCACTGCGGGGCACGGGGAAGGGCGCTACTAGCAACTGCGGTGCAACCGGCAGCAGCGACACCGACACCGGCAGCATGGCGAGCAACGTGAACCAGCGTCATCGGGTAAACAGACCTGTGCTGCATCGGCAACCCTGCTGGACGCTGAATGTTTCTGGTGATGTTTTCATGATTCAGTATGATTATTTTATAATGCTTAGAAATTTCTATGATAAAAAAGTCAAATAGCCAGAGGAAAACGTTTACTTACCGAAGTGACAATGAGAGTTACTGGACAATCTAATGTTATTAGCACTGTACTGTTGGTTATTACAGTTGGACAAGTTTATTACAGGTGATTTTGTCTTGGTTAAAAATAGTGAACAAAACAAAACCAAGTTAGATAATAAATTTAGAGACTCGTTTTTTATAACTGCGGCATTAGAAGTAGACTTACTAGAACTTAGGTTTAGTACCCCATAGACATGAGAGTTTGTTAGAGAGAGCCAGTAGTTTATTAAATGATGAGCTGTGTGCGGGTACCTGATGGAGGTAGCTCATGATTATGATACGTTGAAAGCATTAAATTCTAAGCGAACTTACAAATACACACACTATAGATTAACAGGGATGCCAGAAGGTCATGTACCAGTCGAAGTTGAGGTGGAGGTACATTGTGACCCGATTGATAATGAGTAAAGTTGTTGTGTGAACTCGAGTTAGTGCTCTAATGGCTGTAACAAGTGTCGACCATACCAGTAGCTATTACATAGTCGTAGCCCGGTAGAAATTGGTGTCTATTGAGGAAACTCAAGATGTCCGTGGGTGCGCGGTGCGTGTTTAGCTCTGGCGGAGGTCGTGGTCTAACAGGACAGTAGTGTGTAGTCAGAGGGTGATGCAGACGTGCGCAGGGTTCCACTGAGATGGACACGCGTAAGCGACTGGGATCGCTATTCGGCTGTGAGAGCCGTGGCATTGGAGGGGTAACTCGAGGTGATTTTAAAGCTTACATAGCTTGTAAATAGTGACTTTTGATTTGTGCAACGAATGGTTAATGGCCCTGGTTACCTGGTTATCTAGTTTGGATTTGGATTGTCTAGTTACCTTTTCTTTTGTTATGTTACATTTGATTTGTTATCTTTCTACATCGAAAAGGTTTAGTTTTCAGTTTTAAATAAGTTAGTCTTATGTAGAGTGTATCGGTAATAAGGTTCAATTTTGCTTGGGGGTTTGTAGAAAATAAAATACGTGCTCACACTTTGCTTGTTTATTGAGAACTAACTAACGACAACCTTTACCAGCGTTATAAAGGTAACGTAGTGCATTTGGGGCGTAAATTGCTAACATAATTAGATACAACATGCCGCCCACCAAAACAAAGTTTTTTAATAACTAATGATTCACTAGATACTTATGCAACGATTTTCTAAAAGTATAAATTTCTTTACTACCTACTTTAAAGACTCTAAACTATGAAAAACACAACACATTTCAAATATTAACTAACAATCAGTTTACATTTATTCAAATTATTGACAAACCTACAGCTAATGACTTGTAAACAACATGCAAAAAAACTTGGTGCAATATAAAGGTAAGAACATACTATCCCATATTAACTTTTTAATTAATTTCAAATACTGTTAATTGGAAGTTGACATAATCTATTAACTGAACGTTTAATTATTTTACCACGACACTTAAGACTATATACTCGGCATAATTTATCAGCACCTGGATGTTTTTGTGTAATTCGTCCCAGCGCCCACTTACCCGGTGGAAGATGGTCTTCCCTCACCAGAACTACGTCTCCTTCTTGGAATTCCTGTTTAGGGTTAAGCCATTTGGGTCTTTGCTGCAACCTGGCTAGGTACTCATTTTGCCATTTATGCCAAAAGTCTTGTATCAGTCTTTGTACGTGCTGCCATCTTGACAAACGATTCCAGTTTACATCTGTTAAATTGGGCTGAGGAACGATGATTGGCGCTTCACCAATAAGAAAGTGCCCTGGAGTCAGTATTTCTAAATCTTCTGTATCAGAATCATTAATCGGACACAATGGGCGGGAATTAAGGCAAGCCTCAATTTGGCATAATGTGGTGGACATCTCTTCGAATGTAAGGTTGGTGGTTAAAATCTGTTTGAGGTGGTACTTTATGGATTTCACCCCGGCTTCCCATAATCCACCAAAATTAGGGCTGTATGGAGGGTTAAAGTGCCATTGGGTCCCGTCTTCCGCTAGTAAATTTACTAGGTTTGATGGCATTTCTAATTTATTGTCATTCCACATGTCTTGGAGCTCCTTACTCGCACCAACAAAATTAGTTCCTCTGTCGCTCCACAAATGACAACATCGGCCTCTTCTGGCTACGAAGCGCTTAAAAGCACCTATAAAAGAAGCAGTACTCAGATCGCCTACCAACTCAAGATGTAAAGCCTTGGTAGCCATACATATGAAAATACAAATGTACCCCTTTGTACATTTGTTTCCTCGACCCCTTGACATCAGAATTTGAAGCGGGCCTGCGAAATCCACCCCTGCATTAAGAAACGGACGAGCCGGTGTAACACGTACTTTCGGTAAGTCTCCCATTTGTTGATTTCTAGAATTAGCTCTCAGTTTTGCACAAATAAAACATTTTTGTATAGTTAATCGTACCAAATTCTTAAGTTTAGTAATCCAAAATTTTGATCTCACATAGTTCATGGTCAACTGAACTCCACCATGTAGTGTTTGTTTATGTGCATCAGATACAACCAAAGCAGCTAATGTATTTTTACAGCTTATCACCATTGGATATTTCGTGTTATAAGATATTTCAGCATGTCGCAAACGACCGCCCACCCTGAGGATATTTTGGTGATCAAGAAATGGATTTAGGTTTCTTATTTGACTTTTTATATTTACAGGTTTGTTATTCTTTAAACAATCTATCTCGTTTTTAAATTCCTTTGCTTGTACTATTCTCGCACAATTCTGTAACGCTTCATTTAGTTCTTTGGTTGTAATAGTATTTGACATTGTGTTCTTAATATTCCTTTTAAAATTTATAAATCTTTTACAATATACTATAGTTTTAATTAATTCTTTCAAGGTTTCAAATTCATCAAATTGGGTAAGTATAGTTCTTTCCTTAGTTTCTATTTCTTTTATATTTAAATTTACACTAATCTCCTTTCTTTCTTCCAGGTCTACTAATGTGTCTTCAACTTCGTGCATCTTTATTACTTCGTGTTTCAACCAATCGGGTCCTCTCCACCAGAGTGTATAATTTTCCAATTCAGGTAGGAGCATACCACGAGAGGCCACATCAGCTGGATTCTCCTGTGATTTAACGTGAAACCATTTGTGGCCAATATTGTCAATAACTGTTACCACACGATTTCTCACAAATGTTTTCCACCTTCCAGGGTCACCGCGTAACCATGAAAGCACTATTGTGGAGTCAGTCCACGCATAAATTTGTGTCTTCGGGATTCGTGTTGCTTCACTAATCTGTTTTAGTAGTTTCGACAACAATACTGCTCCGCATAGTTCCAGTCTTGGCAGTGATACTGGTTTTATAGGAGCAACACGAGATCTGGCTGCAATCAACCCTGTTTTGTATTGTGCATCTTGCATCTGTACTCTAAGGTAAGCAACGGCACCATAAGCCTTGGTGGACGCGTCACAGAAACCATGTATGGTAACAGTAGGTAATGTATCGTTAGTTGTATTTAACCATCTACATATTTGTATTTTGTTCAAATTTTCTAAATTCTTATCTCTAACCATTCTTCTTTGATTTCAGCTTCGAGTGCTTCGTCCCAAGTAACACCTTTTAGCCATAATTTTTGCATTAATAGTTTCGCTGGGAGCAGTGCAGGAGTCAACCAGCCAAGCGGATCAAATAGATGTTGAATCTCAGCTAGGATACATCTTTTTGTAATGTTCTTAGATGGAGGAGGTAAGGTAGCAAGGTATTGCAATTTATCTTCTTCTGTGTTCCAAGACAAACCCAATGTCCTTACTGAGCCACCCTCGCTCATATCTGTTTTCACATTGTTATTAGCCTTTTTTTGTCTAAACTCTCTTCTGAACTTAGGACTATTGGACGACCATTTTTGTAAACAAAATCCTCCTTTGTCAAGAATATTTGATATTTGATGTGCCATGTCTATCGCTCTCTCCTCGTTATCCTGGCCAGTCATTAAATCGTCCATGAAAAAATCTCTCCTAATTGTATCCGCTGCTTCTGGATGTGTCTTACCTTCGTCTTCTGCAACCTGCTGAAGGGTTCTAACTGCAAGGTAGGGTGCAGAAGCTGTTCCAAAAGTTAGTCTTAGCAATCGATAATCCTTTATTGGTGATTTTGAGTCGTCACGCCACAATATCCGTTGGTAGTCAGCATCACCTTTGGTTACTAGTACTTGCAGGTACATTTTCTTGATATCGCTTACAAAAGCGATTCGCTTTAAACGCCATCTGATAAATAAAGATCGCAAATCTTCTTGCAGCTGAGGTCCAATCAATAACTCATCATTCAATGAAATATTGTTAGTGCCTGGCGATGAAGCGTTGAATACCACTCTAGTTCTAGTTGTTTCGCTTGATTCTTTAATAACAGCGTGGTGTGGAAGGTAAACAGATGGTTTGTATAATTCATTTTCAGGTACTTCTTCCATGTAGTTCAAGGTAAGTAATTCTTCCATAGCTTTGTTATACTCCGTTCTTAAATTGCATTTTTTTTCTAAACGTTTTTCTAACTGTTGCAGTCTCTTTATTGCAATCTCCCTTGTATTTCCCTCTATGCTTTTAATTGGTTCGCTTTTAAAAGGTAATTTCACGATATATCTGCCTTGTTCATTTCTTTTTAAAGTAGTTTCATAAAGTTTTTGGCACGTTTCTTCATCCTTTGTAAGTTTATTTTTATTATCATTATCTATTTCCCACAGTTTGTATAATATGTCATCAAGTTCAATGTTATGATGCATAACCATTATTGTTTCATCTGAAGTGCAGCTTTGTATCTCACCAAAGAGAATCCATCCAAAACTTGTCTCTTGTGCACATGGTGAACCTGTAGGACCTCTTATAAGATTGCTTTTCAGAATATGGGCATACACTTCAACACCTAGTAACAAGTCCACTTTTCCGGGCTTGTTAAAACTTGGGTCTGCCAGGAAAATATGTTCTAAATGTGTCCAGGTGTGTGTTAAGTTCACGAGTGACATAGCTGGCAGCTTAGTTGTCAGCTGTGTTGGCATTACATAAGTGTTCACGGTAAGTTGGAATTTATCATCATATCTGGACAGAAGTTGTATTTGAACTACTTGATGGACTTCTGTTTGTGTTGATCCAACTCCTGTGATGGTTCCTCTCGCTGCTGTTCTTTTAATTTTTAATAGTTGTGTCGCTCGTTCGCTTATAAAACTTGCTTGTGACCCTTGGTCTATCAACGCGCGCAAAATGGTTATTTGTCCTTTGCTGTCCTTTACAGGTATCAATGCTGTTGCAAGCAATGCTGTGGACTTTTTCGTAACTATATTTGAAGACATTGCAACGACAGGTTGATTACTTTCGTTAGGGTCTTCTTCTTCCGTAACTTGGCTGTGGTGAGTTTGCAGATTGTCTGACTGTTTCACAGGTTTTGTCTGGTGTAACAGCGAGTGGTGTCGTCTATTGCATACCTTACATGACACTCGAAGTCGACATCTCATAGCGGAATGGCCAGGTATCAGACAATTGTAGCATAAATTCTTTTCTCGTACAAACTCACTTCTTTGTGTAGGATTTAGTTTTGTGAATTCTTTACAATGGCAAAGTGTGTGTGTATCGTTACACATGGTGCAGGTCTTCGTAGTCGTCGGTGTTGCGGAAACATGGAATGATCTGGTTGTAGTTGGTCTGCTTTCCCTTGTGACAGACATTGGTGTAAGTAACTCCAAAGTGCGAAATTTAGCCTCTAAGAAGTTTTTTAAGTCGTTCCAAGAAGGTAATTTATCAGAATCAGGACTGTAAACAAAGTCTTCCCAAGCCTTATGCGTGTCCACATCTAGCCTTTGTATAACTATGTAAATCACCATTGGATCCCAAGCATCTGTAGACACTTGCAGGTTACTAAGGCTATTTAGGCATTCTGTTGTGGTGTCAAGTAGGCCTTTTATCTGATTCGCTGTCGGCGATGTTATCTTCCTTTGTCCGAATAGTCGCTTTAAGAGAGAATTTACTATCAAACGCTTACTTCCATATCTTTGCTTCAATATATCCCATGCTTGTTCGTAGCTGTTGTCTGTTACCTTTATGTGTCTTAGCAATGCTTCAGCTTCTCCAGCGACGCTCGATTTTAAGTAATGCAGTTTTTGAACCTTCGTCAATGTTGTGTTGTGATGAACTAGCGAAGTAAAAAGGTCATTGTAGGCTGGCCATTCTTCGTATTGACCGGTAAAAGTTGGGATGTGTATATTAGGCAATTTGACTGTTGACATTGTGACTTGTTCTAATGATTGACAGCTTACTGATTCTCTTGTTGAGCCAAATGTCATTAACATATCCTTCAAATCCCCCGTTATGCATAGATATAAATCTTCAACTTTATAGTAATCTTCGTTAACAAAATACGGTATATCAGCGCGTTTCTCTTTTGGCATACATTTTACTAGCGCTTGATGATACGACTTGAATAATTGCCAGTCTTCGTCAATGGATTTAAGTCTCATTTCTATGTATCCTTTAGAAAGACGTTGTTTAGGACATTTCTTTAAATTTACCTGAGTCTTCTGCAGAGTAGTAGCCTTTTCTTCTAATAAATTTAATATCTCTTCACTACTAAAACTCATTTTTATTCACTTGTGCTAAATTAAAATGTAAATATTTTTGATATTAATTCCAAATGTTATAGTGTTGGATCGCCTTTATAACTGCAGCGTAGCTCAGGAATGCGGTCTTTTGTTCGCAGTTGTGTGCTCCGCAGGCGTCGATCACTAATAATCCGGCTCGTATTTGACCACTATGTATCGGTAATAAGGTTCAATTTTGCTTGGGGGTTTGTAGAAAATAAAATACGTGCTCACACTTTGCTTGTTTATTGAGAACTAACTAACGACAACCTTTACCAGCGTTATAAAGGTAACGTAGTGCATTTGGGGCGTAAATTGCTAACATAATTAGATACAACATAGAGTCTTATGTAGAGTCTTATGTAGAGTCTTATGTAGAGTCTTATGTAGAGTCTTATGTAGAGTCTCATGTAGAGTCTTATGTAGAGACTTATGTAGAGACTTATGTAGAGACTTATGTAGAGACTTATGTAGAGACTTATGTAGAGACTTATGTAGAGACTTATGTAGAGACTTATGTAGAGACTTGTGTAGAGCTTTATGTAGGGCCTACTGTGAGGCTTACTGCAGAGTCTACTGTAGAGCCTATTATAGTGCCTACTGTAGAGCTAAATGTAAGAGTCAATTGGACCGTGTTGTGCCAAAGGCTACCAATCCACACCAACCTTGTTCTGAGATATTTAAGTTTTAAGTTTGACATAAGTTATCTATTGTTTTTATTTCATTATGTCTTATAAAGTTTCAACATTGTGAAGATGTGGAAGTATTGTTTTAGATTATGACATAAACAATCAATATATTAGGTAAAAAAATTGAGAAAAATACATTTAACTCACTTGGTACATTCTGACAAAACATGATTTTTCATACGAATGGCAATTAGCAAATAAGTCCAAAAGGTACCAGTAACATTTTTCGGTACATTTGTTTTTTATTCTTATTTTGGGGTTAAAAATACGCTATTGCCAATGATAAATCAATTATAAAGAAAATAAAATGCAATTTAAAACAAATTACTGTATATTAAAAAAAAACAAATTCTAATTTCTAGACAACGTGACAGGCATAAAGAACATGAATAGAACAAAGTAAACTTTACTAAATATATAGTTAAGTAAAGTTTACTTTGTTCTGTATCTTATTATCAACAGTAAATATTTATTAATATAGTTTAACAGTCTATTACACACGAAATGGTTGAAATCAATATTACAATAGAAAATAGATTAAAGAATTAACAATTACGTATATTTTTTACAAACCATAAAGAGAATGCAGTAAATACTCATTAGAAGACATTTGACGTATCAAAATGACCTTTGATAGTCAAATGACACAATATGTCACATATAATAATAATATGTCATGTTCATAATATCGAAAAAAAAACAACAAAAGAACAAAGTAAACTTTATTAAATACTAGCGACCCGCCCCCGGCTTCGCACGGTTGCAATGCTGATATTATCAGTGTTGCTCTACTATATGCATGGATTATACATATAAACCTTCCTCTTGAATCACTCTATCTATTAAAAAAAACCGCATCAAAATCCGTTGCGTAGTTTTAAAGATCTAAGCACACAAAGGGACATAGGGACAGAGAAAGCGACTTTGTTTTATACTATGTAGTGATATACACTTCTCATCAGAAAAATCGAAACACCTTGCAAGTTTATGTTTTGTAAGGATTATCAGAAAAATGTGTATGTTTAGGAATATATGTCAAATGTCGTTTAATAGTATTATAAGGTTTTCAAATCCTAATGTTAATGTTCTAAATTCAAATTAAATTTTCATAGGTTTCGTATTTTGATCAACAAGTCAAAGGCCGGCAACGCGTCTGCGATTCCTCTGGTTTTGCGGGTGTCCATAGGCGGTGGTGATTACTCTCTATCAGGTGACCCGCCTGCTCGTCTGCCTCCTTCTTATATTTAAAAAAAAAATTAACTCTGTATGGAGTATGAAAGAAATTGATAAAACAACACACTCTTATTACTGCTTCCATACGATTTTTCATCGATTAGAATTTTCGCTTGTCATGTAATGGCCAAACTGCCAGCTATACAATCATGTGATTTTTTTTATGGAATGAAAACTCTTTTGTGTAAAATTAGGACAGAAACCATAAAAACGGGGAAGTGTTTCGATTTTTCTGATGAGAAGTGTAGTTTAGTATAGTTTACTTTGTTCTGTACTCTAGAAAACATCTTCTAGATCAAAGTCGGGCATAGTCCCGTACCCATCAACATCATCGTGAACTTCATTGTTCCCTTTTAAATTGTCGTAAAAAGAACGACAATCTGCGGGGATAAGATGTTCCATTTTGGCACATTTTGGCACATTTTGGCAGAGTTATTCTGACCCAGAATTGTTATATTACAAGAAGCTTGGAATGTTTTGACTGATACATTGTTGCGAATTTTATTGCCAAAATATACCAAGTGCTTTTGGTACATTTGCGCAATACGTTTTGCAGCAAGAAGAGTTCCAAGCGGCATGTCGTGTATCGGCAAAAAAAAAAAAAGTTTATTCATAATGTGGGTTGGTTCCGGCCTTCCTTTATTTTTGATAACATTGGCTGTACATGTCAGATTGAAATCAAACTTAGCCACATGAAAATAGAGATGATTTCACGTTGGATAGTGTAAATAACTCAATTTTGGCCAAGTTGTGGATTGGTATGATCTGGCACAACACGGTCCAATTGTTGTTTGGTCAGGATAGACCGAACGGGAAATACTGTGCTTAGATATCTTTTGTTACAAAAAAAAAAAAAATAGTCGAACCAGAAAAAAAAAAAACTTCTGAAGGGCTTGTAGCCGGACCAGAACTGGAAATCTGCAGGGTCAATGTAGACCGAACGGAAAATACTGTGCTTACGCATTGGAAGCTCCGCGCTTCGTGCTTCAACGCTTACGCATTGGAAGCTCCGCGCTTCGTGCTTCAACGCTTACGCATTGGAAGCTCCGCGCTTCGTGCTTCAACGCTTACGCATTGGAAGCTCCGCGCTTCGTGCTTCAACGCTTACGCATTGGAAGCTCCGCGCTTCGTGCTTCAACGCTTACGCATTGGAAGCTCCGCGCTTCGTGCTTCAACGCTTACGCATTGGAAGCTCTGCGCTTCGTGCTTCAACGCTTACGTATTGGAAGCTCCGCGCTTCATGCTTCAACGCTTTCGCATTGGAAGCTCCGCGCTTCATGCAGTCGCGCTTTTGTATTGGAAGCTCCGCGCTTCATGCTTCAACGCTTTCGCATTGGAAGCTCCGCGCTTCATGCAGTCGCGCTTTCGTATTGGAAGCTCCGCGCTTCATGCTTCAACGCTTTCGCGTTGGAAGCTCCGCGCTTCATGCAGTCGCGCTTTCGTATTGGAAGCTCCGCGCTTCATGCTTCAACGCTTTCGCATTGAAAGCTCCGCGCTTCATGCAGTCGCGCTTTCGTATTGTAAGCTCCGCGCTTCATGCTTCAACGCTTTCGCATTGGAAGCTCCGCGCTTCATGCAGTCGCGCTATCGTATTGGAAGCTCCGCGCTTCGTGCTTCAACGCTTACGCATTGGAAGCTCCGCGCTTCGTGCTTCAACGCTTACGCATTGGAAGCTCTGCGCTTCGTGCTTCAACGCTTACGTATTGGAAGCTCCGCGCTTCATGCTTCAACGCTTTCGCATTGGAAGCTCCGCGCTTCATGCAGTCGCGCTTTTGTATTGGAAGCTCCGCGCTTCATGCTTCAACGCTTTCGCATTGGAAGCTCCGCGCTTCATGCAGTCACGCTTTCGTATTGGAAGCTTCGCGCTTCATGCTTCAACGCTTTCGCATTGGAAGCTCCGCGCTTCATGCAGTCGCGCTATCGTATTGGAAGCTCCGCGCTTCATGCTTCAACGCTTTCGCATTGGAAGTTCCGCGCTTCATGCAGTCACGCTTTCGCATTGGAAGCTCCGTGCTTCGTGCTTCAACGATTAAGCATTGAAAGCTCCGCGCTTTGTGCTTCAACGCTTACACATTGGAAGCTCCGCGCTTCGTGCTTCAACGCTTACGCATTGGAAGCTCCGCGCTTCGTGCTTCAACGCTTACGCATTGGAAGCTCCGCGCTTTGTGCTTCAACGCTTACGCATTGGCAGCTCCGCACTTCGTGCTTTAATGTTTTCGCATTTGAATCTAGTTGCTCTTAAAAGAAGAGCTCAGGAACTGCTGCGCTCGAGGACGCGCGCAGTGTCAGAATGGCCGTGTCGGAGTTATTTCATAGACTAGTAACGGCATCTATCGATATTAGGCTGAATAGCTTGGCAGAATAGCTTGGCAGAATAGCTTGGCAGAATAGCTTGGCATTATGAAATTATCCCTGAGTCAGTAGTTCGAGCGAGTAGTGGGAGCATAGTGAGTCTATGACATCTGTCACTGTCACTTGTCAGTGAGGTAACGTTAGTTTGTGAAACTCACTCTCGCACTCACTTTACTTCTGGAGCTCGACTGTGCTGGACGTGTGCGCACTGACTCTATTCTACGCACAAAATGGCGGACGGAGACGACGCTTTCCAACGAAAGCCGTTTCCATCCCCGACATATATATATATATATATATTTTTTTTTTTTTTTTTTAACAAAAGAGTGCAATTTTGAGTTACGTGTGTGCCTTGCTGCTCGTCGACAAATGGGGGATCCGTACCAGTTAAATAGTTGTAAATAGGTTAGAGTAGGCTTTCGTATGTGTTCTTGTTTGTGGAAACGAAGCGGTGATTCGACATGGGAGAAATGACGAGCAATGAGACGGATGGTCATGCTGTCTGGTTGCTCTGATCGAACATGGTAGAGTCCCGTTTCGGTTAAGGTTAGGTTAATCTATGTGAGGGTTAAATTTGGTCCTTGTTAAGGAAAAAATTTGATCTTTGCTAGGGTTAAAGTAGGTTTAATATCCGGTTAAGGTTAATTTGGTCTTTGTGGGGTAGGTTTAATTTTGTAGGTTATGATTTGTCTGTGTACATGCCCACACAAGTGGGCATGTTGTCTGGGTTGTCGAGTCCGCATGCCCGCGTAAGGTGGGCATGTCTTTCTGGTTGTTCGTGTTTTTCGGATTGTTGTGTCCGCATGCCCACCCTCGTGGGCATGTCTTCTGGTTGTCGAGTCCGCATGCCCACTCTCGTGAGCATGTTTGCTCTGGATTGTTGTGTCCGCATGCTCATATAACGGGTGAGCATGTCGTTCGGATTGGTTGTGTCCGCATGCCCACAAAGGGGGTATGCTAGTCAGGTCGTTGTGTCTGTATGTCCAATGACATACCGTTTTTGTCGTGCAGTATGCGCGCAATAAGAGGCTCCCGCGAGGTATTGCCCTCGTAGTAGAGGTCCCGTGAGAGCTCTCTGCACTGCGCCCTCGGAGATTGTCCCCCGGTGGTTTTAGTGGGTCGGGCATAACATCGCCCATCCCCACACACCTCCCGAGACTGTCTCGGTCGAGACGGTCTGAGAGCAGATTTCCACCGGGTCAAAAAAAAAAAAAAAAGGTTAGGTTAGGTTAGGTTGGGGTTTGTGTGGGGTGCGAGTCAGATGACCTCCACGTGGTGCATCCTGGGCAACGAGTGGTTCCAACAGTCTCCATTCGGAGAAAGTTGGACCCAATCGGCTAACATCTGGCAAGGCGTACTCCTGTGCGTGCCCACTTTGGGCCTCACGACTCGCTGCTCCTTCTGAGCAGCTTTGAGAGGAATACCACAAAGACGGCCGCCCCTTAAGGGTTCTCAGGTCGCAACGGGGGGAAAGGGGAACACCGCGAAAGCGGTGCAACGGGGGCCTGCGTCAGCCCCCGATCGTCGTAAACCACTGCGGTCTCTGCAACGACCCCCACTGGCGGCGTTGTGGGGTACGCGGGTTCCGTGGTGGAGCGAGGGCTTGCCTTAATTGGCTGGCCGCGTGAAGGATACACTATAAAACCCGAGAGAAAACTCGTTAAAACCTGTCAACATTACCCGCCCTTGACAGTATGTAGGGTTCCCCGTGTATGAGGCCACTGCACGGGGTGACATATATTTGTGCTCTACTCGTGGGTTAAGTGCAAAAGATGTTTCATAAATTTTCTGACGTTTCGGTGAAGTCGGCGGAGTCTGGTACCAGATCCGTCGTGGGTAATGATGGTGTGTCCGACCCCAAAGGGAAGGACGTGGATGGTCGTAGCGCTTCAGGCGCGAAGTCCGGTAAGGACAAGGGTGTATCGGAGAAAAGGCCCAGTAGATCGGGCAGTGAGGGTTCGTCTCAAAAGGACGACGATAGGCCCAAAAAGGTGTTGTCGGTATCGCTCACGCGGCTCGATGCGGCTGCTACTCGAACTCGTAGCCGCAGTCGTCAAAGAGACGACAAAAACAAGGAGGACGAGAACTCGGTGTTCCTGTCGGCCGGGGAGGAGGACGTAAGTTTATCCTTTTCTAACTGGGATAAATACCTACGCTCTGTTGTATATTTTTTAAGATTTATAAAAAGGCTCCCTCGTAATAACGTAATTACCGCGTCAGATTTAGATATTGCTGAGTTGGCAGTGATACAAGCTGTCCAACAATCTTATTTTAAAGAGGATTTAGATAAACTTAAACATAATAAAATTTGTTCACCTATGTTAAGAAAGCTCTCTCCGTTTTTACATAACAATATCTTACGTGTCGGGGGACGTCTCTCTCATTCGTCTCTAAACTTTACAAACAAGCATCCCGCTTTGTTACCGCGCAATGGACATATTGTAGAATTAATTATTGATAATTATCATAAACGGAATTGTCATGTTGGCCCTCAGCTTTTATTATCTTTATTAAGACAAAGGTTTTGGATCATATCTGCTAGGCGTATTGTACGTATGCGGGTTCACCGTTGTAACACTTGTTTCAGGCTTAATCCAAAACCTACTTTTCCAAATATGGCCGACCTTCCTGTTGATGCCCACATACGCACGGGAGGAGACGCGAGGGAGGAGGGCATGACGTCATCGCGGCGAGCATCGAACCGGTTGCCGCGGCCGCCCCTCGCTGCCAACCCCCGACCGACCGACAGACCGACCGACCGCACTCACTCAGCTTTCGGACGGCACTAACTGCACTCGCGACCCTCTTAAATCTATAATCTGTTTGTCCGGGAACTATCTCTTGTAAATTGTTGGTATTAAACCAACCCTATGATATACAGTCCGCCTTTTATTTAAGTCTACAGACAGACCCTTACACTACTACTACGAGTGTCGTGTAGAGCAAAGTAAAGCATTCTCACACACGGGTGTAGACTACGCCGGTCCATTTTTTATTACTTTGACACGTAAACGCGGAGTTCGCAGCCAGAAGGCATACTTGTGCCTATTTATTTGCTTAGTTACTAAAGCAGTTCATTTAGAACTCGCGTCAGATCTTAGTTCTGCTTCTTTTCTGGACGCTTTTAAGAGATTCATATCTCGCCGTGGTCCTTGTCAATGCCTCTACAGCGACAACGGTACTAATTTTGTAGCTTCTAAATCCTATCTCAGTGAGCTTCACTCCTTTTTAAAATCTGACGATTACTTTGTAACTTTTTCTAATGAGCTTTCTAACCTTCGTATCGAGTGGAAACTCAATCCACCCAGTGCACCTCACTTTGGGGGCATATGGGAGGCTAATATTAAATGCGTAAAGTCACACTTATTTAGAGTAATAGGTACTCAATTATTAACGTATGAAGAGTTTCTTACAGTATTAACTCAGATAGAGGCGATTTTAAACAGTCGCCCTCTCTACTTATTAAGCTCTGATCCTTCAGATCCTACCGCGTTAACGCCTTCACATTTTTTATCTAGCGCTTCGTTAGCGTTTCTTCCCGCGACTAATCTTAGTAGTGAACGGACTAATCTACTCACTCGTTATTCTTTATTAGACTCTTTAGTCCAATCTTTTGGACACGATTTAGGACGGACTATCTCCATAATCTGCAGTTGCGAGAGAAATGGAATACGCCTTCCAACCCTATAACTATAGGTACGGTTGTTATAATTATGTGTGATAGATAACGCGCCTCCTCTACAATGGCCTCTTGGCATTGTAACAGGGTTGCACCCTGGTAGAGACGGAGTCGTACGCGTTGCAGACGTTAGAACTAAGAGCGGAATGCTCAAACGACCTACCGTAAAATTAAGTCCGTTGCCTTCGCAATAGTATAATCAGCATACATAAGCTTAGTCGTAGGTTTAGTTATTAGTTTCATATTTTTAATAGCAACTTGCTTTAATTTTGAAGGGGTTCCTTCAAGGCGAGGGGGATGTTGAGTCTCGTTCATACATTACTTAGCATACCGTCATTTTAATTTATATTTTATACTACGCACTTGTACGAGGTTCTTCCTACCCTCTCCAAAAGAAAGAAAAAAAGAAGACACACGCCGAGTGCAACGTATTGTAATGGCTGACCTCGCCGACGCGACAGTGTTTTGAAAATCTAAGTAAATCAAGTTAATCTTCTTCCAAAAACACTTTATTCTTATAAGTGGACATTTCGATACACTAAAGACAGCAGGCCTGCTTGTGATTGTGGTAATCGTGAAGTGTGGTGAACTGGACCTCATCTGCAGCAACAGTGAGTGTTTTCATTCATATAACCTTCCCTTAATCTTGGTACAAGTGCCTTGCCTATGATATTCTTTGTGGTGGTTTCCAATTAATCTTAGGTTTTTATTGAACGAGGCTTAAATACCTTAGTTGTGGATCTGAGCTGAACCAACCTCTTAAAAAATACAGTCCACTCATATATCATATTTCATCTAATAAAAATAATTAGTTAAATTACAGCTCAATAAGAGATCCACCCCTTAGGCTTTATTTTATAACCTAAGGAAGCGTTCCATATCTACTTGACAGTGGAACCTTAACCCACATTTACTTCTTTTGAAGAAAATAACGTATTACACGGCACCGAGTGTTGCGATATGTTTTTACATCGAGGAATGCTATATCCGTTGCGAATCCAATTCAAAACAATTTTGTTAGAGGTGATTGTGGTCCAACACTGATAAAAATATTTTAATCTACCTGCGTGTACCTGGATTAATGACGCTGGGCACGTTTTCCCGGGTAGAACTGTGACGGCCGTGTCGTCGCCGTCGCTGGTGGCGGCGGCGGCGGCGGCGGCGCCACGTAGGCTGCTACACGCCGATACTGAGACATCGGAGCTCGACGAGGCCCACCTCGTCCCCCTCTGCTCGACAGAGGGTAACGAGGAGGGCCCTGCCAGTTTTCCGAATAGCGGGGCTTCATCATGTATGAAGTTGATGCCTGTGCAGGTGTTTTGTAAAACAAAGCAGTTTTCTTTAATTGGTGACCTTGCCTTTCTATAGTTTGAGAAGATTTTATTTTTTCCGACAAGTTAACACCAAAAAGTGTTTCATCTCTATCCTGATTTTCGATAATTGAAATAAAGGATTTTTGAAGACAAGGTGTTATGAGTTTAATTCTAAGATCAGTTTCGGCGTAATGTAAATCAGTTAATAATCGACAACCTTCAGAAAGGACTTTAATAGCGTTGACTTTATCGTCACTATGCAGTAATATTGTAATGGCTTTGCTTATAGCGGTAATGCTGTGACCTGACTGGTCCTGTCTTGTTTGTATGTTCTTATCCCTACTTTGAACTACTTCGGCTACAGCTACTGCAATTTCAAAATTTAAAGTAGGTGCCTTAAGCATTTTACAATTTTCTGGGATTGGATAATCATTTATAAGCTTCGCTTTAACGTCTTTTAAGAGACCCTTTTTTAAAATTGGTAGCCACCGCTGTGTAAGACTAGTGTGAATGTTTTCCCCAAAGACTGGAGTGTCTTTGGCGGCGTCACCTAATGCCGACAAAAGTTCAGGTAAGAGTTCTGACTCCAAAACGGGGTCAGGTCCGATGTCATTATTACGGTCTTAAAGATTTTGCTCTAAAATTAATACAGTCATATCTTTGCTCTAGAACACAAACTGTCGATATAAATGGTACTAAATCATCTGGTTCTAATGTAAAAATGGGAGTTCCACAAGGGTCGATTCTTGGTCCTTTTCTATTCTTGATTTATGTTAATGACTTGCCATTCTTTGTAGAGAACTTCTGTGAAATCGTATTGTTTGCAGATGATACTTCACTCATTTTTAATGTAACTAGGTGTAGGACTAATTATGAAAATGTAAATAAAGCTCTTTCGGAGGTACTCCGTTGGTTTACTATTAATAATTTACAGCTTAACGCTAAGAAAACAAAATGTATTAAATTTATATTACCAAATGTCAGAAATGAACCAATTGATATTAGAATAAACGGTGATCAATTAGAATTGGTGGATTCTACAGTCTTTTTAGGCATAACCCTTGACTCAAAACTTCAATGGAATCCTCATATATCGAAATTGGCCGGTAAACTCAGTTCTGCTGCTTATGCCATTAGAAAAATTAGGCAGTTAACAGACGTTGAAACTGCTAGAACAGTTTATTTTAGTTATTTTCATAGTGTCATGTCGTATGGCGTCCTACTGTGGGGAACAGCGGCTGATATTGAAACTATATTTATTCTACAGAAACGAGCAATAAGAACAATCTATAAACTAGGATCACGAACTTCCTTAAGAAATCTTTTTAGGGAGATTGGTGTCCTGACAGTTGCATCTCAGTATATTTATAATTGTATAGTTTTTGTACGTTGCAATATCAACTCCTTTACTAAACATGGTGACGTACACAATTTCAATACTAGAAATAAGACAAAACTTGTAATGCCACTGTTCAGGTTACAAAAGGTTCTTGGTTCTTTCTTGGGGCAAGGTATACACTATTACAATAAAATACCAAGTACTGTACTAGATTTACCTTTAGATAAGTTTAAAAAACATGTGAAATCTTTATTACTCATAAAAGGTTATTATACAGTCAAAGAATATTTAGATGATAAAACAGCCTGGTTATAATAAAAACAACATTATACTCTAGAATCATCATAATAAAATTAATTTATATAATTTGTATACTGATATGATAGCCTTTATCAACAGTGTCCTACAGATAACAAACAGCGTTGCGTTAAATAGATCACTAAGTTTTTTTTATTTAGAGTATCTTGAGTGTGTCATGCTCTCTTTACTGTCTCTACGGTGGTGGCGTGTGCGTCGGGTCGTTACGTTCCCTAAAATATGGTTGAGCGAAGCGATGGCTGATTCATATGTCATACTCGTGAACGGGTGCCGCCTGTGGAGGCTGGTCTGCTCACGCTTACTTATCTTATTTTTAGTATTTTTCACTATAATTTGACTTTGTTTTTCTTAAACAATTTTTGACTTCTACGATAGTACTGTAGTGGTACTGTATGACATTGTGGAAATTGTAACTTTTACCTGATGTAAATTTGTTAGCGTAGATTTTTTATTT
Organism: Eudonia mercurella; assembly: GCA_963082485.1. Taxonomy (NCBI): domain Eukaryota; kingdom Metazoa; phylum Arthropoda; class Insecta; order Lepidoptera; family Crambidae; genus Eudonia; species Eudonia mercurella. Next base: position 87,380 of record CAUJAO010000134.1, read on the forward strand.
TGTGTTTATTTTTTTTTTACATGTTGTGGTTGTCTTCTATATTTTTGTGTTTATTGTAATGGAAAGTGTCCTGCTATGATAGGGCATTTTCCAATATTTTTGACGCTGTAAGGGAGAAAAGAGCTGGACACTTGCTGAGTTTCTTGCCGGTTCTTCTCAGTACAAGATCTCCCGCCCAGAGTAGACTTACGAACCGATGGCATAGTGACATTCATAAGAGCTACTTGTAGCCTAAACTGAATAAATGATTTTGAATTTTGAATTTTTGAATTTTGTCAGCCGTGCCCTCGGCAACGACAACTTGTTCAGACTCAATACCGGCGATTTGTTCAGACACTGGGTCTGACGTCACTGTTACGGTGATTTGTTCGGACGCTAGTTCCGTCGTTACTGGAACGGTGGCTTGTTCGGACGCTGGTTCCGACGTCACCAAAACGGTGCACTCTTCGTGTGTACCGACATCTATGTAAAAGAAAATACGAGTGTATAAGCTACAAGTTTTTTTTTTTTTTTTTTTTTTTCACTCTTTATTTTAAATTTTTATTTTCGAATATCATTATGGATTAATTTTGATAATTACTGTAACATATTAGCTAAAGATGCTTTATCTTTTTGATAAACTAAATTCACTTTTTTGGAAGCAAATACTTTATGTTAAATTACCTTCGTTTTCTTCGGTATCTGAAGAAGAAGAATGAATCACGCGCCGTCGTCGTTTTACCGGCTTTTCTTGTAACCTTCTTATTTTTTACTTATTTACGCACAGATTTACGCTTAAGCATGACTAATTTAGAATTAGGGTGATGTAACTTTTAAGCCGTGCGTGCGTCGCCGCGCAAGGAAAAAGAATGAGCGATGGTAGGCTCAGCAAACTGGGAAGCGTTGGAAAAAAAAAAATAGGGATACCCTCTAAAGTGCGAGTTGCCAGTAAGATGAAAAGAAACTACACTGTGGTAATATATCTGAAGAATGAAGCGAATGAAATATAACAAATGACATGGTGTACTGTGACTATAAACAATGTCCGTATTTGGGTAGATATCAGTTCATATTACAAGCGTCTTATTACTATTGAATGCAGTCCTTATAAGGCATACACGTGTTTCATCTTCATCATCATCATCAGCTCATTTATGTCCCCACGTGTTTGATATCATATTACTATGTTTATTCTTATGTGTACCTACTTATTGGTACCTCTCACTACACAACATCTTCATCCCTTTCAAAAAAAAAAAAAAAGAATAATAATAATTTATTATTATTATTTTTTGCTTTATCTTTGCGTGTTATACAAAGTCGTCCTATTCTTATGAACAATATTTTCTCTATAATTTTCTAATATTTTTACATTTTTTTTTTTACATTTACACCCATATCACAAATAACTTCGTACGGCCCTAAATAAACCTTATCCAATTTTTCTCTATTTTCATTTTTTATTAATATCAAGTCTTCTTTCTTATAATTTATAGAATTCAATGTTTTATCATAGTTAATTTTTCTTTTCGATTTCGATTTAATTAAATTTTCTCTTGCATCTAATTGCGACTTTTGTAATCTGTACTTTAGTTCATAAGGGTAATTGTCGTAATTATAAATTGGATCAAGCTTATTTAAAAGGTTACTAGGTATACTACACAATTTGCCAAATACAAGTTCATACGGTGTATACTTTGTTTCACTATGAACAGTTGTGTTGTATGCAAAACACCAGTATTTTATTACAGAGCTTGATTGTTAGTTTGAATTCTCAAAAAAGCTCCCAATGATTTATGAGAGTTCTCTAAAGATCCTATACTTTCATAGTGATATGCAGTTGATTGTATTTGATTGACATTTAGCAATTTACAAACATCCTTCATGGTAGCTGAAATAAATTCTGTTCCTCTGTCGGTTGCTATCTCGCGGGGAATACCGTGTATTGAAATTAAATTATCAACAAATGCTCGAGCCACTGTTTCCGTTTCTTTATTCGGAATTGGATATGCTTCGACGTATTTGGTTAATTCACACTGAAAAGTTTGTATGTATGCATATTCATTTACATCTCTATTTAGAGGTCCTACTAAATCTAAATAGACTTTTTCAAAAGTTGACGATGCTGTACTAGTGATACTCATTGGTTGTTTTACATTTTTATGATGTTTCTGCATTGACATTTTTCACATTTCATTTCACATTTAACCGCGTGAAGACATCCATAAGATTTTTATAATGCTGACACAAATTGCGACCTATAACAATGATATCATCAAGATATACTATACATTTATCATAATTTAATCCTGATAATGCAATGGTCATAGCTCTACTAAACGCGCTTGGACTAATTTTTAGACCCATAGGAAGCTGCTTCATTTGGTAATGTTTATCTGTTACAAATGCTGTGTACTTTCTGCTTTCTTCGTCTAGTTTTAGTAGCCTTGATTAAGATCAAGATAAAGAATCCAAAATTTCGGCTATGTAAAGGACATTTATCGTCTTGAATACGTTCATTTAATAGAACTATTCTCCATTTTCTTTCACCATTGATATCACTCTTTTTTGGTACAATTAATAACGGACTTGACCATTCTGAAGTTGATTCTTCAATAATGTCACTGTATAACATTTTCTGAATCTGCTTTTTTATTTCTGGCTTTTGCGAATGTGGTAAACGATAAGGTTTGGAATATACCGGGCTAGCGTTTGTTTTCAAATGTATCTTTGGTTTGTATAAAGTACAAGTGTTTAATTTATCTCCTGGAGAAGTATATCCGCAAACTTAGCATATATATTGGCTATACTAATTTTTTCCTCGCTATTTAAGTTTCCCAATTTCAGGTGATCAAATAATTGTCTTACTCTTTTTCCGCTATTTTTAACTTCTTTAAATCTAAAACAATGAAAGTTATCTAAAGGTATTATCTCTGGAGTGAAGCGGTGTAATACCACTTCTGTCTATCTTGTATTGATTAAATTTTTCCTTTTTCCCAGTTATCGAAAGAATGGTTTTGTTGTCATAGAAATGTCAATATATAAATCAATTGCTGTTCGTTTCGCTAGACCGATTTGGCAAATTTTGATTTTAAAATATTTGTGGAAGTTCAGGGAAAATTTAAACGGTGAGTAACATATATAATAAGTAACGGAAATTACTAGAAACGACCATTTAATTTTCCAATACAAAATGATTTGTTTGTTTTGTTGTCATGGAAACGTCAATATATTTAGGAGAGAGTTTGCTGTTATCTGTAAACGGCTTTTACAGCGTCACCGGACTTTTTTGGGGGCAGCGAGAAACTTAAAGGGTTCCTCAAGCCACACTGCTTGATCACGATCAAAACAACGTCAAAAGGTTTCTAGAGGGAAAGGAAAATCAAAATATAATAGCTCAACAGCACGGGTTTGTCAAACGACGTTCTACTATTTCAAATCTCTTAGTGTTTGCAAGTTACCTTTTCAAGAGTGTTGATAACCGTGTACAAGTTGATGCGGTTTACACGGATTTCAAAAAGGCTTTTGACAAGGTAGATCATGAAATACATACTTCTAAATAAAATTGCTTTTAACGGCATCCGTGGCAACTTGCTTCGATGGTTTAGCTCTTACATTCAAAATAGAACACAGAAGGTGGTTGTAAACGGCTATCAATCGGAAAATATATGCATAAAATCTGGAGTACCACAAGGCTCTATATTGGGACCACTGTTATTTATTCTATACGTCAACGATATTGCGAGCTGCTTTCAGAAATCTTCCTTTCTCATGTACGCTGATGACTTGAAGATCTACAAGTGTATAAACACATTTGAGGACAGTCAGTTGTTCCAGGCGGACCTTGATAGACT